>CM044360.1:77658345-78049125 GCA_024294585.1 Vipera latastei | reverse complement strand
TATCTAGTAGTTATCTAGTAGAATCGTGAAACATCTACAAGAAAACAACCAAACTCAGAAAGCACCAAGGAACCACAGTTCTCCTCCTTCTCCCTACTTCCTTCCCTCCCAGCAATGATGACGTTACCTAGTTGGGTCATGAAACATCTGCAAGGAAACATCCAAGCTCAGAGAGCACCGAGGACCCCACAGCCCTCCTCCTCCTCCTCCCTCCTACCTTCCCTCCCGCCCTTCCAGCACTGATGATGTTACCTAGTTGGGTCATGAAACATCTACAAGAAAATGACCAAGCTCAGAGAACACCAAGGAACCACAGTTCTCCTCTTCCTCCTCCTCCTCCTCCTCCTCCTCCTCCTCCTCCTCCCCTCCTCCTCCTCCTCCTCCTCCTCCAGCAAATTCTCTCCCTTCCAGCACTGATGATGTTACCTATTTGGGTCATGAAACATTCTACAAGAAAATGACCAAGCTTAGAAAGCAACCACAGTTCTCCTCCTCCTCCTCCTCCTCCTCCTCCTCCTCCTCCTCCTCCTCCTCCTCCTCCTCCTCCTCCTCCTCCTCCTTCCAGCACCAATGACGTTACCTAGTTGGGCCATGAAACATCATCTACAAGAAAACCTCCCAGCTCAGAGAGCACCAAGGGACCCCACGTGTATCAACTTGTCAATCCCCTGTTGAATTCTTGCTTCGAAAGGGATCGGAATCTAGAACCCAAACAGTTCTAGAGTATGATCTGTGCTCCTCGGCGCCCCGGCATTTCTTTAGAAATTTGACGTTTGTGGGGTTCACGGATCGCAGGCCTTGGACGTCGACTTGAGTCAGCTCCTTGAGGGTTGGGGTTGCAAAAGGATCAATCGATCTGGCAGCAGATCGGCGGAATGGAGTCACCGGTTAGGGACCTCGGGTTTGTAGGGTGGAGTTGTTGACTCGATCCAGAGAGCTTGATCCAAAGGATTGCTGAGAGAAGACGATAAACAATTGCATCAGCCGCAGTGTACCAAACAGGAGAAAAGCCACTTGAGGAAGGAAAAGGGCGTTATTGATGTATTATTTATTAGGAAAAAAATTTTTGCGGCTGCCCGTTTTCACGTGACTCCGTGCAGCTTAGAACAACAACAAAAAACAAAACAAAACCCCCAATTTCAGGATTTGAACTCGCCGTCCCCCCGCTTTCCATCCGATGCCTTTAACCACTAGGGTCCAAATTGGTTTTCTCTTCGCTCTGGATCCCCTGTTAGATGACACCCATTCTCGCATTTTGTGGCTTGGCTAGATTCGAATGCAAGACAGTAACAGTGCCCCCCCCCCCCCCCGCCGCCGCCCCTGTGGCAACAACAATCAAGCCAATCACTTGATGGGCTCTTTGGGGTCCCCAGGCTGAGTGGCAGAACCAGGTCTTCAGGGACCTCCGCACGGTTGATGTTCCACAGGGAAGGAGCCACCACGGAGAAGGCCCTTTTTGTGTCCACCAGATGGACCCCCCTTAGGAGTGGGGTCTCGTAACATCTCAGGATAACAGAATAACAGAGTTGGAAGGGACCTTGGAGGTCTTCTAGTCCAACCCCCCTGCTCAGGCAGGAAACCCTATGCCAGGGTTAGGCAACCTTGGCTCTTTTATGACTCGTGGACTTCAACTCCCAGAATTCCTGAGCCAGCCATGCTGAGGGGAAAGGGAGAGGTTTCCAAGCTGAGCCATGCTGGCTGAGGAATTCTGGGAGTTGAAGTCCATGAGTCATAAAAGAGCCAAGGTTGCCTGCCCCTGGCCTAGGCCTAGGCTGCTCTATGACTCATGGACTTCAACTCCCAGAATTCCTGAGCCAGCCACGCTGAGGAGAAAGGGAGAGGCTTCCAAGCTGAGCCATGCCTGGCTGAGGAATTCTGGGAGTTGAAGTCCACGAGTCATAAAAGAGCCAAGGTTGCCTGCCCCTGGCCTAGGCCTAGGCCGCTTTATGACTCGTGGACTTCAACTCCCAGAATTCCTGAGCCAGCCATGTTGAGGGGGAAAGGGAGAGGCTTCCAAGCTGAGCCATGCTGGCTGAGGAATTCTGGGAGTTGAAGTCCACGAGTCATAAAAGAGCCAAGGTTGCCTGCCCCTGGCCTAGGCCTAGGCTGCTCTATGACTCATGGACTTCAACTCCCAGAATTCCTGAGCCAGCCACGCTGAGGGGAAAGGGAGAGGCTTCCAAGCTGAGCCATGGCTGGCTCAGGAATTCTGGGAGTTGAAGTCCACAAGTCATAAAGAGCTAAGGTGGCCTACTCCAGACCTAATCTATACCATTCCAGACAAATGCCTTTCCACCCTCTTCTTAAAAGCCTCCAGTGATGGAGTACCTACAACCTCTGGTGGCAAGTTGTTCCACTGGTTAATAGTTCTCACGCTTAGGGAGTTTCTCCTTAGTTCCAGGTTGCTTCTCTCCTGATTAGTTTCCATCCGTTGTTTCTTCTCCTGCCTTCAGGGGCTTTGGAGAATAGGTGGACCCGTCTTCTTTGGGGGAGCCCCTCCAGTATTGGAAGACTGCTACCGTGTCCCCAGTAGGCCTTCAGATCTGGTTATTGCAGAGTTTAGCAGCTAATGGTGACAAGGCTTTGACTCATGATGTTGGACTCTGAAAACTTAGAACATAGAATAATAGGTTGGAAGGGACCTTGGAGGTCATCTAGTCCAACCCCTTGCTCTGGCAGGAAACCCTATCCCATTTCAGACAAATGGCTGTCCAGTCTCTTCTTGAAAACTACCCGTGTTGAAGCATTCACCGCTTCTGGAGGCAGGTGGTTCCACTGGTTAATTGTTCTCCCATTCAGGAAGTTTCTCCTTAGTTCTAGGTTGCTTCTCTCCTTGACTAGTTTCCATCCGTTGCTTCGTGTCCTGCCTTCTGGGGCTTTGGAGAAGAGCTTGACTGGGGTCAGGTGATTCCCCTTTTGCGACCTTCTGACAACTTAACAACAAGCCTGCTCCTAACTTCGCAACCTCAGTCATTTACTTCACAATCGTGGCCGGTAAAGTCGTAAAAACGGGGCAAAACTCAACGAACAAATGTCTCACTTAGCAACAGAAATTTTTTTTGGGGGGGGGGTCAGTCGTAAGCCGAGGACTATCTGGATACGGTTTCTAATTGCAGGTTTTCTTCCTTTCTGGCTCTCCCGCAGCGTCCCACCCTCGATAAATTGCAGCATTTCCCCCCCCCCCCGCTTGTTTTTCCTGGTCCCAGACCAGGAGGGTGTGGGTGAGAACTGGATTGCTGCCCTTGAAAATCTGTAAACCTAGTTAATGAGAACCGGCCTTGCGTTCCCAGCACGGGGGGGGGGGGGGAGCTAAAGCCGTCTGGTGGAATGTTTGCAATTTTACTTAAAGAGGGTGCAAACTTTGCACGTTCATGCGAATGCAGTGTGTCTTTTCCTTTTCTCTCAGGAGCTTGGGATTTGGGAAAATGCGGCCGTTTTGGCTTGCTGGCCTCAGTTGCCCTTTTGTGTTGTTTTGTTATTTGTGAACTATCTTCGTTTATTTATTTTTTAAATAAATAAATCAAGACGGCGAACAGGCCCAACGTACTTCCTCGTCCTCTTGTCAACACAACAACAACAACCCTGTGAGGTGGGTTGGGCTGAGAGAGAGAGAGGGAGTAGTCCAAAGTTGTTTTTCATCTTAGGCGGGACTAGAGCTCACCGTCTCTGGTGATTGGCCCAGAGTCATCCAACCGGCTTTCGTGCATAAGGCAGGACTAGAACTCATTGCCTCGGCCACCGGTTCATACTTACGACGGATGCCATGCCCCGGGGGGGTGTCATGTGATCCTCTTTTTGCGACCTTCGGTCAAGCCAGCTCAGCGGGGAAGCTGGACTCACTTCCTCACCTTGTTACTCATTGGACCGCTGCAGAGATTCACTTAACGACCGTGGCGAGGAAGGTCGTAAAGCAGGGCAAAATTCACTCAATAGCTGGTTCGTACTTACGACGCTTGCTTTCTCCCAAGATCACGTGATCCCTGTCCTGACGAGCAAAATCCCTGGGGGGAACCAGATCCACGTCCCCTCCGTCTTGCTAACTCATCGACCGCCGTGATTCGCTTAACAGCCGTGTCAGAGAAGGTCGTAAAATGGGGCCAAACTGACTTAACAAATGCCTCGCTTAAGGACAGAAATTTTGGCCTCCATTGAGGACTCCCTGAATTAAAACGGGGCCTTTCCAGGAGAAAAATATAGGCAGGTGAACCTATTTATTTATTTAGAATAGAATAGAGTTGGAAGGGACCTTGGAGGTCTTCTGTAATAATAATAATAATAATAATAATAATAATAATAATAATAATAATAATAATAATAATAATAATAATAATAATAATAATAATAAAGTTAGAAGGGAACTTGGAGGTCATCTAGTCCAACCCCTGCCCAGGCAGGAAATCCTATACCATTTCATTCTAGTCCAGCTCCCAGCTTAACCAGGAGAACCTATACCGTCTCAGATAAGTGACTGTCTAGCCTCTTCCTAAAAACCTCCAGTGATGGAGCGCCTACGATTTCTGGTGGCGAGCTGTTCGCTGGTTGATTGTCCTCCCTGTCAGGAAGTTTCTCCTTAATTCCAGGTTGCTTCTCTCTTTGTTCAGTTTCCAACCATTGTTTCTCGTCCTGCCCTCTGGTGCTTTGGAGAATAACGTGACCCCCCCCCTCTTCTTTGTGGCAGCCCCTCAAATACCGGAACGCTGCTATTGTGTCTTCCCTATTTCTTCTTTTCTTCAGACTAGCCAGACCCAAGTCCTGCAGCCGTTCTTCGTATGTTATAGTCTCCAGGTTTTTGATCATCTTAGTTGCTCTTCTGTGATTTTTTTCCAAACTCTCAACAATCTTTTTTGTGATACGGTGACCAAAATTGGCTGCAGTATTCCAGGTGTTTGCCTCACTAGGGTTTTATTTTAAGGTTCTTAGTTTCTGGGACGGGGTGAGGGGGGGGCAACATCAAACACGGGGAAACGTACAATGCTCCCTTTCTCTTCGCGTGACCTGCTAAACTTTGCAAAACCGGCTGGAGCTGAGCCCGGCTTGTCTACCAGGAACCCGTCAAAGAACGACGGCTTTGGCGTGAATATTTCTAGTGTTTTGGCGCTCGGCCACGCTCGGCTTTTGTTCCTGGTTCAGGGTAAGCCGAGGGGACGAGGGACGCGGCGAAATCGGAGGAAGACGCAACTAGGAGGAAGGGCCATCCCTCAGGCAGTCCCCGACTTACAGCGGTTCATTTAGTGACCGTCCAAAGTTACAACAGCACCCGGCACCGTTTCTCAGGCTTACGGACCTTTGTAGCATTCCCCACGATCACGCGATTGAAATTCAGACGCTCGGCAGTTGATTCATACTTACGACCGTTCAAGTCTCCCGAGGTCACGTGGTCCCTTTTGTGTCCTTCTGAAAAGCAAAGTCAAGGGGAGCGGGGGGGGGGGGGGAGAAAGCTAGATTCATTTAACAACCAGGTTACTGATTTATCAGCCGCTGTGCTTCACTTAAGAAGTGTGGCGAGAAAGGTCGTAAAAATGGGGCAAAACTCACCTAAAAACAGTCCTTGACCACAATGGAAGCCAAAGTTTTTGTGGAGACCATCTGTTGTCATAGCTGCCTTGGGTGCAACTCCAAAACAATTGGGACACTTGAACACCCTCGGCATTGACACAATCCCCATCGGTCAATTGCAGAAGGCAGCTTGACTCGAAACAGCTGATCTCCTGTGATGAGACCTTTAACACCATCAAACATCCACATCTGCCTATCCCAGGCCCTTGGAAAGGACTCATTTGGTGGGTTAAAAATGCCAAATCCAGTCTAAACATCTGGCTGACCACGTAAGAAACCAGAATGATAACCGCTGGCATTGACAAATTCACCATCAGTCAATTGCAGAAGGCAGCTTTACGCAGAACAGCTTACATCCTGTGACGATAACCTCTAACACAGGGTGTCAAACTGTCAGCCCACAGGCTGGTTGCGTCATACGGAGGCTGCACCCACCCCAGCTCCGGCAGTGCAAAAAAAGTCACAATATGTCGCTACACAACACATGGCGAGTTTGACACCCGTGCTCTAAAACCATCAAACATCCACATCTGCCTATCCCAGGTCCTTGGGAAGGGCTTGAGAGATGGACGGAAATGCCAGATCCAGTCTAAACATCTGGCTGTGTAACAAACCATAATAATAACCACTGGCATTGACAAAATCCCCATCGGTCAATTGCAGAAGGCATCTTGACTCGGAACAGCTGATATCCTGCGATGGATACCTCTAACACAGGGGTCCCCATCCCCGGTCCGTGGACCGGTACTGGGCTGTGGCCTGCCAGCAACCGGTCCGCACAAACAAGCAAAGCCCCATCTGCGGGATGCAGGCAGCACACAAAATCACGCGCTCGCTCTCCGGTCCGTGGAAAAACTTCTTTCTACGGAACTGGTTCCTGGTGCCCAAAAGGTCGGGGACCTCTGCTCTTAACACCATCAAACGTCCACATCTGCCTATCCCAGGTCCCTGGGAAGGACTCAGTTGGCAGATAAAAGTGCCAAAATCAATCAGTCAATCAGAATAGACCTGGAAGGTTGACTTTGGGCCAATCACCAGGAGATGGTGAGTTCTAGTCCCGCCTTAGGCATGAAAGCCAGCCAGCTGGGTGAATCTCTAGGCCAGGGGTAGGCACTTGGCTCTTTTATGACTCGTGGACTTCAACTCCCAGAATTCCTGAGCCAGCCAACATGGCTCAGCTTGGAAACCTCTCCTTTTCCCCTCAGCATGGCTGGCTCAGGAATTCTGGGAGTTGAAGTCCACGAGTCATGAAGCGGCCTAGGCCTAGGCCAGGGGTAGGCAACCTTGGCTCTTTTATGACTCGTGGACTTCAACTTACAGAATTCCTGAGCCAACCAACATGGCTCAGCTTGGAAACCTCTCCCTTTCCCCTCAGCGTGGCTGGCTCAGGAATTCTGGGAGTTGAAGTCCACAAGTCATGAAGGGGCCTAGGCCTAGGCCAGGGGTAGGCAACCTTGGCTCTTTTATGACTCGTGGACTGCAACTCCCAGAATTCCTCAGCCAGCATGGCTCAGCTTGGAAACTCTCCCTTTCCCCTCAGCGTGGCTGGCTCAGGAATTCTGGGAGTTGAAGTCCACGAATCATAAAAGAGCCAAGGTTGCCTACCCCTGCTCTAGGGCCATCCCACCTCACAAGATTGTTGTGGTGGGGGAAATAAAGGGAGAAATCAGCATTAAGCTCTGTTTGCTGCCTCAAGTTATTTATCAAAACAATAAAGGCAGAAGAAAAATAAATCAAATTAAAAAGTTGTTCTTATAAGATCATCCAATCTCCGAAGATTTTATTTTTTCCCCTCCCCTCAGGACCTACATAGTCAAATATAGCCTGGATGTAAAGGACAGGGGGAAGTGAGGACAAGGAAGAACGTTTTGGCTTTTTCTCTCATTGCCATTGTTATTATTGTATAGAGTCGTTGGTTTCAATCGGTGTCAGTCTTAATTGTCTGTTGTCTTGGAATGGCTTCCACCCATGGGCGACGCAAGCCAGAAGCGCAATGTTGTTTTCCAGACAAGGAAAACCCACAATTATCTCATTATTGGCGCAGAAGGGACACAAACAAGTCTCTTGTGTTTTATTTCCTCCCTTTTCTTTCCGTACAAATCGGAGGCTTTCAAGGAGCTCCCAAACTCACTGGTGAATTTAAAAACAACAACAACAACAACAACAACAACAACAACAACAACAACAATAATAATAATAATAATAATAATAATAATAATAATAAAATTTGCAATTCGGGGAGGGGGACTCCTTTTAATTCCTCCAGAGTTACTCAAATCAGGCCTCAGGGTGGGGGGAATAAATAAGATACAGGTAAAATAAATAAGTAAATAAAAACATAACGAAGAACGCTTGCAAGAATTGGGTACGACTAATCTAGAGAAAAGAAGGAGTGGGGGGGGACACGATAGCAGAATTCTAGTATTTGAGGGGGGTGCCACAAAGAAGAGGGGGGGGTCAACCTGATTTTCCAGAGCACCTGAAGGCAGAAGAAGCAGCAACGGATGGAAACTAATCAGGGAGAGGAGCAACCTGGAATTAAGGAGAAACTTCCTAGCAGTGAGGAAAATTGGAATTGGGTATGTCTAGTTTAAGGAAGAGAAGGGCGAGGGGAGACATGATAGCAGCGTTCCAATATCTCAGGGGCTGCCCCAAAGTAGAGGGAGTCAAGCTCTTCTCCAAAGCACCTGAAGGCAGGACAAGAAGCAACGGATGGAAACTCGTCAAGGAGAGAAGCAACCTAGAACTAAGGAGAAACTTCCTGACAGTTAGAACAATTAACCGGTGGAACCACCTGCCTCCAGAAGTGGTGAATGCTCCAACACTGGACATTTTTAAGAAGAGACTGGACACTCATTTGTCTGAAATGGTATAAGATTTCCTGCCTGAGCAGGGGGTTGGACTAGATGACCTCCAAGGTCCCTTCCAACTACTATTTCTTCTTCTTCTTCTTCTTCTTCTTCTTCTCTTCTTCTTCTTCTTCTCTTCTTCTCTTCTTCTTCTTCTTCTTCTTCTTCTTCTTCTTCTTTTCTTCTTCTTCTTCTTATTATTATTATTATTATTATTATTATTATTATTATTATAAAATTAACCAGTAGAACTGTTTGCCACCAGAAGTTGTGGGTGCTTCATCACTGGAAGTTTTTAAGAAAAGACTAGACAGCCACTTGTCTGAAATGGTACAGCGTCTCCTGTTTGAGCAGGGGGTTAGTCTAGAAGACCTCCAAGGTCCCTTCCAGCTTTATTCTGATTAAGACAGCGAATACAGGCTAAAATATCCCTCTTCCCCTTTGAAATCCTAAAGAATTTCTTGTCAAAAATGTTGTGGAATATATATATATGTATGTATGTATGTATGTATGTATGATGTATGTATATGTATATATATATATATATATATACATAGGTAAAGGTAAAGGTTCCCCCGCACATGCGTGCTACTCGTTTCCGACTCTAGGGGCCGGTGCTCATCTCCGTTTCAAAGCCGAAGAGCCAGCGCTTGTCCGAAGACGTCTCCGTGGTCATGTGGCTGGCATGACTAGACGCCAAAGGCGCACGGAACGCTGTTACCTTCCCACCGTAGTGGTCCCTATTTTTCTACTTGCATTTTTACGTGCTTTCGAACTGCTAGGTTGGCAGAAGCTGGGACGAGTAACAGGAGCTCACTCTGTTACGCGGCACTCGGGATTCGACCCGCCAAACTGCTGACCTTCTGATCAACAGGCTCAGCGTCCTAACCCACTGAGCCACCGCGTCCCTATATATATACATACATACATACATACATACATACATACATATATATATATATATATATATATATATATATATATATATATATATATATATTTGTCCTGGAAATGTTAAAACCCTGCGGAAAAAAATCTTTCGTGGCCCCCCCTTTTTTATTAAATCCCCTGTGAGTAAAGAAAGATCGTGAGGAATATCTATAAATTTGTACTGGGAGTCCTTGACTTAGGACGGTTCATTCAGTGACCATTCACAGTTACAACGGCAGTGAAAAAAGGGACTGTTTTTCACACACGACCATTTCAACTTCCTCAGGCTCACGCGATCGTAATCCAGCTGCCGGGCAACTGACTCATACTTATGACGGTCGCCGTGTCCCTGGGCTCACCTGATCCCCTTTTGCGACTTTCTGACGAGCAAAGTCAATGGGGGGGGCAGATTCACTTAATGACAGGTTACCCACCGATCAACTGCCGGGATTCAGTGTGACAAGAAAGGTTGTAAAATGGGCCCAAAATGGACCCTTAACTAATGTCTCACTTAACAACAGGCTCAATTGTGGCCATTGAGGACTAGCTACCTGGCCAAAAGAAAAAGGGAGTTTTGAGTTTCGCTTGAACATTTGAAAGAGGGGGGGTGAATTAGGAAAGTAAATAACTCTCAATTCAGCCCCCCCCCAAAGAGCCAATGAGATTAGCGTCAATAAAAGAAAAGCACTTTTTCTCCTCTTTTTTTTTTTTAAAAAAATCTCTTTGAATGGGTGTTTGGAAACCCAATGCCTCTAGACTGGGGAGGGGCCGGTTAAATATCCACGGTTGATTTAGTGGAGTTTTGTGGAGTTAAATCCTGCCCAGGTTCAGCCAAAGAAAACAAAAGCATTCCGGATAAAAGCGGTAATTTAAAAAAGGGGGGGGAAAGATTCTCTTGCTAATTGTGTTGGAATTAGGAAGAATTAGACTTCCGGGATGGCTTTGCTAGAACGATCCGGCCCTTCGTCTTGGCCAGGTTGAGCGGCCAGGAGGAAGTCAGATCTCAGATTTAACACGGGGCAGCAAAATAAGGCAAGCAAGAGGCTAGTCCACTGCGAGGGTAAGGAATCATCTTCAAACCACCGAGCTTGGAGAGCACCAAGGACCCCACAGTCCTCCTCCTCCCCCCCCACACAATCCCTCTCCCTTCTAGCACTGGTGACGTTCCCTAGTTGGGTCATGAAATGTCTGCAAGAAAGCCACCAAGCTCAGAGAGCACCAAGGACCCCATAGTCCTCCTCCTCCCCCCCCACACAATCCCTCTCCCTTCTAGCACTGATGACGTTCCCTAGTTGGGTCATGAAACGTCCGCAAGAAAGCCACCCAGCTGACAAGAGCACCCAGGACCCCACAGTCTTCCTCCTCCTCCTCCTCTTCCTCCTCCTCCTCCTCCTCCTCCTCCTCCTCCTCCTCCTCCTCCTCCTCCCTGCAAACCCCCCTCCCTTCTAGCACTGATGACGTTCCCTAGTTGGGTCATGAAACGTCCGCAAGAAAGCCACCCAGCTGAGAGAGCACCCAGGACCCCACAGTCTTCCTCCTCCTCCTCCTCCTCCTCCTCCTCCTCCTCCTCTCCTCAAACCCTCCTCCCTTCTAGCACTGATGACGTTCCCTAGTTGAGTCATGAAACGTCCGCAAGAAACCCACCGAGCTGACAAGAGCACCCAGGACCCCTCCTTTCAACCCTGAGCTACAAATATTCTCTTCTAAAAGCAGATTAATCCTTATCCTCCCAATCTATCTTTGGGAGCTCTTGTTTTCCGGCTCTTATGTTTCTTTAATGCAAAAAAATAGCATTTTTCCCCTCCTCAGTGCTCTCTCTCTCTTCTTTTTTTCTTTTTTTGGCTTTTCCCCCCCCCCTCTCTCTCTCTCCCCTCCAGGACCGCCATGGCCAAACTAGAGACCCTCTCCATCCTGAGTGATGCCAGCTACCACAGCCAGGAGACCTTCCACGCCTTCCACCCCAGGAGCTCCGAGTCCACCTTGCAGAGCACCGTGGGCAGCGGAGTCCCTCACGAAAAGGATTTTGCCACGAAGAGCCTGGGCAGCAGGCCTCAGAACAGCCACCCGCAGCTGGACGGGAGCCGGAGTAGCTACTCTCTCTCCACGCGCCACGCTGGGGAGGAGAAGGCCGGCAAGGCGGAGAAGGTCTCCAGTGCCATCTACATCAACGGGGACTCGCGCAAGAGCGAGAAGGGAAAGGCCGACGTTTGTGGGAATGTGGCGGCCAACAACGAGAAGAACATGCCTCCCCCAATGCCCCAGTACAGAGAAGCCAATAAACCACCAAAGATGTTGCCAGTCTCTGGCAAACTGGACCAGGTGAGTGTCCGTCTTCAGAGAAGAAAAATAAAGAGTCGGAAGGGAACTTGGAGGTCTTCTAGTCCAACCCCGACGATGATGGTTGGTTCTTTGCCAGTCACATAGAACTGGGGGGGGACTATAGCCCCCTTTATGGCTTGTGGACTTCAACTCCCATTCTGGCTGAGGAATTCTGGGAGTTGAAGTCCACGAGTCATAAAGGGGCCACAGTTCCCCCATGCTGGCTGAGGAATTCTGGGAGTTGAAGTCCACGAGTCATAAAGGGGCCACAGTTCCCTCATGCTGGCTGAGGAATTCTGGGAGTTGAAGTCCACGAGTCATAAAGGGGCCAAAGTTCCCTCATGCTGGCTGAGGAATTCTGGGAGTTGAAGTCATAAAGGAGCCACAGTTCCCCGCCACTGATCTAAGTTGTTGCTTTTTTATTTATTAAATTTATTTGCTGCCCATCTTGTTTCCAAGCGGCTTTATAAGCAGCTGGCTGAGGGATTCTGGGAGTTGAAGTCCACTCCTCTTGAAGTTTATATCAGGGGTCTTCAAACTCAGCCCTTTTATGACTCGTGGACTTCAACTCCCAGAATTCCTCAGCCAGGCATGCTGGCTGAGGGATTCTGGGAGTTGAAGTCCACGAATCATAAAAGGGCCGAGTTTGAAGACCCCCAGGCTAAACGAACGGTTGTTAAGTCCATGACTACCTGTAAATGTAATAAACGAAGAAGCAAATTCTCTTTCATAAATTTTATGAATCCATAGAGAAAGGAAATTCTGCTTTATTTGCTGTCTTCTTTTTTTTCTCCCTTTCAGAATACCGAGCCCTTACTTAGACCTTCAGCCTTTAAGCCAGTGGTTCCTAAAAACTTCCATTCCATGCAAAACCTGTGCCCACCGCAGAACAACGGCGTGGCCACCGAGAACCGAAAGACTTTAAACCACACGCACAGCAATAGTCCCGTCCCGGTTAAAAGCGGCTTGGAGAAGGCCAGCCTTAACAGGACTAGCAACCCAGGAGGTGGTCTCTCCGATTCTGGCCGTAACTCTTTAACCAGCTTGCCCACCTATGGCACGGGCTACAGCCAGCACGTGGGTCCCATGAGCGCCTCCACCAGTCACATCAACCGCATCGGGACCACCTACGGCGAGAAGAACGCCGTGGGATACGGGATATCTACCTCAGACAGCGGCCGATCTTCCACCAAAAGCACGTCTTCGTTTAGCCGACTCAACCATCTCAACGAGACGCTGCCTTTCCACTCGCCTTCCACAGACGACATCATCGAAGACCTGGAGAACCGGCTGTGGGAGAAGGAGCAGGAGGTCCTCCAGATGAGGAGGAACCTCGACAAGAGCGAGACGGCCATCTACCAGGTCTTTGAGGAGAAGCAGAAAATTTGGGAGCGGGAGATGGAAGAGCTGAGGCAGAACTACGCCAACAAGATTCAGCAAGTCTCCAAGAAGGCCCAGAGGGCTCAACAAGCGCTGCAGCTCCAGATCTTTAAGCTCCAGCAGGAGAAGAAGAAGCTCCAGGATGACGTGGCTCAACTCCTTCAACAGCGGGAAGAGCTGGAGAAGAAATTTGTGGCCTTCAAGAAAGAGCAGGCCGAGTTCCTTCCCAAGATTGAAGAGACCCGATGGGAGGTGAGCCTCAACCAGGGTCAACACCAAACAAGGGATCCAACCAACGTTGTGAGTGGTCTCCTCGACAGCCCGTAGTAGTTTTGAGAAGAAGGGTTCCTCTTCTTCTCCTTCCTCTTCCAACTACAGGTAGTCCTCACCTTACGACCGTTCATTCAGCCACCCAGGGGCTCCTACACACCCCTGAGGCACCATCTGCTCAATGGCAACAAGGGGAGCCAGGATTGCGCAGGTGGTGTGATGAGTACAACGATGGTTAAAGTCAGCCGAGCTTCTCCGTCATCCAAGTCAGGGTTGTCCCAAAGGTGTTTTTTTTGGGGGGGGGAGGCAACCGGACTTTTTCGTTTTTCTTTGAAGAGGTTTCCCTTCTCATCCCAGAAGCTTCTTCGGCTCCGACTTCTTCCCCACCATCCCGTCGGAGCCGAAGAAGCTTCTGGGATGAGAAGCGAAACGTCTTCAAAGAAAATCGAGAAAATCCGGTTGCACTCCTGAAAAAAAAGCACCTTTGGGAGCACAGTGACGTACGGCCATAATTCTAGGCTCAACGATGGTCGTAACTTGAGAACCACTTGCAGGTGGAGATAATTCACCAGGATGTAAAAAAGATGTTGAGAGTCTGCAAAGAGTGCAGAGAGCAACAAAGATGATCAGGGGACTGGAGGCTAAAAGATATAAGGAACGGTTGCTGGAATTGGGTATGTCCAGTTTAATGAAGAGAAGGACGAGGGGGGACAGGATAGCAGTCTTCCAGTATCTCAGGGGCTGCCCCAAAGAAGAGGGAGTCAAGCTATTCTCCAAAGCACCTGAAGGCAAGACAAGAAGCAACGGATGGAAACTAGTCAAGGAGAGAAGCAACCTAGAACTAAGGAGAAACTTCCTGACAGTGAGGACAATTAACCAGCGGAACAACCTGCCTCCAGAATTGGTGAAGGTTCCAACACTGGAAGTTTTTAAGAAGAGACTGGACAGCCATTTGTCTGACATGGTATAGGGTTTCCTGCCTGAGCAGGGGGTTGGACTAGATGACCTCCAAGGTCCCTTCCAACATTATTATTATTATTATTATTATTATTATTATTATTATTATTATTATTATTATTATTATTATGTCACGTTAGAGTGCTGTGCATGCGGTGTCTCTACGGCAAGCCAACCCTTTGTTCAGGCAGGAAACCCTATACCATTTCAGACAAATGGCTGTCCAGTTTCTTCTTAAATACTTCCAGTGTTGGAACCCATGCAGGTGTTCTTCGACTTACGACTGGTCAAAATTACAACGGACCTCATCTCTCGGGGTTATTGCTAAGCACATTGATTTGTGCTTTAAATTGTAAGCCGCCCTGAGTCTTCGGAGAAGGGCGGGATATAAATGGGATTAAAATAAATAAAAATAAAATAAATAAATTTATGACCCGGTTTCAAAGTTCCGATGGCTGCTCCCCCAGGAACATGGCCGTACGGCAGGAACATAGCCATAGCGACCGACTCCCATTTACAATCGTTTGCTGTGATCACGCGACTGCTGAACAACTGCAATGCCTACTTAACTTTGAAGCAACCCCTCCCCTTACAGAGATCAGAATCAGAATAGAGCCGGAAGGGACCTTGGAGGTCTTCTAGTCCAGCCCCCTGCTCAAGCAGGAGAACCTACACTATCTCAGACAGGTGATTTTTTAAAAAACTCCAGGGGCGAAGCACCCACAACTTCTGGAGGCAAGTAGTTCCACTGGTTAATTGTTCTCACTGTCAGGAAGTTTCTCCTTAATTCCAGTTTGCTTCTCTCCCTGATTAATTTCCATCCGTTGCTTCTTGTCTTGCCTTCAGGTGCTTTGGGAAATAAGTTGAGCCCCCCCCTCTTCTTTCTGGGGGGTTCCTCAAATACTGTAAGACTGCTGTCATGTCCCCCACCCCTAGTCCTTTTTTTTTCTCTAGACTGGCCATACTCAGGTCCTGCAACGCTTCTTCGTATGTTTTTCGTCTCCAGGCCTTTAATTATCTTAGTTGCTCTTCTTTGTACTGTGATGGGATGTATTGCATTGCATTCCTTTAATAGCCACTGTAAAAAAAAAAGCTCATAAAATCAAGACAGTCGTGTAGGCCAGGGACCCCCCCCCAACCTTTTGGGCACCAGGCAGCGGTTCCATGGAGAAAGGTGTTTCCGTGGACTGGAGGGGCCGTGGTTTCGCATGCTGCCTCCATCCCGTTTCTGTGGCCTGGTTTCTGAGAGTTGGGGGGGACCCCAGATATAACCGTAGTGGCCAAAATTGTGGAAACCCGTTTGGGCAAAGCGTGCAGTCGAAACGCCAGCTTTGGTTAATTTTCCACCAGTTTTTCTTCTCGTTTCTTTACCACTGTAGCCTTGTTCAGTTAATCAAGACTATTTTACGTCGCTTTCTGGGCGACCGGTCAACTCTTTGCACCGTTGCTTTAATTTTATTTCGTTTTACAAGCTCACTAAGAGCCTTGGTGGAGCAGTGGGCTAATGCCTCCTTAAGTAACACCAGCTGCCTGCAATTAGTGCAGGTTCGAGTCCCACCAGGCTCAAGGTTGACTCAGCCTTCCATCCTTCCGAGGTAGGTAAAATGAGGACCCAGATTGTTGGGGGCAATTTAGCTGACTTTGTAATAATGCCGCTTGGGTGTGTGTGTGAAAGCCCTAGTAAGCAGGCATATACATAGAATGAAGGCTACTGCTAAGCTTGTAAGCCGCCCTGAGTCTTCGGAGAAGGGCGGGATAGAAATGGGATTAAAATAAATAAATAAAAATAAATAAGTGAAAGAACACCAAAAAAAACGCCAACCGACTTGATAAGCGATCACGTAACACACTGACAGATGTCCTCCTCTCAGCTTCAATACACGGCATCAATCACTGGATCCTACTGTGATCTGATTGGCTCAATGCCGAAACAAGATGACGCCCGATTGGCTCTCTAAACGCTCGTGCTCATTGGCTACGATCAGATGAAGGAAAGCGACCCGAGATCAACCTAAGCAAGTTGTGCTTTGTTTTTCCGGTGATTTGGCTGTAACTTTTCATAGAATACAGGGCAGATAATTGAACAAACTTTGTTGCACTACGTTCTCGATTATCTTTCCATTGATATATAATTTTATGGCACTACTCCAAAAAAAAAAGTGGTGTTATTAGCCACCAAACCTCAAAAATACACTTTCCCCAAAAGGTGTCCACAATTTTGGCCACTACTGTAGGTGACCCGCTTTGCAACCCTAGCGACTTATGAATATGATGTACCGGTTCCATCACGGTCGTCACTCAAGGACTACTTATATTGGGCGTGATAAACTACAGGCAGTCCTTGACTTACCACGGTTCGCTTAGTGACCGAAGTTACAGCGGCACTGGAAAAAGTCACTGGTGACCGTTTTTCACACTTGTGGCCATTGCAGGCTCTCCATGGTCACGTGTGTTCTGTACCAGCCTGCTACCGGCCTTGCAGAAAAGGCAACCCCTTTACAGACGGCAAAAGGCTGGAATACGTCTGCCAAATTTATTACAAAAACAAACAAAACATGAAACAAGATACCGGAGCTTTGAAACTCTATCGGAGCGGTTGCTTTCAGCAAACCAGCCCTCCCCCAAACATTCCCTTTATAAAGAGTTCAGGGCGTGGCCTCTCTTTGCCTCCTTCCGAGAAGTCCCACAGCCTTCCTCTGCTTGCTCCTACTTGACTGCCTCCTGCGTCGGGCGTCCTTGAACAGGGCCAGCTGTGGGTCATCTTCATCCACACTGTCAGGCTCACACAGCTGGGTCTGGGTCTCCACCAGGTAGGAGGGGCCTGGCTGGGGGCTCTGCGGAGCCTCAAAGCCATCATCAGCAAGTTCTTCAACACCCCCCTCCTCCCCCTCATCTGAGTCATCCGACCCAACTGCCGAACCCACAGGCTGACCCTGAATCACAACAACGTGATTGACATTCGGATGCTTCACCGCTGACTCACATTTATGACGGTGTCAGTGTTCCCGGGGACAGGTGATTCCCCCTTTTGTGACCTGACAAGCAAAGCCGTATGGGGAAGCCAGATTAACTTAACAACCGTCTGACTAATTTAACAATTGCAGTGATTCCCTTAGTAACTCTGGCAAGGAAAGTCGTCAGATGGGGCAAAACTCACCTAACAAATTTAGCAATATAAATCTTGGGCTCAATTGTAGTCATAAGTTGAGGACTTCCTGTATGGGATAGGAAAAGTTCTGTCAATTCAGGATTTGGTCATTCTGCTGATCTGCTAATGGTGTAGTTCAGGGGTCCTCAACCTTGGCAACTTTAAGCCTTGTGGACTTCAACTCCCAGAATTCCTCAGCCAGGTTTTCAAACTTGGCAACTTTAAACCTTGTGGACCAACTCCTAGAATTCCTCAGCCAGGTCTTCAACCTTGGCAACTTTAACCCTTGTGGACTTCAACTCCCAGAATTCCTCAGCCAGGTTTTCAAACTTGGCAACTTTAAACCTTGTGGACCAACTCCTAGAATTCCTCAGCCAGGTCTTCAACCTTGGCAACTTTAACCCTTGTGGACTTCAACTCCCAGAATTCCTCAGCCAGGTTTTCAAACTTGGCAACTTTAAACCTTGTGGACTTCAACTCCCAGAATTCTTGAGGGCTGGCTGAGGAATTCTGGGAATTGAAGTCCACAAGACTTAAAGTTGCCAAAGTTGAGGACCCCTGGTTGTAGATGGTTGCTTAGAGAAGTCCCCAAACTTTGGGGCACCAGGGACCGGTTCCGTGGAGAAAGGTTTTTCCATGGACCGGAGAGTGCGCGGTTTTGTGTGCTGCCTGCATCCTACGGATGGGGTTTTGTTTGTGTCGACCAGTTGCTGGCATGCCGTGGCCCTGGTACCGGTCCACAGACCAGGGGTTGTAGAACAGAACATCATCAGAGTTGGAAGGGACCTTAGAGGTCATCTAGTCTAACCCCCCTGCTCAGGCAGGAGACCCTCTACCATTCCAGACAAATGGCTGTCCAGTCTCTTCTTAAAACCCTCCAATGTTGGATCACCCGCAACTTCTGAAGCTGTTCCACTGAATAATTATTTTAGTGTCGGGAAATTTCTCCTTTTTCCTAGGTTGGTCCACTCCTTGGTTAGTTTCCATCCGTTGCTTCTTGTCCTGCCTTCAGGGTCTTTGTAGAATAGCTTGACTCCCTCTTCTTTGGGGCAGCCCCTGAGATATTGGAAGACTGCTATCATGTCACCCGTAGTCCTTCTTTTCATTAAACTAGACATACCGAATTCCTTGCAACCGTTCTTCGTATGTTTTAGCCTCCAGCCTTCTAAATATCTTTGTTGCTCTTCTCTGCACTCTTTCTAGAATCTCAACATCTTTTTAATATCGTGGCAACAAAACTGGATGCAGTATTCCAAGTGTGGCCTTACGAAGGTATTATAAAGTGGTACTAACACTTCATGTGATCTTGATTTTATCCTTCTGTTAATGCATCTAGGGCAGGGGTGGGTAACTCTGGCCCTTTTATGACTTGTGGACTTCAACTCCCAGAATTCCTGAGACAGCTTGGGGCTATGGTTCCCCATGCTGGCTCAGGAACTCCACAAGTCATGAAGGAGCCACAGTTCCCCATGCGGGCTCAGGAATTCTGGGAATTGTAGTCCACAAGTCATGAAGGGGCCATAATTCCCCATGCTGGCTCAGGAATTCTGGGAGTTGAGGTCCACAAGTCACAAAGGACCCATGGTTCCCCACCCCTGATCTAGGGTCTAATCTGATTAAAGGAGCCCAGGGATACCATCGGGTGATTATAGGACCTCACAAGGGCTCCGTTTGTCTCCTGTACAGATCTGAAACTACATTTGGTCATGCCCAGGAACTGACTTTGTTTAAGACAGGGGTCTTCAGACTTGGCCCTTTTATGACTCCTGAACTTCAACTCCCAGAATTCCTCAGCCAAGCACGCTGGCTGAGGAATTCTGGGAGCTGAAGTCCCCTCCTCTTAAAGTCTATATAAGGGGTCTTCAAACTTGGCCCTTTGATGACTCGTGGACTTCAACTCCCAGAATTCCTCAGCCAGGCACGCTGGCTGAGGAATTCTGGGAGTTGAAGTCCACTCCTGTTAAAGTCTATATCAGGGGTCTTGGCCCTTTGATGACTCGTGGACTTCAACTCCCAGAATTCCTCAGCCAGGCACGCTGGCTAAGGAATTCTGGGAGTTGAAGTCCACTCCTCTTATTGAAAAGTTTTAAAATACAGTTTTCCTTTAAAAAAACCCCCTTCCCCCTCCCTCCTCCCCTCCCTACCTCCCCCTATCCCCCCCCTCCCCCTCTCCCTCCTCCCTCCCCTGCCTCCCCCCCCCTGCTTCCCCTCCTCCCCCCCTCCCCCCCCGACTTCCCAGAGCAAAATACAAGGTATATATCTAAAAAGCAATCATAAACAATCATATACTAACAATTATAAACTCTAAAATCCATCACTCTCTAGCTTATATAGAGTAAACCAATCCTTAATAATACTAAATATGTATAAAAAACTAAAATAAAAGAAAATTAGCGTCGTTCCCATCTATGTTCTTCCACAATTCACTATTTCCTAAACATATTCTCATTTGCACATCACAAACACCTATCCCTATTAACCTCTCTAGCCAAAATAGGCTATAATAGATAGTTCTTACACAAATTAACCCACATTAACCCACAAAACTTTCTTCCTCTTCTTCTGTAGTAAATTGTCCATTAATTCCAAATTAAAGATTCTATTACAATACATATCATCCCAAAACTCTTAAAAACACAACTACCACTTGACTATCAGTATGTTGTGGAAGTTCCATAGATTTCTACTAGTCCTATTTTCTTATCTTTTTTGAGCGTTTTAAGGCAGCACGCGTCACCCTCTGTTCTCTAGGATCATCCAAAAGAGTTACAGCTTGATCTCCTCCTGTACCATTCTCGTCTACCTGTCCATCTTCATCCTCTTGATATTCTCCTTCTCCAGATCCCTCTGCAGCTTCCAAAAGTGTTGATGGGGTTGCTTTTAAGACATTGTTATAAAAATCATGCGCTTGCTTCACAGTAGCCAAACAGTACCTTTTGCCTTCATACATGAAGCTCAACCCAACTGGGATCTCCCATCTGAACCTTATATCTCTTTGCTTGAGCTCTTGCACAAGAAATATAAAGTCCTTCCTTCTCTTTAAAATCTTTGGAGGAATTTCTTTTAAAACCAAAACTTCTTGACCAGCAATCACCACTTTAGTATCATAGGCAGCTTGTATAACTTCATCTCTAATTTCCCTTTTTACAAAATAAACCACCACATCTCTAGGCAACTTTCTCTGTTTAGCAATCCACGAGTTCACACGAAACACTTTGTCCATGCCTTGTTTTATTTCAGATGCTGGATGGTTCAATACCACCTCAAAAGCCTCAGAAACCAGCTGCTTTAAATCTTCCTTAATATTCTCTTTTAGGCCTCTAATTCTAACAGCAAACTGCATCTGGTAAAATTGAGCCAGACTCAGTTCGCTATCCATTTTGTCTTTTAAATCTTCAATTTCCAATACTTTTGCTTCTAATATAGCATTCTTTTGAGTCAGTTCTTCCACTTTGTCATCCAGCACCTCCACACATTTAGCTACTTTATACACTGAGGACAAAATGTCTACCTTCATCTCTCTGAGTTTCTGTTCCATCCTTTCTTCCATTCTCTGCTCCAATTTCTCCAATTTCTCCTCCATCTGTGCAAATTTAACACCCATTGACTCCAAAATTAACTGGGTATGTTTTTCAAGATCCTTCGATGTCAATACATCTGGAGAATGCAACGCCTGCAGTAATGATTGTTGTTGCACCGGAGAATTTCCAGCACTCCGAAAAGTTCTAGGGGGAGGTTTAGACGCCATCTTTTACTTACAATTGTGACGCACTTTCACTTTTAAGTTTTAAGCAAAGTCCATCAAGCTCGAGAGTAAAATAAAATAATCCTCTTCATCTCCTCATCTTTCCCTCTTGTACTGCTCTGCCTGCTCTTTTCCTTTCATAGTCTCTCCTTCAAGCAGGGATGGTCGCAGACGCCTGGCTCTGCTCCATGAAGTCCGGAGCAGAGACGCTAGCCAGCTGGGAGCAGCCCAGGCTGCGGGGGAGTTCGATCCTTCAGCCGCCCAAGCTCCAAGCTCAGGCGGCCCCGGAGAACTCAACCCCTACCTGGGGGCTCACCCCCTCCTCTTCTCCCGAGGAGGGGGCTTCAAATTCGCCCGAACAGCTGATCGGCGCTGTTTCGGGCGAAAAATCACACAGCTGAGCGGCGGGCAGCCCGGGAAGGCTGTCTCCGGCGCCGCGGAGCCGCCGGAAGTCTCGAAGTCCACTCCTCTTAAAGTCTATATCAGGGGTCTTCCAACTGGGCCCTTTGATGACTCGTGGACTTCAGCTCCCAGAATTCCTCAGCCAGGCACGCTGGCTGAGGAATTCTGGGAGCTGAAGTCCACTCCTCTTAAAGTCTATATCAGGGGTCTTCAAAATTGGCCCTTTGATGACTCGTGGACTTCAACTCCCAGACTTCCTCAGCCAGGCATGCTGGCTGAGGAATTCTAGGAGTTGAAGTCCACGAGTCATCAAAGGGCCGCGTTTGGAGACCCCCCTGCTTTAAGATGTCACCTCACGGGAATCTCTCTCTCTTCCAGGTGTGCCAAAAGGCTGGCGAGATTTCCCTGCTGAAGCAACAGCTGAAGGACTCTCAAGCTGACGTCTCCCAAAAGCTGAGCGAGATCGTTGGGCTGCGTAGCCAACTCAAAGAAGGCCAGAGCTTCCTCAGAGAGAAGGATGAGCAGTTCTTGACGCTGAAGGACTCCTACAGCACCAAAAGCGTCAGCCTGGACTTCTGCGAGAACGAGCTGCAGCTGAAGATGGACGAGGTCCAGATGTTGCGGGAGAAGCTGAGCCAGTGTGAGCTGGAAGTCTCCAATTTGAAGCAGACGCTGGCCCAGTTGGGAGGACACCCCAACCACGTCCCTTTGGAGCTGCCCGAGAAGCTTGCCAGGGACCCCTTGGCCTGCGAGAGCGACGAGGCCAAGATGAAGCGACAGAGCGAGGAGAACCTCAACGCCTTGAGAAGGGAGGTGGAGAGGCTCCAGGGGGAGCTGAAAGCCGAGCGCCAGTTGCGGGAGCAGCAAATTTTGGATTTTGAGGAGGAGCGTTGCACGTGGCAAGAGGAGAAAGGGAAAGTCATCAAGTACCAGAAGCAACTGCAGTTGAACTACGTGGAGATGTATCAGAAGAACCAACTTCTGGAGCACAAGGTGAACGAGATGGCCAACAAGGCCACCAGCCTCGCCCACGCCGACGAAAAGAAAACGTGGACTCCATCCCGTCTGGAAAGAATAGAGTCCACGGAAATCTAAAGAAAGAACCGAGGCATTTTGAGTACGTTTTCTTTCTTTTTTTTCTTTCTAATTACGGTGCCTGTCCTTCAGCTGGAGATCTTCCCAAGTAGAACATGTGACGTAACCAGCAGCATAAATCTTTGCACTTGGCCCCTCAGACATAACTTTGGTGCTCTACAAATTACTTTTATTGGCGGGTGGGGGGGGGGCGGGGGGAAGCCACAGGTATACTTTTTGTGTTCCAGGGATGGTTTGACACCAGGAGTACTTTTTGCGTGGGCTTTTAGTTGATGTGGTTTTTTTTCTTTCTTTTTGTTGCTGTTGTTGTTGTTACGACTCCATTAGCCAATGCACTACAATCTCGGCTCCCTTCTGAAATGCCTTATGTGGCATGTTTAGCTCTCTGGGGTCCTTGATGCGCTCTCTGAGCCAGGTTGTGTCCTTGCAGACGTTTCCTGACCCAACTAGGTAGCACCATCAGTGCAAGCAGGGAGTAGGGATTGTGGAGGAGGAGGAGGAGGAGGAGGAGGAGAATGACTTTGGGGTCCTTGGTGCTCTCTGAGCTGGGTGGTTTTCTTGCAGACGTTTCATGACCCAACTAGGGAACATCATCAGTGCAAGCAGGGAGTAGGGATTTTGGAGAGGAGGAGGAGGAGGAGGGCAGGAGGCTAGCAGATCGTCTGCATGAATCCCAACTAGCAGTCAGAAGACATGAGGTAAATCAGGGGGTGTCAAACTGCCGGCCTGCGGGCCGGATGCATCACGCCGAAACCGCGCCCACCCCATTGCCGGCAATGGAGGAAAAAAATCGCGATGCGTCACGTCAGGTGACATTGCGAGTTTGACACCCCTGATGTAAAACTCTTCCGTGTGGACTGATCTAACTATAGTTTCAGCTGAGAAAGCGTGAGCATCCTAGACTAAGCTTGAGTCCCCAAGGGCTGGAGAATTCCTGGAAGCCTGGTACTCAGATAAATCGGCCATCAACAGACGCGTAGAGATAAACAACTTTTACACACCGTTCAAAAGAGACAATCAAAAACGAAACGAAACACCCCAAAGCCAACAAAAAGACCCAAACACTTCTTCAGCACCAGTCGACACCCAGAGGTTAAAACCAAGGTTAATACTAGACCAACCATCCAGAAGCAAACAATATGCCCCAATCGAGGAACTACCAACTCAGACAAACAAGCTAACAATAAACAACAGCCTGATCAATGGAATACTCCCATTAACACTGACTTGCATATAAAAAGAGAGCAAACCCCACTCTTTTCTAGCACTGATGATGTTACCTAGTTGGGTCAGGAAACATCTGCAAGAAAATAAGCTCAGAGAGCACCAAGGATCCCTCAGCTCAACCCTGAGCTACAAATACTCTCTTCTATAGGAATAGAGTTGAACCTTTGCAGTTATGGCTGGTGGGATTTTTCTGACCCAGTTCCCCCTTTGCCCTTCCCTCTCCCTCTCTGAAACTCTTAACTTCTATCACTCCAGGGAGAGAAGACTTACGTCTCTTGCAAAGAAATGCCACGGTTCCCTGAGAGAACTACAATTCCCAAGGTTTATTGAGAGGAACCCTAACCTATGGAGCAGTTTAAAAGTGGTCTTCAATTATAGGATACCTCAAAAGGCATTTTTTTAAAAGCCTGCTGGAAAATAAGGAACAGCACTTAAATCCTAGAGCAGCAGGTCTTCAAATCTGGCCCTTTTATGAATTGTGGACTTCAACTCCCAGAACGCCTCAGCCAGCGTGCCTGGCTGAGGCATTCTGGGAGTTGACGTCCACTCCTCTTAAAGTCTATATCAGGGGTCTTCAAACTCGTCTCTCTTATGATTTGTGGACTTCAACTCCCAGAACGCCTCAGCCAGCGTGCCTGGCTGAGGAATTGTGGGAGTTGAAGTCCACTCCTCTTAAAGTCTATATCAGGGGTCTTCAAACTTGGCCCTTTGATGGCTTGTGGACTTCAACTCCCAGAATGCCTCAGCCAGTGTGCCTGGCTGAGGAATTGTGGGAGTTGAAGTCCACTCCTCTTAAAGTCTATATCAGGGGTCTTCAAACTTGGCCCTTTGATGGCTTGTGGACTTCAACTCCCAGAATGCCTCAGCCAGCATGCCTGGCTGAGGAATTCTGGGAGTTGAAGTCCACTCCTCTTAAAGTCTATATCAGGGGTCTTCAAACTTGGCCCTTTGATGACTTGTGGACTTCAACTCCCAGAACGCCTCAGCCAGCATGCCTGGCTGAGGAATTGTGGGAATTAAAGTCCACAAGTCATCAAAGGGCCAATTTTGAAGACCCCTGTTCTAGAGTGATCTTAGGCAGGTTTGGAAGCAACCCTGACCCAACCATGAATGAAAAGTGGTGACCGCTCAACCTTGCGCTGTCATATAACTGTGGGGTACACTGGGGTCCTCTAAACTCAAGATGGTGAGTTCAGGGGGCATCTTAGTAGCCACCTGGTTGTAGCTGTTGTGCAATTAGCTCTCCCGCTTCACATTCCTGCTTTGCGGATGGGAAGATCTTCATTGGAGGTGAAGGGCGTGGATCCAAATTTGTTTTTTCCATGTCTCTCTTAACAGATGAGTGGCAGGTAGTCTTCAGCTTACGCTGTCACCGGTCTAGATTTCCTGTTCTTCATCCTGGGGTTTTATTTTTAACAGAATGCCAGAGTTGGAAGGGACCTTGGAGGTCATCTAGTCCAACCCCCTGCTCAGGCAGGAAACCCTGGCCTATACCATTTCGGACCAATGGCTGTCCAGTCTCTTCTTAAAAACGTCCAGTGTTGGAGCATCCACAACCTCTGGAGGCAGGTGGTTCCTCTGGTTAATTGTTCTCACTGTCAGGGAACAGGTTGCTTCTCTCCTTGACGAGTCTCCATCCATTTGTTAATAAGTCAGCTGGATTTTCTCAGTATCTCTACAAGCTTCAACCTTTGACCTTTCTATTACAGGAGTACAATAGATCAAATGCAGGTTACAGGTAGTCCTCGTTTTACGACCACAATGGAGCCAAAAATTTCTGTGGCTAAGTGAGACCATTGTTAAGTATAGTTTTGCCCCATTTTATGACCTCTCTGGCTTCCCCATTAACCACGTTAACCGTCATAAATTGGGAATCAATTGACGAGTGTCTGAATTTTGATCGCCTGACCCTGGGGTATGCCCTAATGGATGTAAGGGTGAAAAACGATCATAAGTCGCTTTTTTCCCCAGTGCCGTTGTAACTTTGAACGGTCACTAAATGGATTGTGTAAGTTGTGGAGTAGCTGTACTCCCAAACTCTTCAGCTAAGTGACTGAGGTTAATATCGTGCGGATGGATGGATGGATGGATGGATGGGAAGGAAGGAAGGAGGGAAGATCTTAGGATGGAAGGAGAGAGGAAGGAAGGAAGACCTAGGGAAGGAAGGAAGGGAAAGAAGGAAGAAGGGAGCAAGGAAAGAAGAAAAGTAGGAAGGAAGGAAGATCGAAGGAAGGAAGGGAAAAGGGAAGGAAGGAAGATCGAAGGAAGAAAGAGAAAGAAGGAAGGGAAAAGGGAAGGAAGGAAGGAAAAAGGGCCGGCAGGAGAAGTTTTGTAGTAATTTTGCTAGATCATAGAAGGCAAGATAGCCGTACTACTAAACATTTGCCTCACCATTAGCCTAGGCCAGGGGTAGGCAACCTCGGCTCTTTTATGACTCGTGGACTTCAACTCCCAGAATTCCTGAGCCAGCCACGCTGAGGGGAAAGGGAGAGGTTTCTAAGCTGAGCCATGCTGGCTCAGGAATTCTGGGAGTTGAAGTCCACAAGTCATAAAAGAGCCAAGGTTGCCTACCCCTGGCCTAGGCCTAGGCCGCTTTATGACTCGTGGACTTCAATTCCCAGAATTCCTGAGCCAGCCATGCTGAGGGGAAAGGGAGAGGTTTACAAGCTGAGCCATGCTGGCTCAGGAATTCTGGGAGTTGAAGTCCACGAGTCATGAAAGAGCCAAGGTGGCCTACCCCTGGCCTAGGCCGCTTTATCACTCGTGGACTTCAACTCCCAGAATTCCTCAGCCAGCCACGCTGAGAGGTTTCCAAGCTGAGCCATGCTGGCTCAGGAATTCTGGGAGTTGAAGTCCATGAATCATAAAAGAGCCGAGGTTGCCTACCCCTGGCCTAGGAGAATCCACATTTTAAAATGTCGGTCCCCAACTTAACAACCCACAGTTGGGGCCATAATTCACACTGCTAAGCAAGGAGGGGCTGTTAAGTGACTCTTGCCCAAAAGCACAACTTTTTTGAGGGGTTTTTTTGGGCCAAAGTCGTTAAGCGGATCCCACGGTCATCCCAGCGAATCCGGCTTCCCCCATTGACTTTGCTTGTCAGAAAAACCGGCTTGGGGTGGGGGTGGGGAGGGAAAGGCTCCCAAATCTTGACCACGTGATTATAGGGGTGTTGGCGACGGTCGTAGGCATGAAAACCCGTTGTAAAGTCACTTTTCTTTGGTACCGCTGTAACTTCAGCCGGTCACTAAACGAATGATGGTACGTCGAGAAGTACAGCTGGGGAGTCCCTGTCCTGCATTCCCACACCAGCTGGATTTCCTAGGAGTTAAAACAAATTATGCTCAGAGGACTAATTTTTGGGGGGGGAAACGCAAGAAAAAAACGCCTCTCTTTATCCCACAGGGGGGAAAAAAAAATTTTTAACCTGTAACCGCCTGCAAAATCCGCCACCTCTCTTGTTCCACGTGGTTTTACGTTTGGCACGAAGTTGGATCAACCACGGGTTTTTTTTCCTCTTCTCATCCTTTCCTTCCTCTCTTCTTCCTCTCTCTCCTCCTCTGCTGGCTTCTTCTCTTCTCTCTCTCTTCTCTCTTTCCTCTTCCTCTCCCTCCTCTTCTGTCCTCTGCACTCATCTTCCTCTCTCCTCTCCTCTGCTCTTTTCCTCTTCCTCTCCTCTCTTCCTTCCTCTTCTCACTTCCTCTCCTTTCCCTCTCTCTTCTCTTCTTCCTCTCCTTTCCCTCTCTCCTCTGCTCTCTTCTTTCCTCTCCCTCTCCTTCTTGTCTCCTCCATGCTCGTCTTCCTCTCTCCTCTCTTCGTTCCTCTTCCTCTCCTCTCTTCCTCTTCTCTCTTCTCCTTTCCCTCTCTTCTCCTTCCTCTTCTCCTCTCTCTCTCCTGTCCTCTCTTTCCTCTTCCTCTCCGTCCTCTTCTGTCCTCTGCGCTCATCTTCCTCTCTCTTCTCTGCTCTCTTTTCCTCTTCCTTCTTCTCACTTCCTCTCCTCTCCTTTCCCTCCTCTCCTCTCCTCTTTCCTCTTCCTCTCCCTCTTGTCTCCATGCTCGTCTTCCTCTCTCCTTTCTTCGTTCCTCTTCCTCTCCTCTTCCTTTCTCTTCTCTCCCCTTCCTCTCCTCTCCTTTCCGTCTTCTCCTCTCCTCTCCTCTCCTTTTCCTCTCCCTCTTGTCTCCTCCATGCTCGTCTTTCTCTCTCCTCTCTTCTTCTCTCCTCTCTTCGTTCCTCTTCGTCTCCTCTCTTCCTTTCTCTCCTCTCCTTTCCCTCTCTTCTTCTCTCTCCTTCCTTTCCTTTCCCTCTCCTCTGCTCTCCTCTTTCCTCTTCCTCTCGTCTCCTCCATGCTTGTCTTCCCCTCTCCTCTGCTCTCTTCGTTCCTCTCCTCTCTTTCTCTTCTCTCCTCTTCCTCTCCTTTCCCTCTCTCCTCTGCTCTCTTCTTTCCTCTTCCTCTCCCTCTTGTCTCCTCCATGATTGTCTTCCTCTCTCCTCTCCTCTCTTCCTTCCTCTTCTCTCCTCTTCCTCTCCTCTCCTTCTTCTCTCTCCTCTCCTCTCTTTCCTTCTTTCCCTTTATTTTGTTTCTTTTTGAGTGACTCAAAAGTCACTCAAAAGTGTCAGGTCTTTTCGTAAATTGTGACTTGTCTTGCCTGTGGGAAGACATCAGTTGGGTTTTTTTTGGGGGGGGGAAATGGCACTTTTTTTTGTACCTCGCCCGGTAAGAGAAAACAAAGAATATATAATATATTATATCTATATCTATACATATGCTGTCTTAGATTTTAAAAAAAACCGACAATTTGCCATTCTTGAATCGAGCGCAGGACTTAACTATCCGAGGCCCCGGCAAACCGATTGGTTAGGTTGCGCTGTGGGTGGAAACGGATATAAATGGAAACGCAAAGAGAAGAATTTACAGTGATAACGCTGCTAAAAATTTATACGGAAGCAAGTTACTTGGATGTAAATACTCTCTGTGTCTGTTTATGTGATGATTAAAGCAAAAAAAGACGTGTACAAAGAGGGCAAAAAAAAAAAAATTCTCTGTGCAGTAAGAGCAAAAGAGTCCAGAATGAAATTCTGGGTATATAAGAAGCATCTTGGCAAATTCACAACTTGAGGTCCATACGGTACCAAAGTCATTCTGGATTCCTCCAGGTTTACAACGAGACGTCTCCTTAGGTTTCTGTCTCCAGGTCCATAATCTGGTTGGGCTTGGGTAGGTGGCAAAATTTGGGGGCTCAGCCGTCGCACGTTTTACGACCATTTCATGACCTTCCTTGCCACAGCTGTTAGGCGAATCACTGCACTGGTTACAATTAGTGACCAGGTTGTTAAGTGAATCTGGCTTCCCCCATCGAGGTTGCTGGTCGGGAGCTCGCAGAAGGGGATCACGTGACCCTGGGAACAACCGTCACAAGTGCGAGTCAGTGGCCAAGCGTCTGAATATTGATCAGGTGGCCACAGTGACGCTACCGGGGTTGTAAGTGCACAAAAACGGTCGTAAGTCCCGTTTTTTTCAGCGCCACCGTAACGGTCGCTAAATGAACCGTTGTTAACTCGAGCACAGCCGGTAGTAGGGAAGCAAAATTGCCTTGATGTTCTTTTATATCCTTATTTTTAAAGCCTCAGCCTGTTTTCCCTCTGCTCTTCCTTGCGAATTGAAGTCAGGCCTTCTTCCCGAATCAAAACGGTTAATCCTTTGTCACATACTCTCGACTGTTGATTTTATTTTATTTTGTTTTTCGAAATATCTTTCAGCAGACCGTTCTTCTCAACAGAGAAGAAGAAGAAGAAAAAAAGAATTAAAAGAGTAAAAAAAACAAAAACCACCAAACACTTCTTACCTAGTTTTTGCATTCAAACCGTGTTTGATAGACTTTGCCTTTCTGACTGTTTGCATTTAATAAAAGAAAGTCATGGTCTTTTTGTATAACGAATGCGACAGTTTTTAAAGAATTGCTTAAACCTATGGCATTGTTCAGTTTTGTGACCCTCTAAATATGAGAACAACTACTGCCATCCGAGACAGTGGGTTTTTTTGATAATGTGTATATCTATATCTATTTATATCTATCTATATACATCCCGAGTGCCGCGTAACAGAGTGAGCGCCTGTTACTCGTCCCAGCTTCTGCCAACCTAGCAGTTCGAAAGCACGTAAAAATGCAAGTAGAAAAATAGGGACCACTACGGTGGGAAGGTAACAGCGTTCCGTGCGCCTTTGGCGTCTAGTCATGCCAGCCACATGACCACGGAGACGTCCTCGGACGAGCGCTGGCTCTTCGGCTTTGAAACGGAGATGAGCAGCGGCCCCTAGAGTCGGAAATGAGTAGCACGCATGTGCGGGGGAACCTTTACCTTATCTATATACATACATACACACACACACACGCATACATATACACAAAATATATATTTGTGTGTATATATATTTTTTGTGTGTGTGTATATATATATATTGTGTATATGAGTTTGTAACATATATAAATATATACAGTATACACACACAGAGAGAGACGTGTATTGATCTATCTTAATCCCCATTTGGCACTGAAAGGTTTCTATTCAAGGAGAAAAAAAAATGGAGGAAGATTCCACCTCCATTTAAAAAGGTAAAAGAAATGGTGAGTTCTAGTCCCACCTTAGGAATGAAAGCCGGCTGGGTAACTTAGGGCCAATCGCCAGGAGACAGTGAGTTCTAGTCACAGCGTAGGCATAAAAGCCAGATGACTTTCGGTGAATCACTAGGAGATGGTGAGTTCTAGTCCTGCCTTAGGCACGAAAGCTGGCTGGGTGACTTTGGGCCAATCACTAAGTGACGGTGAGTTCTAGTCCTGCCTTAACAATGAAAGCTGCTGGGTGACTTTGGGCCAGTTCTTCTCTCTCAGCCCTAAGAAGGAGGCAATGGCAAACCACTTCTGAAACACCTCGCCAAGAAATGGGAAAGTACTGCACTATTTGAGGCAGTTGCCTGGAGTCAAAAAGTTGACTTGAAGGCACACACACAAACACAGCCACACAAATATACGGTTGGGGGCAGAGAGGAAAGTTAAGAATGATCACAAATAGGGAAATGGATTCCTTCGAAGCGATGCTGTTCCAGAACTGCGAATTGCAAACCGGAAGCTGGGTTCTGGAGCTACACCAGTGATGGTGAACGTATAACATGTTCCCAATCGGGCACACCCGCGTTCACCAACACCCGACAGTAACTATTCTCAGTGCTTTTTTTTGTAAAAGAAAAAGGTGCCGGAACTCACACATGTCATACAACCCGCCTTGCCCTACCCTACAAGGATCCATCCCAAAAAGGTGCCGGAACTCCGTTCTGAGCGTTCAATGAGAAAAAAAGCCCTGACTATTCTCGAAAACATGGTCCTTTGGTGAGACTGCTGTTGAAGGAAAAGTCGTCATCATGGTTCAGTCCAAGCTGGGAATAAACAACATGGCGACTGCTTTAGGAAGAAGTTTGCAGTTTATTGAAGAGGAGAGCCAGACAAGAAGATGGCTCTGGAAGAAAAGAGAGAGAGAGCACATGTAGGGGGTGGGTTTTTATACCCTCTGGAGCCTTTTGTTTGGAGGTTGTTCCTGGGGCATGAACTTTGACCTGAGTCTGAGTGTGCCTTTCTGGTATTCTGATGGTGGGTTAATCCTATTATGTCCCAAGGATCATATCCTGCTTCCCTGTGGCTGATGCCTCTTAGATTTTTGGTGTTGATTCTAGGGATCTTTCCTCCTAATCCCAGTTTCCCGATTCCAGTCTTTCTGACAACATTATCACAACTGCAATTCTGCAGACTTGATTTCTATATTGGAGAGAGAGACTTGGGTTCCTGCTTTTAAAATCCTTTAGGGAAATATATTCTGCCCTTTTAATATTTCCTTCTCTGGGGGGCTGACTTCCCACACAGCCAAGGCAGAAGTAAACAAATTTTTGTTTATATAAAATACAGGTAGCCCTCGACTTAGCCCAAGGGTAGGCAACCTTGCCTCTTTTAGGACTCGTGGACTTCAACTCCCAGAATTCCTCAGCCAGCATGGGGGATTATGGCCCCTTCATCACTCGTGGACTTCAACTCCCAGAATTCCTCAGCCAGCATGGGGAATTATGGCCCTTTCACCACTCGTGGACTTCAACTCCCAGAATTCCTCAGCCAGCCACGCTGAGGGGAAAGGGAGAGGTTTCCAAGCTGAGCCGTGCCGGCTCAGGAAATTTGGGAATTGAAGTCCACGAGTCATAAAAGAGCCAAGGTTGCCTAGCCCTGAGTCTTAGCCCCATGTTTCTGTTGTCAAGCAGAACGTTTGTTAAGTTAGTTTTGCTCCGTTTAACGACCTTTCTAGCCCCATTAGTTACGTGAATCACTGCAGTTGTGAAGTTAGTAACTGTTGTGATTCAGGGTCAGCCTGTGGGTTCGGCAGTTGGGTCGGACGACTCAGAGGAGGAGGGGGGTGTTGAAGACCTTGCTGAGGGGGTTGAAGATCTTGCTGATGATAGCCCTCAGCCAGGCCCCTCCCACTTGGTCACCACGGAGACCCAGCTGTGTGAGCCTGACAGCGTGGATGAAGATGACCCACAGCTGGCCCTGTTCAAGGACGCCCGACGCAGGAGGCAGTCAATTAGGAGTAAACAGAGGAAGGCAATGGGGCTTCTCGGAAGGAGGCAGAGAGAAGCCACGCCCTGAACTCTATATAAGGGGAATGTGTGGGGAGGGCTGGTTTGCTGAAGGCAACCGCTCGGATAGTGTTTCAAAGCTCCTGTTTCTTGGTTCGTGTCTTGTTTGTTTTTGTAGTAATAAATTTGGCAGGCGTAATTCCAGCCTCTTGCCGTTTGTAAAGGGGTTGCCTTTTCTGCAGGGCCGGTAGCAGGCTGGTACAGAACAGTAACCTGGTTATGAAGTGAATCTGGCCTCCCCATTGACTTTGCTTGTCAGAAGGTCGCGAAAGGGAGTCACGTGACCTGGGAGGCTGCAACCGTCATAAATACGAGTCAGTTGCCGAGTGTCTGAATTTTGATCGCGTGACCTTGAGGATGCTGCAACGGTCGTAAGGGTGACAAACGGTCATAAATCACTGTTTTTCAGTGCTGTTTGTAACTTTGCACAGTCACTAAATGACTGTGATCTTGATTCTTATCTGTTGATGCAGCCTATGGTTGCGTTGGCTTTTGGGACATCTGCAGCATTCTTCCTGGCTCGTAGTCCAGTAGGACAGAATAACAGAGTTGGAAGGGACCTTGGAGGTCTTCTAGTCCAACCCCCTGCTCCAGCAGGAGACCCTACACCAGACATGTCAAACACAAGGCCCGGGGGCCGGATCCGGCCCGTGAAGTGGTTTCATGTGGCCCGCAAAGCCATCCTGGAAAAAGTGAGGGAACGGCCCCCACTGCCTTGGCCCTGGCCCAGAGACCCTCCTTCTGCCAGAGACCCCCAGATCTGTCCCACTCCTGCCCAGGCCCCCATAGGCACCCTTGATGCGAACGATGTAGAGCTGGCCACGCCCACCCAGTAGGCCATACGCACTCTAGCCACGCCCACCCAGTAGGCCACACCCACCCAGTCCATACCCACCCGGCCCCTTGAGGTCAACCTCAACGCTGATGCAGCCCTTAATGAAATTGAGTTTGACACCCCTGCCCTACACCATTCCAGACATATAGCTGTCCAATTTCGTCTTGAAAACCTCCAGTGATGGAGCAGCCGCGACTTCTGGTGGCAAGATGTTCCACTGGTTAATTGTTCTCACTGTTAGGAAATTTCTCCTTATTTCTAGGTTCCTCCATGATTAGTTTCTATCCGTTGTGTCAATGAAGACTCAATCACCCAGGCCAAACGTATCTAAAAGGTTGAATCATGGGGACTGGACCAAAATTTCATGGACGTATGGCAATACATTTGGGGGGGAAACCCCTGAAAGTGGAGTGGCAAGAATTGGTACATTCCAATAACTCTCGGGAGTCTGTGCCTACCTATAGGCCAGGCCTTTTCAACCTTTTCACCCACTGTACCAATTTTTGGATAGGGCATCACCTGAGTACCACCAGTCGCCTAGCAAGGTGTCCAAAACTTGATGACCAAAAAAAAAGAGGAAAAAGTAATGAAGTACAGGTAGTCCTCGACTTACAACAGTTCGCTTAGTGACTGTTCGAAGTTACAATGGCCCTGGAAAAATTGCCCCCCAAGCCACAGCGGAGCAAGACACCTGCCTGCCCGCCCAGCGGCGCTCTTCCTCCTGTCCGAGGTTTTCATGGTTGTGAGCATTTCTTTTGAGGATTGGGAGTGGGGTGGGGGGGTTGTTTGGTTTTTATTCCCCCCCCCATCTGCTGGGTGGTGGCAGCAGGTTTTGGTCACTTCACATGACCCTGGGACACTGTGACCGTCATAAACATGAATCAGTTGCCAAGCATCTGAATGTAAATCACAAGAGCCTGGAGATGCTGCAACATTCCAGCTGATCGGCGCTTCTTCTGGGCTCAGCAGAAGCGCCAGGATCAGTGCCAAGCTCCAGCTGGATCCTGGCGCTGATCCTGGCGCTTCCGCTGAGCCCTGATAGCCCTGCAACTCCAGCCGTCTCTCGCTCATGCTTGTGCGGTGCTGCCACCAGTTCAGCTCATTCCCCTCCCCCGCTACCACTTTTCTAGGATGGTCACGTACCACCTGCCAGGTGCCAATGTACCACAGGTGGTACCCGTACCACTGGTTGAAAAGCCCTGCTATAGGCAAGCCTTGACTTACAACACTTCGTGTAGTCACCATTCAAAGTTACAACGGCACTGAAAAAAGTGACTTATGAGCATTTTCCACCCTTACGACCTTTGTAGCATCCCCATGGTTGTGTGATCAAAATTCAGACCCTTGGCAACTGACTCATACTGTAATAATAATGGAATGGAGCTGGAAGGGACCTTGGAGGTCTTCTAGTCCAGCCCCCTGCTCAAGCAGGAGAACCTATACCATCCCATACAAGTGATTATCCAGTCTCTTCTTAAAAATCTCCAGTGACGGAGCGCCCACGATTTCTGGTGGCAAGCTGTTCCACTGGTTAATTGTCCTCACTGTTAGGAAGTTTCTCCTTAATTCTAGAATTGCTTCTCTCTTGGTTCAGCTTCCAACCATTGTTTCTCGTCCTTCCCTCTGGTGCTTTGGAGAATAACGTGACCCCCTCTTCTTGGTGGCAGCCCCTCAAATACTTGAATGCTGCTGTCATGTCACCCCTATTTCTTCTTTTCTTTAAACTAGCCAAACCCAACTCCCGCAGCCGTTCTTCGTATGTTTTAGTCTCCAGGCCTTGGATCACCTTAGTTGCTCTTCTCTGCACTTTTCCCAAACTCTCAACATCCTTTTTGTGATATGGTGACCGTTGCAGTGTCCCAGGGTCACGTGATCAACTTTTGTGACTTCCAGACAATGCGAAAGCCAGATTCACTTAACAACCGTGTTATTAACTTATCAAGTGCGGCGATTCACTTAACAACCGTGGCAAGGAGGGTCGTTAAATGGGGCAAAAGCCGCTTAACAAGTGTCTCGCTGAACAACATAAATCTTGGGCTGCAGTTGTGATCGTAAGCCAAGGACTATCTGTAATTTTTTATCGCGGCCGATGGAGTTGCTTGGATGAGCAACGAAACGTCTCCGATTAACAGGTTTTGGTCCAGTTGCCGTGATTCAACTTTTTAGATATTTCCATCCATTGCTTCTTGACCTGCCTTCTTTGTGGCAGCCCCTCAAATGTTGGAAGACTGTTATCATGTCACACCGGGTCCTTTTTCCCCCCCATTAAAATAAACACATCCAATTCCTGCAACAGTTCTTCATATGTTTCAGCTCAAATTTCCATTCCAGTCCTCTTGAGAACATCCAGATTCATCTCACCATTATTACTGTAACTGGACTTCACGGATAACAGTTATGTCAACGCTGCTAACATCAGATGTTTTTCCATTGACAACAGATGGAAATGTAGCCATCTTTTCCCCTTTCGCTTTTAGAGTTAGATGGTGCTGCGAGGGGGGGGATGTGAATGAGAGTCCAGCTAGACATAACAACACTAAACCTAGCGTGAGAATCAAGGTTACTGAGCCCAGAGCCCTGATAAAGAATTGGGCTGGAGAGCTGGAGAGGAAACCCGTGCTTCAAGCTAATTGGGGAATGTGATTTATGACTCTTAATTGAAGGAGGGAATTGTGCTTTGATACTGTGTGCCCAGGAGAGGGGAATTCGGTTTTTGGCTTCGATTCAGTTTTATTCGATTATGCTACTCGAATAAAAGATCCTTTAAGGTAAACAATGTCTCAAAGTTCTTTTGAAGAGTTTCATGACAAGAACCATGACAAGGTATTTATTATATATGCAGGACTCTAATTCAGTTATTCAAACACAGAGAGGAAGGCAGCATTAATAAGAGCAGAGAAGCAATCAACTCTTTGTTGCATTTATTCCGGGAACTTGTCACAGACCAATTAAGGCCTTTGCTAAACAGCAGATTTAATTAACGGGCCTGTCATCAATTTCCACATTATTTTAGTCATGCCTCTCACTGGAGGCTTTTTTTTTTTTGAAACTCGTCTGAAAGTCAAACAGCGGTGAGACTTCCTAGAGGCGCAAGGATAGCTTTCAGATAATTTGATTGCAATTCTAGTTTTTAAAACACTGGTTGACTTTTCTAAAGGAGTTTTCAAAAAACGAGGATCGCAGTGACTAAAAGAATTTTTGTCCCGCTGATGTAGGTGTCCAAACTGTAAAACTGGATTGTAAACGTGGAATGTTTGTTCTGGAGAACACTAAAAAAAAAGTGATTTATTCGGGTAATTTATTAGCTTGGCCGACCTCTGCCTCTTGGCTGATCAGAAGAGAAAACTTTTAAAAAGTCCCCTGCAAAACTATTTCAAAGATGCGCTTTGATTTCCAAAGTGAGATCATGTGCCATTTGCAGGAAGTTCAACAGGAAAAACCTTTCCTATATTTCTAGGAAATATTGATCGTAAGATGGGACAAAATTCACTTAACACCTGTCTTGCTTACTGACAGAAACTTGGAGCTCAATTGTCATCATAAGTAGAGGACTACCTGTATTGGAATTCAACTATGCAAGCACAAGCGAAAGAACAAAGCCAAACTATAATATAATATACAAGTTAATATAATGTAATGTAATGCAATGCAATGCAATAGAATAGAATAGAATAGAATAGAATAGAATAGAGCTGGAAGGGACCTCGGAGGTCTTCTAGTCCAGCCCCCCTCTTCTTTAAAACTTCCAGCGATGGAGCGCCCATGATTTCTGGTGGCAAGCTGTTCCACTGCTGGTTGATTGTCCTCACTGTCAGGAAGTTTCTCTTTAATTCTAGGTTGCTTCTCTCTTTGATCAGTTTCCAACCATTGTTTCTCGTCTTTCCCTCTTGGAATTTAAGAGAGCTGATTTCAGTAAACCTAGAGGGAACTTGGGAAGGAGGACCTGGATGAGAATCCTGAAGGGCAAAACCACCCAAGAAGCTCGGGACGCTTTGAAAAGTGAGATTACAAAAGTCCCGTCTAGCACAACTTAACTTTAATAAAACGTGGAAAGTGGACGGAGTGTTTACGTGATCCTCTTAGATCAGGGGTCGTCAAACGTGGCCTTTTATGACTTGTGGACTTCAGCTCCCAGAATTCCTCAGCCAGGCACGCTGACTGAGGAATTCTGGGAGTTGAAGTCCACTCCTTTTAAAGTCTACATCAGGGGTCTTCCAACTTGGCCCTTTTAGGACTTGTGGACTTCAGCTCCCAGAATTCCTCAGCCAGGCACGCTGACTGAGGAATTCTGGGAGTTGAAGTCCACTCCTTTTAAAGTCTACATCAGGGGTCTTCCAACTTGGCCCTTTTATGACTTGTGGACTTCAGCTCCCAGAAGCTTGTGGACTTCAACTCCCAGGCAAGCTGGCTGAGGAATTCTGGGAGTTGAAGTCCACAAGTCATAAAAGGGCCAGGTTTGAAGATCCCTGTCTTAGATTAACTCTCAAGTGACTCTCTGGATCTGCACAATGGCATCAGAAACCTAAATCAGATTTAATCAGAAGTAAATGCCCTTGAATTCCAAAGGGCTCCAGGCTAGGATTCCGCCTGTTGTTATTTCTATAGCCGCAGAAACTTAACAATACTTACAAGAGATTAGAGCGGATAGTGTGACTATCTTCTGAACAAACAGGTCTGGGATTATTAAACCCTTCAGCCCATTCAATTCTTGCCCGTGCCGAAAATGAGCTGCACAGCTGGTGCCTTGCCAGAATTCCCCTGTTTGAAAATATCTGATTTACGGCATTTCCAGTTGGCCATTTATCAAAAGCTCCGTGGAAGGTAGATTTGATCCCTTCAGATAAGCTTTGAGGAAAACAGGGCTGAAAGAAACACCAGTGCGACAAGCCTCATTTCGAGAAGGAAGGGACTTGAATTCAGTCCAATTTTTTAAGCTTTAAAAACAGCACTGTGCGTTTCCTGATTTTACAAGGCCTTGACTTACAACTATTTGTTCGGTGACCGTTCAAGATTACAAAGGGACTGGAAAAAGTAAAACGACTGGGTTTTGGGGTTTTTTTTGCACTTATGACGGTTGCAGCCTCCCCAGGGGTCACGTGATCAAAATTTGGACGCTTGGCAAACTGACTCATATTTATGACGGTTGCAGTGTCTGGGAGTCAAGTGATCCCCTTTTGCGACCTTTGGACAAGCAAGGTCAATGGGAGAAGCCAGATCTGCTTAAGGGCAGCGTGATTCACTTAACCACTGTGGTAAAAAGCTCATAAAATGGGGCAAAATTCACTTAACGACCGTCTTGCTTAGCAGCGGGAATTTTGGACTCGGTTGAGGTCGTTACATTGAGGACTGCCTATATTAGGAAAGTATCTTGAGCCTCTGTGCAAAAAAAAAAAAAGGGTTTCACAACATTGCCAGCCCAGAAGCAGACACAGTTTAGCAAATCCTCTATTTATAGCCGTGTGCAGGATTATTAGGCCTTGATAAGTGAATTCTGTTAACAGACAAAAATTGCTTTTCCAGGCCGCTTCTCTCCCAGCTCTATTTTTGGGGAGCACGAGATAGGCAAAAAGAGGCAACCAACTCTGTATACGATTCCAAGAAGCTGGGGAGGAAGTAGCTTAAATCTCTGAATCTGTTTTGAAATAATTGAATCTGATAAAGGAGAATCTTTGTAGCCCAGGGTTGAAATGAGGAGGGGGTCCTTGGTGCTCTCTGAGCTGGGTGGTTTTCTTGCAGACGTTTCATGACCCAACTAGGTAACATCATCAGTGCTAGGAGGAGGAGGAGGAGGAGGAGGAGGAGGAGGAGGAGGAGGAGGAGGAGGAGGACTGTGGGGTCCTGGGTGCTCTCTGAGCTGGGTGGTTTTCTTGCAGACGTTTCATGACCCAACTAGTTAACATCATCAGTGCTAGGAGGAGGAGGAGGAGGAGGAGGAGGAGGAGGAGGAGGAGGAGGAGGAGGACTGTGGGGTCTTTGGTGCTCTCTGAGCTGGGTGGTTTTCTTGCAGACGTTTCATGACCCAACTAGGTAACATCATCAGTGCTAGAAGGGAGAGGAGGAAGAGGAGAAGGAGGAGGAGGACTGTGGGGTCCTTGGTGCTCTCTGAGCTGGGTGGTTTTCTTGCAGACGTTTCATGACCCAACTAGGGAACATCATCAGTGCTAGAAGGGAGGAGGAGGAGGAGGAGGAGGACTGTGGGGTCCTTGGTGCTTTCTGAGCTGGGTGGTTTTCTTGCAGACGTTTCATGACCCAACTAGGTGACATCATCAGTGTGAGGAGGAGGAGGAGGAGGAGGAGGAGGAGGACTGTGGGGTCTTTGGTGCTCTCTGAGCTGGGTGGTTTTCTTGCAGACGTTTCATGACCCAACTAGGTAACATCATCAGTGCTAGAAGGGAGAGGAGGAAGAGGAGAAGGAGGAGGAGGACTGTGGGGTCCTTGGTGCTCTCTGAGCTGGGTGGTTTTCTTGCAGACGTTTCATGACCCAACTAGGGAACATCATCAGTGCTAGAAGGGAGGAGGAGGAGGAGGAGGACTATGACTGTGGGGTCTTTGGTGCTCTCTGAGCTGGGTGGTTTTCTTGCAGACGTTTCATGACCCAACTAGGTAACATCATCAGTGCTATGCAGCTCACATCAATTATTGTCCAACTTTTTGAGTATCTTTTTTAAAAATAAAAAAATTACATTGGGATGCTTTTCACAATCGTTCTCCTTCAAACGTTCAGGCATTTTGAACTTGCAAAGGTTTCCTCCTTTCCCTGGTCCCTCAACAGACTCAGGAAGCCTTCATTGACATTATTTAATCATCATAAAAAAAACCCGGCACTGTTGTTTCCTGGTTTCACAGGTAGTCCTCGACTTACAGCCATTCACTTAGTGACCATTCAAGGTTACAAGGGCACTGACTTAAAAGCCATTTTTCACCCTTACAACCATTGCAGCATCCCCAGGGTCACGTACGATCAAAATTCAGAGGCTCGGCAACTGACTCGTACTTATGATGGTTGCGGCGTCCTCAAGGGTCACGTGATCCCCTTTTGCGACCTTCCGACAAGCAAAGTCATTGGGGGGGAGCCACATTGGCTTAACGACCGTGCGACTAATTTAACACCTTGCAACGATTCACTTTATTTATTATTATTATTTAGACTTATATACCGCCCTTCTCCCGTAGGACCCAGGGCGGTTAACAAGGCAATTAAGACAATATTTTATTTATTTTTTTTTATTTTTATTCCATTTATATCCCGCCCTTCTCCGAAGACTCAGGGCGGCTTACAAGCTTAGCAGTAGCCTTCATTCTATGTATCTGCCTGCTTATTAGGGCTTTCACACACACCCCAAGCGGCATTATTACAAAGTCAGCTTAATTGCCCCCAACAATCTGGGTCCTCATATATAACAATACAAAAGTTAATAACAAATTAAAATAAATTAAATTATCCTTGATTACATCTAAAACCCTTAATTCTAATTAAAAAAACCCAATTACAATAAATTAAAAATTAAAAGTTCTCAGTCCTGGCCGGAAAGCTCAAAAAGCCAGGTCTTCAGGTCCCGGCGGAACGAGAGCGAGAAGAAAACTTGTAAAAACGGGGCAAAACTCGGTCAACGACGGTCTGGCTTAGCAACATACAGGTTGGGTTCAAGTGCGGTCGTACGTCGAGGACTACCCACTTCCAGCACCGTCCCGCCACGCTCCCGAGCGCCCTCTGGCGCCTGCGCAATGTCGTCGTCGTCGTCGCTATTTCTCCGAGCATGCGCGCGGAAGCAGACCAGGCGCCCTTCCCTTCCGGCCCCCAAAGCTACCTTTTCCAAACGGCGCCTGCGCGAGATTCTTCGGCCGTTAGGCTCTTTCTTCGCCGGAAGTGCGCGACTGCCACCTGACCGGAAGTGGCCCTGCGGAAGGGGGGGGGAAGAAGAAAGGGGAGCTTCGCCCGAGCGCCCTGCGAGCGGCGGCCGTGGCCGAAGGAAACGGCAAGGCAGCCCGCGGTGAGTGTGGGACGGGGAAGAAGGGCTGGCCGGTGTTTTCAAGCCGAGACGGGGCGGCTGAAGGGAGGAAGCGGACCGGTTAGCCACCCCCTCCCCCCCCCACGTCCCGCAGAGACGTAGACGCAGTCGCGCGGGGGGGAGGGCTGGCGCGCGAGCTCCGCCCCGCCCCGCGCGCCTACGTCACAGCCCCCGTGGGCCCCGCCCCCAGGCGAGGGGCGGTTCGTGGTCTGGAGGGCGCCGCGTTGGGGAAGGCTGTGGTGCGTCCCTGCGACGTCAATCCCGGGCATTGCGCAATCGAAGGGGAGGGCCCTGCAGAGGCTCCTCCTCCTCCTCCTCCTGCACCCCTGGAATGGCAAAAGTGGGGGGCGGGGTCATGTGACACCGATCTCCCCCCCACACACACAGGACGTTGCAACCATCGTCAATAGGAGCCGGTTGCCAAGCGCTCGGATTTTGATCACGTGACCGGGGAGCCGATCCGCTTGGTCGTAAGTGTGAAAGCCGTCGTAAGTCACTTGATTTCCCCCGTCGCTTTAAGCGGTTCCTTAGGTGAACTGCTGCAAGTTGAGGGCTATCTCTAGTCCTCGGCTGGCAGTCACCCGCTTAGTGACCGTTCCTGAAGTTACAGTGGGACGGGGAAAGTGACTTCCGACCGGTTTTTTCCCCCACTTAACGACCGTTGCAGTCCCGTGATCAGCGTTCGAGCGCTCGGCAACGGGCTCCTATTTAGGACGGTCGCAGCGTCCCCTTTTGGTGGAGCTGCTGACAAGCAAAAGTCAAGGGAGGGGGGGAGAAGCCAGATTCGCTTAACGACTGTTACAGAGAGCAGCGATTCACTTAGCAACGCGGCAAGGGTAGGGGTAAAATGGGCCAAAATTCACCAAACAACGGTCTCGCTTAGCAACAGAAATTTTGGGACTCTTGTTGGGGTAGTAACTCATGGGCTGCCTGTGCTTTGTAGCAACGTAAAGGTGTCTGATTACTCCAGGTTCTCCTTTTAGGAAGAAGAGGGAGATTGCCGCTCGGAGGGACAGCAGTTTCCCGGGTCTTAGCAGGAGCCTTTTGGGTGTGAAAATGCCCCTAGAATGCACACGTTGCAACCTGCAAAGCTTCAGGCCCTTTGCCTTAATATAAATACAATCTTAGATCCGTAGGTTAGGCACCTAATATTATGCAGAAACGTCCTAACAGTGAGGACCAGCTTGCCACCAGAAATCGTGGGCGCTCCATCACTGGAGATTTTTAAGAAGAGGCTAGAGTCACTTGTCTCAGACAGTACAGGTTCTCCTGCTTGAGCAGGGGGCTGGACTAGAAGACCTCCAAGCTCCCTTCCAGCTCCTATCCTATCCTATCCTATCCTATTCCTCTATATTCTATTCCTATAGTCTATATTCTATTCTATTCCATATACTATTCTATTCTATTCCTATATTCTATTCTATTCTATTCTATTCTATTCTATTCTATTCTATTCTATTCCTATAGTCTATTCTATTCCATATTCTATTCTATTCCTATAGTCTATATTCTATTCCTATAGTCTATATTCTATTCCTATATTCTATATTCTATTCTATTCCATATATTCTATTATATTCCTATATTCTATTCTATTCCATATATATTCTATTTCTATATTCTATTCTATTCTATTCTATTCTATTCCATTCCATTCCATTCCATTCCATTCTATTCTATTCTATTCTATTCTATTCTATTCTATTCTATTCTATTCTATTCTATTCTATTCTATTCTATTCTATTCTATTCCTATAGTCTATATTCTATTCCTATAGTCTATTCTATTCCATATTCTATTCTATTTCTATATTCTATTCCTATATTCTATATTTTATATTCCTATAGTCTATATTCCTATAGTCTATATTCTATTCTATTCCTATATTATCTATTATTCTATTTTATTCTATTATCATTATCCTATTCTATCCTATTGTATTCTATTCTGTTCCTATAGTCTACATTCTATTCCTATATTCTATATTCTATTCCTACAGTCTCTATTCTGTTCTGTTCTATTCTATTCTATTCCTATAGTCTATATTCTGTTCTATAGCCTATATTCTATTTCTATTCTATTCTCCCTATCCCTATCTCTATGGAGATTCTCAGTCATCCAGGTCATGGTTGTCCCTAAGGTGCTTTTCCGAAGACGTTTCGTTGCTGAAGAAGCTTCTTGGATGGGAAGCGAAACGTCTTCGGGAAAAAAACCCCAAGAAAGCACCTTGGGGATTACATTGTTCTTCACCCTTATTGTAGCCAGCAATTTATGCTCATGTTTTTCAGAGGAGGGCTGCTATCGTTTTACTACTGGTCCTTCCTAGCACTAGGTGGCAATAACAGATCGTGGTCTCCTTCCCTTTAATCCAAATCCTGCGCGCCCTGTGCAGTTTCACAAATCTTCCTGCCTGCTTTCTATTTCTTATTTTTTTTCCTGCAAGGGACTGATTGCAAGGATAGAAGCAGATGGAAGGAGAGGGACAAAGGATTCCCTATCCTTTGCACCATTTTATAGACCGCCCTGGCCCTGTTTGCTATCTGAAAAAACAAAAACAAAATGTCTGCTCGAAAATCTTACACCAGCTGTAAACAAAATTCTATCTTTATATTATGCTTCATTCGGGATGCGGGGGGAGCTACCTGAAAAAAAAAAGGTAAATGAAACGAATGGAAGAATTAAACTAAGAAGAAATTTCCGGACGGAACAATTAACCAGTGGAACGACTTGCCTCCAGAGGTTGTGGGTGCTCCATCACTGGAAGTGTTTAAGAAGAGACTGGACACCCACTTATCTGGAACGGTATAGGCCAAGGGGTAGGCAGCCTTGGCTCTTTTATGACTGGTGGACTTCAACTCCCAGAATTCCTGAGCCAGCCATGCTGAGGGGAAAGGGAGAGAGGTTTCCAAGCTGAGCCATGGTGGCTCAGGAATTCTGGGAGTTGAAGTCCACAAGTCATAAATGAGCCAAGGTTGCCTAACCGTGGCCTAGGCCACTTTATGACTCGTGGACTTCAACTCCCAGAATTCCTGAGCCAGCCATGCTGAGGGGAAAGGGAGAGAGGTTTCCAAGCTGAGCCATGCTGGCTCAGGAATTCTGGGAGTTGAAGTCCACAAGTCATAAATGAGCCAAGGTTGCCTAACCATGGCCTAGGCCACTTTATGACTCGTGGACTTCAACTCCCAGAATTCCTGAGCCAGCCATGCTGAGGGGAAAGGGAGAGAGGTTTCCAAGCTGAGCCATGCTGGCTCAGGAATTCTGGGAGTTGAAGTCCACAAGTCATAAATGAGCCAAGGTTGCCTAACCGTGGCCTAGGCCACTTTATGACTCGTGGACTTCAACTCCCAGAATTCCTGAGCCAGCCATGCTGAGGGGAAAGGGAGAGGTTTCCAAGCTGAGCCATGCTGGCTCAGGAATTCTGGGAGTTGAAGTCCACCAGTCATAAAAGAGAAAAGGTTGCCTACCCCTGGCCTAGGCCTAGGCCCCTTCATGACTTGTGGACTTCAACTCCCAGAATTCCTGACCTAGAAGACATCCGAGGCCCCTTCTACCTCTATTAATCTGTTAAGGCTTAGGCGTCCCTAAGACCTGATACTTGAAGGGCTGTACAAGAAAGAGGGGACCAATTTATACTCCATAGCACCCAGAGGCAGGACATGAAGCAATTGGTACTCCAAGGTCCATGTTATTCTGAATTATAGATAGTAGCCTTCCAGTATTTGAGGGGCTGCCCCGAAGAAGAGGGAATCAAGCTATTGTCCAAAGCTCCTGAAGGCAGGACAAAAGAAGCAATGGATGGAGAAATTTCCTGACAGTGAGAACAATGAACCAGTGGAACAACCTGCCTTCAGAAGCTGTGAATGCTCCAACACTGGAAGTTTTCAAGAAGAGACTAGACAGCCATTTGTCTGAAATGGTATAGGGTCTCCTGCCTGACCAGGGGGTTGGACTAGATGACCTCCAAGGTCCCTTCCAACGTATTATTATTATTAATTTAATTATTATGCATTTTGTAGACCAAAAGTTTGTTAATGGGTCTTGCCATTCTCCAAAGATTGGAAACCCTTTTTAGCTTTTTTTGAAAGCATAAGAGACAGCTCTAAATTAAGCGGACCATTTATAACTCCTGACACAGGTAGTCCTCCAGTTACAACTGTTCGTTTAGTGACCGTTCGAAGCTACAGCTGGACTGAAAAGAAGCGACTCGTCCCCGTTTTTCACACTTCGCGACCGTTGCGACATCCCCATGATCGAAACCCGGACGCTTGGCAACTGGCATGTACTTAAACAGTTGCAGTGTCCCCGGACCACATGATCCCCCTTGGTAAACCTTTCCAGCCAGCTTCCAACAAGCCAAGACAATGGAGGAAGCCAGATTTCCTTCACGGCTGCATGATTCACTTAACGGCAGCGAATCATTTTAAGAACTGTGGCAAGAAAGGTTGCAAAAATGGAGCAAATCTAGTTTTAGCCACTTTTGTTTAGCGGCGAAAAATTTTGTGCTCAGTTCTGGACATAAGTCGAGGACTGCCGGTAACTCCTTTTCCTGGGAACAATAATCCGATAAGTCACTTAATTGGCTCCGTATCTCCGTGGCCCTTAAGGTAGGCTTGAGCGAGTGAATTTGTATATTTTACGACAGGGGTAGGCAACCTTGGCTCTGAGCATGGCTGGCTCAGGAATTCTGGGAGTTGAAGTCCAGGAGTCATAAAAGAGCCGAGGTTGCATACCCCTGTTTTAGGACTATCGAGAACTTGACTTCATTCATTCATTCATTCATTCATTCATTTTACAGTAGCATCAGTAACTTGAAAAACGTACCTCGGTTGCCTGGCTTGAGAAATTGTGCAGTTCTCTAGGGCTTCTGCTTTGAAAATTATAACAGCATTTGTCGCAATAACTCGACAGACAAAAGTTGAACTCGAAGGAAAAATGCTGACAATACTTACTACCGTGTTTCCCCGAAAGTAAGGCCTACACCAACAGTAAGCCCTAGCTTGATTTTGGGAGGTGGGCCTAATATACGCCCTATCCCAAAAATAACCCCTAGTTTTGGGGTGAGGCACACGCCTAAAAATCAAGCTGGGGTGGGGGTGTGGATCTGCCCCATGCGCCCCGCACCCGCTTCCCTTGCAGCCAGGCCTCTCCTTGCAGGCCCACTTCTTCTGAGTCCTCTTTTGCAGCCAGGCCTGCATTTCTCGGTCACGGGCCTTTCCGGAAGGCCTCTGCAGCCAAGAACCAAGCTATGGATTCAATTCATAGCTCTGTTTTGCAAGACCTCTGCAGCCAAGGACCAAGCTATGGATTGAATCCATAGCTCGGTACTTGGCTGCTTAGGCCTTGTGGAAAGGCCTGACTGCAAAATGCAGGCCCGAATGCAGCTGCAGAACTTTGGCCCCAGAAGAAGTGGACCGGCTGGGTGGGACTGTCGGTGCCGGAGGTGGGGTAAGGCCTATCCCGAAAATAAGACCAGGTGCCTCTTTTGGAGGAGGGAAGAAAAAAAAAGACCCGATCTTATTTTCGGGGAAACCTGGTATGTATGTATGTATGTATGTATGGATAGATAGATAGATAGATAGATAGATAGATAGAACATTTAGTCCTCGACTTAAGGACCACAATTGAGCCCAAAATTTCTGTTGCTAAGCGAGACAGCAGTTAAGTGAATTTTTCCTCCTTTTACGACCTTTCTTGCCACAGTCATTAAGTGAATCACTGCAATTGTTAGGCTAGTCACGCGGCGGTTAAGTGAATCTGGCTTCCTCAATTGACTTTGCTTGTCAGAAGGCCGCAAAAGGAAATCACGTGATCCCCCCGGGGACCCTGCAAACCGTCATAAATACGAGTCAGTTGCCAAGCGTCTGAATTTTGTTCACCTAACCCTGGGGACGCTGCGACAGTCGTCAGTCTGAAAAACGGTCACAAGTCCCCTTTTTCCATGGTAACTTTGAACGGTCACTAAATGAGCTGTTGTAACTGGAGGACTACCTGTAGTTGGGGTATGAGTCATTTGAGAGAGAGACAATTAACGTGAGAAACACTTCATGGGCTTCGGAAAATGAACGTTAGGTCCTTGGTGTAATCCTTTTAATCTTCCTAGATTGTGCAGGGTGGTTTTTTTTTTTTTTTTTTGCAGAAAACAAAACAAAAAGTTCTAATTGGAATCTGTTTTGCAACAAAAATAAGAATTTAAGAGTACGTACAGTTTATCCTCTTTCTGACAGATTGCCTTTCTCACTAGTTTTGCCTTTGCCAACCCTGATAAGATTCTTTTCCTTCCTGTTTCCTTTTTTGGGGATGCTAATTCTTCTAAACAAACAGGTAATTGACGTTTGCAGCATTGGAAGCCAGGAAAAATAAGTTCTTGTTACTGAAGATCTGTTTGAAGTTCCTTCTAAACCCAAATCATCTTTTAAGAAATTCCTTACATTATGTTGCTTTGCAGTAAAACCACGGCCGGTAATCTTTTTCTGAGCGGGCCAGAAAGAGCCACTCGGAATCTCTCTCCCACCTTCTGTTTTTTCCACTACAACAACCCTGTTAGGTGGGCTGGAGTGAGAGAGAATGGGACTAACTCAGTCACCCAGCTGGCTTTCATGCTTAAGGCGGGACTAGAATTCATAGACTCCTGGTGATTGGCCCAAAGTCATCCAGCTGACTTTCGGGCCTAAGGCGGAACTAGAACTCACCGTCTCCTGGTGATTGGCCCGAAGTCACCCAGTCGGCTTTCATGCCTAAGGTGGGACTAGAACTCACCGTCTCCAGGTGATTGGCCCAATGTCAGTTAACCGGTTTTCATGCCTAAGGCGGGACTAGAACTCACAGTAACCTGGTGATTGGCCCAAAGTCACCTAGCTGGCTTTCATGCCTAAAGCGGGACTAGAACTCACCATCTCCTGGTGATTGGCCCAAAGTCACCTAGCTGGCTTTCATGCCTAAAGCGGGACTAGAACTCACCATCTCCTGGTGATTGGCCCAAATTCACCTAGCTGGCTTTCATGTCTAAGGCAGGACTAGAACTCACTGCCTCCTGGTGATTGGCCCAAAGTCACCCAGCCGCCTTTCATGCCTAAGGCGAGACTAGAACTCACAATAAATATTCTGATTGCTGGCCCAGCACTGTAGCCATTACTCCATTGTTCCACACCCTCAGCAACTTTTAAGATGTGTGGGCTTCCACTCCTTGAGTCTCCATTGTCCAGGTGGGAGGCATCTGTGCTTCCTAACATTGAAGAGTGTCGAAAATGGAAGTTTTGCACTTTCGATGGAGCCACCTAAGAAAGAGACATGCGTTATTTCAATTTTCTTATCGTAGGGAAATAGACTGAGGCGCCATGATGCCATGCTTGGGTTTGAGAGTTGGGTGAAGTTCGTAGTAGCAAAATCAGGATATCCATCCAGGATGTCAAGAAAAGGGCAGGATTTACTGAAAGAGAAACCTTGGTTGGTATAACGTGAAAGTTTTTGGTGGAGAGCTTGAAAAGTTGGAGGGAGGGATGGAGGGATGAGATACATACTCAAGGTTTAATATCCATGTGTGTTTTTGCATATGTGTGTGGGAGGAGGACAGACACTGGTATTATCAATGGATTGCGTGCTTCTCTCTTTTTGTAAATACAAGGATGGTGTATGGGTCAGGAATAAAAAAATAAACCCAATTTGGGGAGGGAAATTCCCTAGTCCTGAAATAATTGATTCCTTCATTTCTGGGCGCCTTCATTCACTCACTCATTCATTCATTCATTCCTCGCCTTTATTATTTTTACAAATACCTCAAGACAGCGAACATGTCCAACACCCCTGCCTCTTCCTATTTTCCCCACAACAACCCTGTGAGGTGGGTTGGGCTGTGAGAGAGGGACAGGCCCAAAGTCACCCAGCAGGCTTTCATGCCTCAGGCAAGACTAGAACTCACCATCTCCTGTTGATTGGTTCAAAGTCACCCAGCTGGCTTTCCTACCGAAGGTGGAACTAGAACTCACCATCTCCCGGTGATTGGCCCAAAGTCACCCAGCAGGCTTTCCTGCCTAAGGTGGGACTAGAACTCACCGTCTCCCGTTGATTGGCCCAAAGTCATCCAGCCGGCTTTCCTTCCCAAGGTAGAACTAGAACTCACCGTCTCCCGGTGATTGGCCCAAAGTCACCCAACTGACTTTCATGCCTAAGGTGGGACTAGAACTCACCATCTCCTGTTGATTGGCCCAAAGTCATCCAGCCGGCTTTCCTTCCCAAGGTGGAACTAGAACTCACCATCTCCCGGTGATTGGCCCAAAGTCACCCAGCTGGCTTGCATGCCTAAGGAGGGACTAGAACTCACCATCTCCTGGTGATTGGCCCAAAGTCACCCAGCCGGCTTTCCTTCCCAAGGTGGAACTAGAACTCACTGTCTCCCGGTGATTGGCCCAAAGTCACCCAGCTGGCTTTCATGGCTAAGGCGGGACTAGAACTCCCCATTTCTTGCTTTCAAGCCTGGTGCCTGAACTACTAAACGTATGCCAAAGGAGAGCGTGCAGAGCTAAGTAGAGTCGTTTCTAGTTACTCTCTTGGTTTTCTTTGGGTGTAGAGCGCATTGGATTCTGGGTAAATGTAGCCTTTCAGAATATGTCTTGATAACGACAGAAGAAGTGGAAGCCACTTATTCTTCCATCTGCCCTTTTTTCAGTACCTGGCCTGATAATTGTGACCATGTCTGCGAGGATAATATGCCGAAGATTTTCAGGGCGGTCTGGTAGGACAACTGCATTTCCCAAGGCGGAGACCCCGAAGAGCTTCCCCCAAGACCAGGCGAGCCAAAGCATCCAAAGAAGAGGCAGAAATCCTATCGTTGCTGTGGTGCTCAAAGCACGGAAGCCACCAGGTTACCCGTTAAGTTCTTATCCTTCCATTCCCCGGGAACCGAAGGGTCTCCTTCACCGTGGTGCCCTCCAAACTTTGAGAGAAGGATCTCTTGAATCCGTTGGCTCCAGAACTAGCATCCGACGCATCCAGAATGCACCCAGGGTTCTCTGTCTTCCAAGGCCTTCAAGAATAAAGAACAGCTTTCTCGATTGGGGAAAGAGCAAGGCTTTCTGCACTCAGGCTTCGCCCAGCGACTCCTGGCTGTTGTCCTCCATCAAGAATGACAAGGATGAGGTCCATTTAAAGGCAGACGGCAGCAAGGAAGTGGCTAGACAATTCCAGAAGCAAAGACCCGGGTACAGATCTCTGTGTTACAACCCCGATCAACGCCTTCAGCCCCTTCCTGCCGAAGAATACCACTTTATCTTGCAGAACGTCTCTGTGTTGAAAGAGTACATGAAGCCCAAGGACATTGTGAACTCTTTCCTCCGGCTGAGCCATTTGCCGGCAGAAAAACGCCAAGCCTTCAAATCCGGCTCCAGCTTCGCGGTGCTGTGTCAGGCCGTGGTTAGGAGCGTCCAGCGGTTTGGGAACGCCGAGCTGATCGTGCTTTTGAAAGCCTTTGTGGCCTTGGGCGTCCCGCCCGTCCATTACATGTTGAAGGCCGTGGAAGCCGAGTGCGGCCGACGGATCGAGCTGCTGAGCTTGGATCAGCAACTGCTGGTGGCCGATCTGTGGCGTTGCTTGAACTGCAAAGTGCCCCAGTACCTAGACGCGATGTTGAACGACGTCAACGCCAACTGGAAGGACCCGTCTTTGACCCAGTTGGTCCAGCTGGTCTACATTGTCGGCGAAGGCCGTGGGGCCCCCGAGGAGTTAATAAAGAAGTTGGAGGCCTCGGTCTCGAAACATCTGCCCGCTCTCAATCCGGAGGAAGTGGGAGTCGTCTGCTTGGGCTTCTTCAAGGCGCAGAGTAACATGTCCGAGCCCCTCTTGAGAAAAATCGGAGACAAAATTTGTGGCTCCTTGGCAGACATGAGCAGTTTTGCCATCGTGAACGTACTGAAAATGCTCCGTGGGATCCACTTGGATCACCTGGACTTTCTAAAGGAGCTCGGGCGGGTGATTCCTCCCAGAATCTCCACCATCAGCATACCGGGGGTCATGCACATCGCGTTTACCTGCTCCTCGTTGCGCTACTGCGACGAAGGCATCCTGAACGCCATTGCGGCGGTGGTGCCCGCCAAGGCGGCTGTTTGCCGATCCAAGGACATCGCGAAATTGTTGTGGTCTTTTGGGACCTTGAACTACCAGCCTCCCAACGGGGAATTGTTTTACGGCAGCCTGCTGGAGCAGCTGGAGTCGAGGTTGTTCGAATACAATAAATTCCCCGAGCATTTGATCACCTCCTTAATCGGCTTGGCCTTTGTGGAGCGTTTCCCCTACGAATTGCTTGACTACGTGTTGAGTCCCGAGTTTATCGAGCTGAGCAACGTCTGTAGACATGACCTCTGGAAAGATTTTTTCACCCTGGACGGGACGGTGGGGATCGAGTGTCCGGCCTACACCGGCAGTCGTCTGAGCATCCAAAGCAAGCAGGAGATGGCGGGGAAAATGCAGAACTATTTTTTGAAGCACGAGTTCGAGGCGGCCTGGTCTCTCCTGGAGGACGTGCTGGGCGGCCCCCAGTTTGTCAAGCTCCACGCAATCTTGCCTCACGTCAGGTCCGTGGACTTAGAAGTCCGTTTAGACGCCAGCCGAAAGCCGCTGCCGTTTAATTCGGAAGGAGCCGTCGCGGAGCGCTTGGAGCTGAAAAAAAAGGGCACCTTGCTCACCGATAACATGATCCACCGGCTTTTGAAAGGGAAATCCCTCGGCCAGTCCAAGGAAAGCGAGAAAGGCCCGGGTATTCAGCCAAAGGTGGAATTTCGTGGACTGCCTGTTTGGAAAAAAGTGGAGTTTTCTGACGCCGGACCTGGTTTGGACACTTCGGCCGATGCAAAAGCTGAAGGGAGGCCCTCTGCGGTAAACCAGGAGCAACAAGGGTGTGTGAAATTAGCTCTTCAAGTCACCAACCGAAACCAATACAGGTACCACTCCAAAGAGCTGCTGGGACTCCATGCTATGAAGAGGAGACAACTCCGCCAAATTGGATATATACCAGTAGAACTGCCCTTTTGGGAATGGTTTCCATTACTCAAATGTAGCCGGGAGGAACAGAGGAAATACTTGTGCCAGAAAGTGTATGAATCGTAGCCAAAACATTCCACAGAACCAGGCTAAAAATCCTCGGGGGTGTGTGTGTGTATGTATGTGTGTGTGTGTGGACCGAACCTGAGGGGTGTTTTTAGCTTTTAAGGTGCCATAGCTGGAAACCGTCGTAGTCAGTATTTTCATGCTAGCTTTCAGAGAGATTTCACGCTACTCCTTAAGTAAATAAAACGCTGCTACTCATCCAATTTTATTTTACTTGTGCTCCACAATTTCGCCGGGGAAGGAGCAGCCGTCATCGCTTGAAAAAGCGGGGCGGGGGGAAGCAAAAGCTTTGAGAATTAATTCGTTATGTGTGTGTGTGTGTGTGTGTGTGTGTGTACACACACACACACACACACACACACACACACACACACACACACACACACAGAGTCCAGCAGTTGATTTGCCCCTAATTTGAGGGAGCGCGTCTCGTTCCTAGGTTGACAGGCTGTGAAATGGGGATTTAAAATTTCCCTGAATTTGGAGAGATGTCAAAAGAAATGTAAAATGCTTTCGGGGTGTGCGTATATACACACGGGTGAGAACGAGAACTGCAAATGTGTGCTGATTAATCGGAGCGGGTGGCAGCGTCCGTCCCCGGCTGATTGATCTTGGAAAATTAAGTAGGATCAGACCTTGGTTATTATTTGAATGGGAGGCCACTAAGAAAGCTTTGGAATGTAGTTTAGTTTGGGAAATCAGGAAATATTCCGGAGGAAGGCACAGGGGAATCACTTCTGTATTGCACACCAAATAAACGAAGACGTAAACTTATGTGGAGAGACTTTGAAGTTACCCTAAAGTGAATTTAAGCACTTGGATATATGTTTGCATGTGGATAGGTAGTCCTCGACTTAACGCCCCAAACTGAGCTCCAATTTTTTGTGGCTAAGCGAGACATGTCGTGAATTTTGCCCCATTTTACGACCTTTCTTGCCACCCGTTTGTTAAGCTTTATGACACGGTTGTTAAGTCAATCTGGCTTCTCCCCATTGACTTTGCTTGTCAGAAGGTCGCAAAAGGGGATCACGTGACCCCGGGGGGACGCGGCGACCGTGGTAAATGTGCGTCCCCTGTCGTAAGTCGAGGACTACCTAGATATTTAACTCCAGTAGGCAAGATCAACCCGGTGTAAGAAGAAGGCAGTTTGGCTAATGGGAAGGAGTTGTGCAACATGGTCGCACCTCACTTTTAATTCTATGCTCAAAATTATTGGCATGCCGAAAAGGGGAAAGCTGGATGCCCCATTAAGTGACTGGAAAACATTGCAACCATTAAAATACACTTTGATGGCTTTTGTGCGTTTCCTTTTATTCTACTTACCTACTTATTTATTCGGCTGCATTGTGTCGAATCGACAGAGGCTCAATGGCAGTTTTTCCCCCCACAAAATGTTCAGACAGGTGAGAACAGACCCTGGATGGTTTGAGTTAGAACAGCATTCCTCAACCCTGGCAACTTGAAGATAGTTGGACTTGAAGTCCACGTATCTTCAAGATGCTGAGTTTGAGACACAGTGAGTTAGAAGAGAGATTAAAATTTGTCCAGCACGATCTCCTAACTCACCTAATCAGGGGATTGTAGTTGTTGCTCTAAGACTCACAATCCATCGTTTAGCCTTCAGCGTTGCCTATCTGTTCCAGAGGGTGGCTAATTATCACTGGCTGGCATTGTCATATTTTATAACCCATCCTACACCATCCATTCACCCCCTTCCCAGTCCTTCAAGGACGCTGTGAGCCATTGCTTCTAACGATGGGGAATGTTAGCGTTGAAAGAGAAAGTTAAGAGAAGGGAGCTGGGTGGTCATCTAGTCCAACCCCCTGCACAAGCAGGAGACTCTCCCCTAGACCATTCTGGTTGTCCAATCTCTTTGTAAAAACCTCCAGTGTTGGAGCACCCACAACTTAAGAGAGGCAAGCTGTTCCACTGACTAATTGTTTTCACCGTTAGGAAATCTCTCCTTAATTCCAGGTTGCTTCTCTCCGTCATTAGTTTCCATCCGTTGCTTCTTGTCCTGCCTTCAGGGGGGGCGTTGGAAAATAATTTGACCCCCTCCTTTGTGGCAGCCCCTCAAATATTGGAAGACTGCTATCATGTCACCCCCCTAGTCCTCCTCTTCGTTAGACTAGACCCACCCAGTTCCTGCAACCCTTCTTTGTGTGTTTTAGCCTCCTCATAATCTTTTGTCGATTAATCTTTGCCTATCCTAAATTTATTCTTTATTTCTTTTTCCCACATTTATTGGTAGAACCCAAATTAGTTTTACAGACCGAAGGCTTACGAGATGAAGAATTTGTAGTTGAGTACCGGCAATATTAACAGGGACGCGGTGCCTCAGTGGGTTAGGACGCTGAGCTTGTCTATCAGAAGGTCGGCAGTTTGGCGGGTCGAATCCCGAGTGCCGCGTAACAGAGTGAGCGCCTGTTACTCGTCCCAGCTTCTGCCAACCTAGCAGTTCGAAAGCACGTAAAAATGCAAGTAGGAAAATAGGGACCACTCCGGTGGGAAGGTAACAGCGTTCCGTGCGCCTTTGGCGTCTAGTCATGCCGGCCACATGACCACGGAGACGTCCTCGGACAAGCGCTGGCTCTTCAGCTTTGAAACGGAGATGAGCACCGGCCCCTAGAGTTGGAAACAACTAGCACACATGTGCGGGGGAACCTTTACCTTTACCCTTACCGGCAATATTACATTCTGAATTCAACATACCACTTAAGATTTATATACCGCTTCATAGTGCTCTACAGCCCTCTCTTGAGCGCTTTACAGAGTCAGCATATTTGCCCCCAACAATCTGGGTCCTCATTTTCCCAACCTCGGAAGGACGGAAGGATGAGTCAATCTAGAGCCGGTCAGGATCGAACTCCTGACGGGTGAGCAGAGTTAGCCTGCAATATTACGTTCTAATCACTGCACCACCCTGGCTCTATAATTGTATTTTGAGACTGATTCTGTAAACGAATACAGGTAGTCCCTGACTTACAGTTCATTTAGTGACCAGAGTTACAACGGCACTATAAAAAATGACTTATGACCGTTTTTCACTCTTGACCGCCGCAGCATCCCCGGGGTCACGCGATCGAAATTCAGACGCTTGGCCACTGACTCATATTTATGACGGTTGACGTGTCCCCCCCGGGTCACGCGATCCCCTTCTGGCAATCGAAGTCAAGGGGGGGGAACGCGGTTCCCTTAACAGCCGTGTTCCTCACTTCACAAGTGCAGCGATTCGCTTAACAACGGCGGCAATAAATTTCGCAAAACGGAGCAAAGCTCACTTGACAAATGATTAGCCGCAGAAATTTTGGCCTCGGTTGTGTTCGTAAGCCGAGGACCGACTGTACCGGGCTACAAATTGACAGCAGATTAACAATGTTTTCCAGTTGAGTCAGAGTGTAAACCATATTAATAAACTCCGTTAATTTTATTGCACGTACTTTCAGATTGGCCATTATATCAAAACAATTTATATTCCTTGCCAGGTGCCACCAGACCTTTTAATATCATGAGATTGTGTAATAATAGAAGAAGACAATGAACTGAAGGCCAAATTGCAGCTCAAGAGGAACAAGGTACCTTTGATACACACACACCACATTACAATAGAATAGAGCTGCAAGGGACCGTGGAGGTCTTCTAGTCCAGCCCCCTGCTCAAGCAGGAGAACCCATACCATCTCAGACAAGTGACTGTCCGGTCTCTTCTTAAAAACCTCGAGCGATGGAGCGCCCAGGATTTCTGAAGGCAATTATTGTAACTTAATAAGCTGAGAGACCCGTTCAGTTGTAAAAATTCAAACCACCTGGAAAAAAATAGGAAAGTGAATTTCAGTGGACAAAAGTTGGTGGGAACTGCGTGTCTCTCCTTGAACCCACTTCAGACATTCGGTGTGAAATGTATTAAAGGCCTCTTCAGCATTCTGCTTCGGTGTTTCTCCACCATGCCGGTTTGAAGATGTCTGGACTTCAACTCCCAGAATTCCTCAGCCAGCAGAGTCCACAAGTCTTAAAAGTTGCCCAGCTTGAACACCTCTGCTACGCTGGCTGAGGAATTCTGGGAGTTGAAGTCCACAAGTCTTAAAGGTTGCCCACTTTGGAGATCTCTGCTATGCTGGCTGAGGAATTCTGGGAGTTGAAGTCCACAAGTCTTAAAAGTTGCCCACTTTGGAGACCTCTGCTATGCTGGCTGAGGAATTCTGGGAGTTGAAGTCCACAAGTCTTAAAAGTTGCCCACTTTGGAGATCTCTGCTACGCTGGCTGAGGAATTCTGGGAGTTGAAGTCCACAAGTCTTAAAAGTTGCCCACTTTGGAGATCTCTGCTATGCTGGCTGAGGAATGCTGGGAGTTGAAGTCCACAAGTCTTAAAAGTTGCCCACTTTGGAGACCTCTGCTATGCTGGCTGGGGAATTCTGGGAGTTGAAGTCCACAAGTCTTAAGAGTGGCCAAGGTTGGACACCTGTATTCTAGGCCCTTCCAATGTTAGAAAAGCACCATTCAAAATTCCAAGCCTTGTATTCCAAGCCTGCCCAATTGATCACGAGTTCTGAAAAGTCAGTCCAAATAGAAGGGACCTCAGAGGTCTTCTAGTCCAGCCCCCTGCTCAAACAGGAGACCCTATACCATTTCAGACAAAGAGACTGCCCGGTCTCTTCTTAAAAGGCTCCCGTGATAAGGCACCCACAACTTCTGGAGGCAAGCCGTTCCACTGGTCAATTGTCCTCACTGTTAGACAGCTTCTCCTTCATTAAAAAGAATTTAATTAATTAAAGTCTCACATTGGCAGTGGCCAATAGCTTTCCCAGACTCTGGATGGCAATTCTGCCCTCAGAATTGGGAACAGCGACCTGTCGTATTGACCCTGGTGGAGAATGTAGGAATCAAATGTCCTCCTCGCGGCTTATCAACCATGGTCATGAGTTCGCATCTCTCCTACATCTGCGCCAATTTTATTTATTTGGAAAAATTTACATTGCTGCCTCCTCGTTCAATTAATTAACAACCAGCCACGCAGCTTGCTTGCAGAAGTTGTGAAGTTGTGGGTGTGGCCCATCACAGGTCTTCTAAAGGTGGTCCTTGACCACAAGTCTTAAAGTGGCCAAGGTTGGACACCTCTACTCTAAGCCAGGGGTAGGTAGCCTTGGCTCTTTTATGACTCGTGGACTTCAACTCCCAGAATTCCTGAGCCAGCATGGGGGAAACTATGGCCCCTTCACGACTCATGGACTTCAACTCCCACAATTCCTGAGCCAGCATGGCTCAGCTTGGAAACCTCTCCCTTTCCCCTCAGCGTGGCTGGCTTAGGAATTCTGGGAGTTGAAGTCCACAAGTCATGAAGGGGCCTAGGCCAGGGGTAGGCAACCTTGGCTCTTTTATGACTCGTGGACTTCAACTCCCACAATTCCTGAGCCAGCATGGCTCAGCTTGGAAACTCTCCCTTTCCCCTCAGGATGGCTGGCTCAGGAATTCTGGGAGTTGAAGTCCACAAGTCATAAAAGAGCCATGATTGACTACCCCAGTTCTAGGCTATCCCAGTGTCCTTGACTTACAACAGTTCATTTAGTGACCGAAGTTACAACATCACTAAAAAAAAAACCCACCCCTGACTTATCATTTTTCACACTTTCAACCACTGCAGCATCCCCGGTGTCATGTGATCTGAATTCAAGCCCTTGGCAACTGACTCATGACGGTCGCAGTGTCCTGCAGTCGAGCGATCCCCCTTTTGCGACCTTCTGATAAGCAAAGTCAACGGGCAATCCGGATTCACTTAACAAGCGTGTTACTACCTTAAAAAACGCACTGATTCACTTAACAGCTGCGGCAAGAAAGGTCGTAAAATGGGGCAAAAGTCAGTTAACAGCTGTCTCGCTTAGCGACAGAAATTTTTGGGCTCCGTTGCGGTCGTAACTCGAGGATGGCCTGTGCTTTTTTTATTACCCTCCGTTGCCAGTCTGCTGTGATTTTTTTTTAAAAAAAAACATTCTTGTGTTTTTATCGCAGAGCCGGATTAAAATTGGGGAAGCCGATTTCCGTCCACAGCCATAAATATGGTGATCAATGTCTGCCTTCCACAGTTCAAGCCGAGGATTCACTGCAACAAGGTATTTGGGCCCCCCAAAAAAGTACAACACAATACAATACAGGCAGTCCTCAACGTACGACCGCAACGGAGGACGAAATTTCCATTGCTAAGCAAGACAGTTGTTCACTGAATTTAAGTCAATTTTGCCCTATTTTGCGATCTTTCTTGCCACAGCTTTAAGTGAACGACTGCAGTTGTTGAGTTAGTAACACGGTTGTTAAGTGGCTCCTTTGTTGACTTTGCTTGTCAGAATGTTGCAAATGATGCCCGGGATGCTGCAACCGTCATAAATACAAGTCGGTTGCCAAGCCTCTGGATTTTGATCCTGTGTCCCCGGTGGGTGCCGCATCGGTCGTAAGTGTGAAACACGGCCCTATCTCACTTTTCCCAGTCCCGTTGTAACTTTGTACCGTCGACTGGGTGAACTGTTGTAAGTCGAGGACTACCTGTACAACACAGCGAAATGGACCGAGGACTTGGTATGGAGCACAGCAGTTGTGTGTCAGCGGAGGCAACCGTCGTAGGGATCAAGGGACACGGTGACTCAACAGTGCACGACAAAGGTTGGCGGTGCTTCGGCAGAGGAACTCCTTGCTACTTTATGCCTCTCCTTTCTCAGATCTCTTAGGACAGGGGTGTCAAACGTGCTGCGTCGCGTGACGTGCGTCACGATGTATCGCAACTCTTTTCCCCTTGCTGGAGCTGGGGTGGGCGCGGCTTTCGTGTGACGCATCCGGCCCGCGGGCTGACAGTTCGACACCCCTGGCTTAGGACGCAAAACACAGAAATCTTAGAAGACCTCCCAGATCTTCTATTCTGTGGTGGCGCAGGGGTTAGAATGCAGCATTGCAGGCTGACTCTGCCCACTGCCAGGAGTTCGATCCGGACAGGGATCAAGGTTGACTCATCCTTCCGAAGTCGGGAAAATGAGGACCCAGATTGTCGGGGCCGATAGACTGTAAACCGCTTAGGGCCGTAAAGCACTGTGAAGCAGGATATAAGTCTAAGCGCTAAGTGCTACAACTCCGCCTCAAAGCCGGAGACTTTATACCATCCCGGACAAACGGTTGTCCAGGCTACAGGTAGTCCTCAACTTACAACAGCTTGTTTTACCGACCGTTCAAAGTTACAACAGCACTGGAAAAAGTGACCTGTTTCCATTTTCCCCCCCACACTTAACGACTGTTGCAGCATCCCCGTGGTCGTTTCATTCAGACATTTGGCAACGGACTCCTATTTATGACGGTCGCAGTGTCGTGTGATCCCCTTTTATGACCTTCTGACAAGCAAAGCCAGTGGGGCAGCCGGATTCACTGAACCACCATTTAACAGCTGCAATAATTCACTGGCAAGGAAGGTCGTAAAACGGGGCCAATTTGACTCAGCGGCTGTCTGGCTTAGCAACGCAAATTGGGGGCTCAGTTGTGGCCGTAAGTCAAGGACCGCCTGTGTTCCCTGTCACTGACCATCCTCCTCCCTTGTAGATTTCCGCCGACGGCTACGAAGCGGAAAACCTTATCTCCGAAGACCCCGTCAAGAGGAATCGCGGCTTCCGCTGCGAATACTTCATCAAGCCGCCGGTGCAGGTGACGCTTTCCTTCCCCTTCAACGTGGAAATTTGCCGGATTAATATTGACACGTCTTCCGGCAGCTGCCACAACATCACCGGGTTGGATATTTATACGTCTACCTCGTCCAACAAGGCCTGTTGGAATAACTCCGAGCCTCTCTTCTCCGCTCCGTCCAGCCAGCACCCTCCCTTGGACAAAGAGACGTTCACGCTGGTGGGCAAAGCCGTCTTAAAAAATCAGAGCAAAGTGACCTTCGGCCACCGGGGCTTCCGGCCCAGGCTTCCCTTCCATCACCAGACAGACCCTCTGCTCTCCTTTCCCGGCTCCGCCTCTTTGGACTTATGGAATAAAGGTCCCACTTCCTTAAACAGCGTCACGCACTTGAGAATCTGCATCACGCATGTAGCGGGCAGCGGCCTCCCTTGCATCAAGAGAGTCGAGGTCTGGGGCCAGCCAGCCAAGTCCTGCTCTCACGAAGTCTTGGAGGATGTCCTCCGGGTGGCCACCCGATCCTCACTGGAAGCCCCGGGAGGTCAACTCCCCACCTTCCATCTGCCCATGGAGAGCGACGTCGTACCCTTCGGACACTCCGACCCCCAGGAGCAGAAGCTGGTGGAGGTTCTCCAGGACATCCCGGAAGAATTCCTGGACCCCATTACCCTGGAAGTCATGACTCTCCCCATGTTGCTGCCCTCCGGGAAAGTGATCGATCAAGGAACGCTGGAGAAGTGCAACCGGAGCGAGGCAACTTGGGGCCGGGTGCCCAGCGACCCGTTCACCGGGGTGGCTTTCGGCCCTCATTCCCAGCCCCTTCCCCACCCGTCCCTCAAGGCGAGAATAGACCACTTCCTCCTCCAGCACAACATCCCCGGCATGAATCTGCTGGGGAGGAGCCAGGCGTCGGGGACGGTGGTCGCTTCGTCCCTAGCCATGTCCTCGCTCAAACGGAAAATCGATCTGGTGGAACAGAACCAGGAGAGCGCAGCGGAGCCCAGCCACTTCACGTCCGTAGTGTCCAGCTTGGGGTCCCACGCGAAGAGGGTGAAAATGGAGTGGGATTTGAACTCTTCCCAAATGGATTGTTCCACAGGTATCCTGAGCCTTCGGGTTTGTTAACTTGCTGTGGGGTCCGTCCACCTCTGGGGGCGACTAGCTGAGTATCTGTTTCATATTCTGAATAGCTTTGGCCGTTGTTTTCAGAGGTTTGCAAGTCTTCTGCAAACCACGGTATCTGTTTGTTGCTTGGTCTTCCACTTTTATTATTTTTATAAATAACTCAAGGCGGTGAACATGTTCGACACCTCTTCCTCTTCCTGTTTTTCCCAGTACAACAACCCTGTGAGGTGGGTTGGTCTGAGAGAGAGAGAGAGAGGGGTGGTGGTGGCCCAAAGTGACCTAGCCAGCTTTCATGACTAAGGAAGAACTAGAATTCACCTTCTCCTGGTGACTGGCCCAAAGTCACCCAGCCGGCTTTCATGCCTAAGGTGGGACTAGAACTCACCGTCTCCTGGTGATTGGCTCAAAGTCACCTATCTGGCTTTCATGCCTAAGGTGGGACTAGAACTCACCGTCTCCTGGTGATTGGCCCAAAGTCAGTTAACTGGTTTTCATGCCTAAGACAGAACTAGAACTCACTGTCTCCTGGTGATTGGCCCAAAGTCACCCAGTCGGCTTTCATGCCTGAGGTGGGACTAGAACTCACCGTCTCCTGGTGATTGGCCCAAAGTCAGTTAACCGGTTTTCATGCCTAAGGTGGGACTAGAACTCACTGTCTCCTGGCGATTGGCTCAAAGTTACCGAGCAGGCTTTCATGCCTAAGGCAGAGCTGTCACCTGGTGATTGGCCCAAAGCCAGCTTTGTTTTTATTTGCTATTTTTTAATCTGATTTATATCTATCATCTATCTATCATCAATCAATCAATCAATCAATCATCTGCTTCTGGTGTTCCCATAAGACCACAGCCCTCTCAGCTGGCCTTGGCAGTGTGGGAAGTCAGAGAAGGAAATATTAAAAGGGCTTGAAAAGGGTAATATGTCTCTTACACGGTGCCTCGTCCCAGATCTTTCTTGCTCTCTTTACAGAAGTGGCGACTCACGAACAGAGGCTGTCCGAAAGCTTGGACAGCGCCTTGAACTCCGCGCTTAGCACGATGCCGTTCACGGCGACTTTGGCTAAAGGCGAGCAACACGTCCATGGTGGCAGCAGCGGCAGCAGCAGCAGCACTTTCTGTGGGGCCGGTGGTGCTCACGGTAAGGCTGGGGAAAAGTTGGCCAACTCATCGTCTTCACCCTCCTTTTCAGGAACCGCCCCCCCACCCCGCCTATCTGCCTGTCAGGCTCCTTGGGGATTCAACTCTTTCACCCATAAGAAAAAGAGCTTGCTTCTTGATACCTGCTGAATTTTTATTTATGTATTTATCGAATTTTGAGACCGCCCATCTATCTCACAGAGGGATGGTGAGTTCTAGTCCTGCCTTAGGCATAAAAGCCAGCTGGCTGACTTTGGGCCATTCACCAGGAGACGGTGAGTTCTAGTCCCGCCTTAGGCTTGAAAGCCAGCTGGGTGACTTTGGACCAATCACCAGGAGACGGTGAGTTCTAGTCCCGCTTTAGGCATGAAACCCGACTGGATGGGTTTGGGCCAATCCCCAGGAGATGGTGAAATTCTAGTCCCGCCTTAGGCACGAAAGCCAGCTGGGTGACTTTGGACCAATCCTCAGGAGACGGCGAGTTCTAGTGCTGCCTCAAGCACAAAAGCCGGCTAGGTGAGCTTGGCCCAATCACTGGGAGACGGTGAGTTCTAGTCCTGCCTTAGGCGTGAAAGCCGGCTGAGTGACTTTGGGCCAATCGCTCACTCTCAGCCCAGCCCACCTCGCAGGGTTGTTTTTGTGAGGAAAATAGGAAGAGAAAGGTACGTTAGAAAAGTTCGCCGCTTGTGACGTATTTGCAAAAAATAATAAAGGGGCGATACCGATAAATAAACGCGGGTCTGATCAGCTCCATCTATCGATTTCTTTAGTTTAACAGGACTGCCTCCATCCAGCCACCCAAAACACAACCGTCGAGTTATTGAGGTCGTGTCTCCACGGTCACGTTTTCACTTTTGTGTATTTCCCCCCCCCTCTTTTTTTTTTCTTCTTTCCTTTTCCCCCACAGAGCACAACAAGAGCCTCAGCACTCAAGGATGCTCTTCCTGTTCCCGAGGCTTTTCCTTGTACTTCAAAACCGACGCCGTGTACCAGCTTCCCTGCCGGCATCTGGTGTGTCGCGCTTGCTTGGCTGAGCAACAGAAATCTCTCTCCATCTTGTGTACGAATTGCAAAAGGTTGTTTGCCACCCAAGACATTTCGAGGGTCCATTTGTGAGAAGGATAAACAGGATGCGTCCTTCGGAATTGATATATATATATATATATATATATATATATATATATATATATATATATATATATATATATATATATATATATATATATAATATATGATATATATGATATATATATATATATATATATATATATATATCCCACCACCACCACCCCAGCCCCGCCCCCCACTGCCACCGCCGAGTCGCACAACGACAACAACCCTACACGTGCTGTACTTAAAAACGATACAAAGGAACTGACGAGGTTGTGCACGCTGGAAGGAGGGTAGCGTTTTAGAGCTGGAAGGATCAAAGGATAATAAAGCCATACGCTTCTGTATTTCTTTTCTCTCCAAAAAGAAGTTCATTTCTAGGTAAAAAAAATTGCGTGCCTATAACTGAAGTTCCGTCCTTTGTCCATTTTTCAAACCGCCCGTCTTTTATCAGTGGCTTCCTGCTCACAAAAGGGAGGAGATAGCAGTTCGCTTTTCACAGGATCTGTTCAATTCAGAATAGATCTGGAAGGGACCCCGGAGGTCTTCTAGACCAACCCCCCACCACCACCACCCCCTGCTCAAGCAGGGAGAGCCTAGGCAATTTGAGGCAAGTGGCTGTCCAGTCTCTTATTAAAAAACCTCCAGTGACGAAGCATCCAGCGCTTCTGGAGGCAATTTCTGTTCCACTGGTTGATTGTTAGGAAGTTTCTCCTTAATTCCAGGTTGCTTCTCTCCTTGATTAGTTTCCATCCGTTGTTTCTTCTTTTGACTTCTGGCGGTTTGGAAAATAATTTGCCCCCTTCCTCTTCTTTGTGGCAGCCGCTCAAATACTAGAATTCTGCTATCGTGTCCCCCCCCCTAGCCCTTCTTTTCTCTAAACTGCCCATTTTTCATCTGTTTTGGTCTCCAGGCCTTTAAATCATCTTAGTTGCTCTTCTCTGAGTTTTTTCCAAGCTCTCCACATCTTTTTTGGGGATAGGGTGACCCAAATTGGCTGCAGTATTGCAGGTGTGGCCTCACCAGGGCTTTATAAAGCGGTACTAATACCTCGCGTGATCTTGGTTCTACCCCTCTGTTTATACAAGCCAGGATTGCATTAGCCTTTTTGGCTGCTGCCGCACACGGCTGGCTCAGGGTCAAGTGGTCGTCCACTAGGACTCCTAAGGTCCCTCTCATAGTCGCTGTTTTTGAAACTGTTTTTTTGATATTCCTTGAGAGGTGTTTTGTTTTGTTTTTACTTAAAATGAAAAAGGAATTTTTTTTATTATTAAAGAGTTTTACAAAAAAAATTTTTTACAATACATATCCCCAAAACCCACCCACCCCAAACCACCCCCCTTTCCCCCCCCGCTTCCCAGAGCTAAATACAGGGTTATAGATATAATAATCATATTCTAACTAAAAATTATCCATAATATAAAATTAACCAAATTTATAATGCGCTTTAACTCCCCTTTAACATAGATACATACAAAGTACTAACACTAAAATTAATAACAATATCCCTCTAAAATCTACTCATAAGCTAAATGGAACTTTTTAGTCCCATATTTATTCTGAATATAATCTATCCATCTCCTCCAAACTGAAATATATCTTTCTTGTGAGTAATCCTTCAAATAAGCAGAAATCTTAGACATTTCTGCAAGATTCGATACTTTAAACACCCATTCTTCTATGGTAGGCAAACTATCCTTCTTCCAGTATTGTCCCACCAGTAACTGTGCTGCTGTTATCAAATTCAACATCAAAATGAAAAAGGAATTTATGTCAGGAAAACATATCGGCCCGAAGCATCTTTCCATGATCATCTCTCTGGGTTTTGGGGTTTGGTTTTTTTTCCCCCCCTAGATGTGCAAAAAAAAAGGAAAAAAAATTACATCTCTGAGTCTTACAAAGATGCAGTCATACCTGCGCCAGCCCAACCCCGCCTCCCCCCCAAAATAGAGAATTTGGTAAGATTCGAACCCTGAACACCTGAAAAAAACAAAGACTGTTCTGAAGCCTTCCAGAAAACAAAAACAAAAAAAGGGGGAGCTGTTTGAATGGTTTTCGTGGGCCTTTTAATTCATTGTGCAACTTGGTAGAAGGAAAACAGAAAAGGTGTCTTTTATACACACTGGTTTTCTATTGTGCAGCTAGGCAGATGACATTTTAAACCTTAATAAAATTAGGGTCCAAAATCATAGGGGACTTAACCAGTGGTTGTGTGGCTTGTCGCTTGTGGAAGCTGGCGCAACATTTTTTTATTTTTTTAAAAAAAATGAAGTTGAAGTCTGCCCAAATCAAAATGGCTTAAGTTGGAAAACGTGGTCTAGACAAGAGGTTACCAATCTTGGCAACTTTAAGTTGTGTGGATTCCAACTCCCAGAACTCCCCAGCCAGCGTGTGACACACACACACACACACACACACACACACACACACACACAGCCACATAACAGCATTTTGTGTGTTTGGCCTGCATTTACCATGTAGTGAACAATGGGTTCGTTTTAACAACCGCGGCATTCAATTACCAACCATCGCGAAAAGGCACCAAATTGGGCACAGTTCTGTGGCGGTCCTCTTTATGACCAGCACAACTTGGGTCTGGAATTGTGGGTTTCAATTACGGTCGTAAGCCGAGGACTATCTGTTATCTCGCTCTTCATAGAGACCTGTCATAGGGTAAGTATTGAGGTTCTGCAAAGATGGGGTACTAGCCACTAAAAATAGGAGCAACTCCACTCCCTCCGAACACTGATGATGTTACCTAGTTGGGTAATGAAACGTCTAAAAGAAAACAACTAAACTCGGTGAGCACCAAGGACCCCACAGTCCTCCTCCCTCCCAAACCCCACTCCCTTCTAGCACTGATGATGTTCCCTAGTTGGGTCAAGAAATGTCTGGAAGAAAACAACCCAGCCCAGAGAACACCAAGGACCCCACAGTTCCCTCCTCCTCCTCCTCCTCCTCCTCCTCCTCTTCCTCCTCCTCCTCCTCGCAAACCCCGCTCCCTTCTAGCACTGAGGATGTTACCTAGTTGGGTCATGAAACCATCTCAGCACCAAGGACCCCAAAGTCCTCCTCCTCGCAAACCCCACTTCTAGCACTGATGATGTTCCCTAGTTGGGTCATGAAACATCTGCAAAAATACCCAAGCTCAGAGAGCACCAAGAACCCCACAGTCATCGTCGTCATCGTCGTTGTCCACCTCCTCCTCTCAAACCCCACTCCCTTCTACCACTGACGATGTTCCCTAGTTGTGTCATGAAACGTCTGCAAGAGAACCACCATCTCAGAGCACCAAGGACCCCACATATGGGAGTGTTTGTGTGTGTGTGTGTGTGTGTATGTGTGTGTATACTGCTCAAAAAAAATAAAGGGAACAGAAAATAAGACATCCTACTATTAAATACAGTACATTGTGTTGTTTAAGTGTTCCCTTTATGTTATTTGTAAAAAAAATTTGGCTTGCTAACAAAGAATAAAGGGAGACCAATATGATCATTTCAAACTTATTTGTTCTCATCAGTCAGCCATACCCTTCTGAGATTCGAACCTGGGCCAACTGCATCTTAAGCAGTTGTTTTAACCCCTAGGCCACAGGCTCTCTCTCTCTTTCTCTCTCTTTGTTAGCTGTATTCTGAATGCTTAACAAACATTTAACACATATCTCCCTTGCTTCTCAGCTAACAAAGAGAGAGACAGAGCCTGTGGCCTAGGCTGAAACAGGAAATAAGATTTGTCCCATGTCTGGGACCAAGCAAGTGTATTCTGAATGCTTAACAAACATTTAAAACATATAGATTGATAGAGATAGATAGAGATAGAGATAGAGATAGAGATATATATCTCGCTGTCTCTCATCAAACTCTTTAAAGATGTTAGTCCTTTTGCCTTCTTTCTCTCGTGCTCAATTAATTTTGCCTCTAGCATCCCCACTTTTGCTGCGTCGACTTTTGATTTTATTAATCGCTTTTAGGCTGTTGTGGGGTGTGTGTGTGTGTGTGGAGGTTGCATGCAAATTTTCCTTCCAGTGAAAAACATTTCATTAACCTTTTCTTGACTTTAAAAAAAACAGCCTTAATTGCATTTTAATCTTTTAGGGCTGCATTAGCATTCAAGGGCTTCGTTTCAATTAAGGCTGGATAATTGCTGCTAATGTCATTTGACGATACGGTAATCCGGAGTCTGGCCTGATCTCTTAATGCGGTCATTCCGTCTGGAAATGACAGTTGAGAAAAATAATGGAAGTTCTCTCTGTGTCATAATTCTATGATTTGCAGACCTGACTCAGTTTGAGAAACTGCTGAGAAGCTCAGGGTGGTGGTGGGATAGATTAGATGAAGATCACAGGACCCCCCTGGTTCAATTAACTCTTCCCTGAGCTAACCAAGAAATCAGGCAGGCAAAAACACAGGTTATCCTTGAGTTAGGACCGCATCCGAGGCAGAAATTTCTATTGCTAAGCGAGATGGTTGTTAAGCGGGTTTTGCCCCATTTTACGACCTCCTTTGCCACAGTTGCTAAGTGAATCTCTGCAAGGTATTGAGTTCATAGCACGGTTGTTAAGGGAATCTTGCTTCCCCATTGACTTTGCTTGTCAGAAGGTTGCAGAAGGGGATCACGTAACCCACGGGACACTGCAAGCCGTCATATATACGGGTCAGTTGCCAAGCCTCTGAGTTTTAATCACGTGACCCTGGGGGGGGGATGAAAAAGTATGATAAACGATCGTAAGCCACTTTATTCTGTGATGATGTAACATTGAACGGCCACTAAATGAACTCTCGTATAAGTCAAGGACTACCTGTAGAAAATAGCGGACTTCCTTAAACAGCCAGGAACAAAAAGCTCAAAAGAAATTTAATTCAAACCTGTCTCCAATCTAAATTATAGACAGGGGTCAATAGAAATAGAAATAGAAATAGAAATAGAAATAGAAATAGAAATAGAAATAGAAATAGAAATAGAAATAGAAATAATAGAAATAGAATAGAATAGAAAATATGGAATGGAATGGAATGGAATGGAATGGAATAGAATAGAATAGAATAGAATAGAATAGAATAGAATAGAATAGAATAGAATAGAATAGAATAGAATAGAATAGAATAGAATAGAATAGAAAATATGGAATGGAATAAAATATAAAATATGGAATGGAATGGAATGGAATAGAATAGAATAGAATAGAATAGAAAATATGGAATAGAATAGAATAGAATAGAATAGAATAGAATAGAATAGAATAGAATAGAATAGAATAGAATAGAATAGAAAATATGGAATAGAATAGAATAGAATAGAATAGAATAGAATAGAATAGAATAGAATAGAATAGAATAGAATAGAATAGAAAATATGGAATAGAATAGAATAGAAAATATGGAATAGAATAGAATAGAATAGAAAATATGGAATGGAATAGAATAGAAAATATGGAATGGAATGGAATGGAATAGAATAGAATGGAATGGAATGGAATAGAAAATATGGAATGAAATAATAGAATAGAATAGAATAGAATAGAATAGAATAGAATAGAATAGAATAGAATAGAATAGAATAGAATAGAATAGAATAATAGAAAAATATGGAATGGAATAGAATAGAAAATATTGAATGGAATGGAATGGAATGGAATGGAATGGAATGGAATAGAATAGAATAGAAAATATGGAATGGAATAGAATAGAAAATATGGAATGGAATGGAATGGAATGGAATAGAATAGAATGGAATGGAATGGAATAGAAAATATGGAATGAAATAATTAGAATAGAATAGAATAGAATAGAATAGAATAGAATAGAATAGAATAGAATAGAATAGAATAATAGAAAAATATGGAATGGAATAGAATAGAAAATATTGAATGGAATGGAATGGAATGGAATGGAATGGAATGGAATGGAATGGAATGGAATGGAATAGAATAGAATAGAATAGAATAGAATAGAATAGAATAGAATAGAATAGAATAGAATAGAAAATATGGAATGGAATAGAATAGAAAATATGGAATGGAATAGAATAGAATAGAATTAATAGAATAGAATAGAATAGAATAGAATAGAATAGAATAGAATAGAATAGAATAGAATAGAATAGAATAGAATAGAATTAGAGTAATAGAATGGGCTAGAGTAGAACAGAACAGAACAGAACAGAACAGAATAGAATAGAATAGAATAGAATAGAATAGAATAGAATAGAATAGAATAGAATTAGAGTAATAGAATAGGCTAGAGTAGAACAGAACAGAAACAGAACAGAACAGAACAGAACAGAACAGAATAGAATAGAATAGAATAGAATAGAATAGAGCTGGAAGGGACCTTGGAGGTCTTCTAGTCCAGCCCTCTGCTTAAGCAGGAGGACCTATACCATCTCAGACAAGTCTAGTCTCTTCTTAAAAATCTCCACTGATGGAGCACCCACAATTTCTGGTGGCAAGCTGTTCCACTTAATTAAGTTTCTCTTAATTCCAGGTTGCTTCTCTCCTGGATCAGCTTCCAACCATTGTTTCTCATCCTGCCCTCTGGTGCTTTGGAGAATAACGTGACCCCGTCTTCTTGGTGACAGCCCCTCAAATACTGGAAGACTGCTATCCTGTCTCCCCTATTTCTTCTTTTTTTACTCTACTAGCCAAACCCAATTCCAGTCCAATGCAAAACTGGCCTTTCCTTTACATCTAATAAAACCTTATTGTATTAAAAAAAAAAAGTCAAAGCAGGAAAAAAAATAGCTAAAAACTAAAGCAAGCAGCTGTATAGCTCGGGCCCTTCTTGTAATAATTGCAAAATTTAACCGGAGCGTGAGATGAGGTTTCGAAAGTCTGGGTGAATTCCTACAGAGATGCAGAAATACCAAACCGTTCGATGTGTCATGGAAAATTATATTTTCATCCTTAGGATTGTCAAATCCATTTACAAATCTGAAACGGCTGAGTTTTGTCCCATTTCACGACCTTTCCTGTTAAGTGAATCACTGCCGTTGTTAAGTCAGTCACCTGGTCATTAAGTGAACCTGGCTTCCCTTTTGACTTTGCTTGTCGGAAGGTGGCAAAAGGGGATCACGTGACCCCGGGACACTGCAACCGTCACAAATATGAGTCGGTTGTCGAGTGCCTGAATTTTGATCATGTGACCACAGGGATGCTGCAATGGTCATAAGTGTGAAAAACTCTTTTAAGATATTTAATTTAATAGCTGGAAGAGCAAAGTGTACTTTATAATGAGCCAGAAGACACAGTTGCGGTTGATTGATTGGAGAGGGCGGGCTCCTGCATGAGGCAATCTACGTTATGATTGGTTGCTGGATGAGAAGGGGGAGGTTCCCTTTTTCCCCGCCTTTTTTATCTTCTGTGTGCTCTGCAGGCTGTTCTGTGATTTACCTGACAATTTACCTCATGATGTAGCGATGGGCAAGACTATCTTGCTTATTGCATATTTACAATAAGGGGGATGCTGCGACGGTCATCAGTGTGAAAAACAGACACAAGTCACTTGTTTCCAATGCCGTCGTAACTGTGTACGGTTACTAAATGAACCGTTGTAAGTCGAGGACGATCCGTACAGATTTTGCTTTTCTTAAAGCAAAAGCTGATAGCTTAAAGAAGAATTCAAGCTGGGTCACCGTGACACCAATTCACCTCTCGCACAATTTCCTGACTGCGCTTCCGAGTGTCAAATTCCCACCCAGGGTGCATCTCGCAACGCGGCTGTTTTTCCATCTTGCTGGATGGTGGTTTTATCTGGGCATCTTCTCATTTTTGGACACAAAGTGCAGCTTAGCTACAGCTCAAAGCTTAATTGCCCATTAACTACCCCATTTTGTTCTAACTGTTTCTGACCTTTTGGATACGGCGCTCCTCGGCATTGCCTGCCAAATGGCCATACAGAAATATAATTTTTCTACAGCTTTGGCTACTGTAGGATACAGTGGATGGGACACATTTTGAGGTCAAACATCTGGGGATCTGCCAAATAACTTCTGCCTACATTACACTGCTCTAGGGGAAGAGAAGCAGTCTCTTCGTATCAAGAACCCAAATTGTGCCATTTTACAGCTCAAAAATTGGCTCTAATTGGGCTCACAAATCACATTAAGTCAACGTGTCATGACTTAAACTGGATTGACTCCAGATCTCTATCATCCATCCATCATCCATCCATATCTATCTATCTACCTATCTATCCATCCATCCATCTATCAATCATCTGTCTATCATCTATATCATTTACCATCTATCTTATCATCTATCATATCCATCCATCCGTCCATCATCCATCCATCTATATCTATCTATCTATCTATCTATCTATCTATCTATCTATCTATCTATCTATCTATCTATCTATCATCTATTTATATCTATATCAATCTATCTATATGTATCTATATCATCTATCATCTACCTATCATGTCCATCTCTCTCTCTCTCTCTCTCTCTCTCTCTCTCTCTCTCTCTCTCTCTCTCTCTCTCTCTCTCTCTCTCTCTCTCTCTCTCTCTCTCTCTCTCTCTCTCTCCTCTATCATGTCCATCCATCCATCACCTATCCATCCATCCATCCATCCATCCATCCATCCATCCATCCCCAACCATCCACCAACTTCCAAAGTCACACAATGGTTAATGACTGGCTGCAGAAGCTGATGGAGTTAGCAGAGTTGACGAAATGCGTTAATGAAAGAAAAGAATACAACTAACTTTGTAACTTGGAAGCTGCTTCTCAACTTTATGCTTGAGGTGGGGGAAAAAATGAAACTTTGATTTTTCGGATTTTTCTGATTCGATAGGTTTGTGGTCACAGGTAGTCCCCAACCTACAATAGTTCATTTAGTGACTGGTAGAAGTTACAACAGCATTGAAAAAAGTGATTTATGACTGTTTGTCACGCAACCATTGCAGCATCCCCCATAGTCACATGATCAAAACTCAGATGCTTGCCAACTGATTCATATTTATGACGGTCGCAGTGTCCCAGCATCAGATGATAACCCTTTTGCGACCTTCCCACAAGTAAAGTCAAGCAGACCCGCAATCGTGTGACCAATTTAACGACTGCAGTAATTCACTGAGCAAATGTGGCACGAAAACTTGTAAAAGGGGAAAAATTGTTTCGTTTAGCAGCAGAAATTGAGGTTGTAAAGTCGAGGACCGCTGCAACTGTGTAAAAACTTGAGGCTACAGGTTACTACTTTATTTTCCGCGCTAAAAAGAGTCGGACATCAACGCTCTTTTTTTTCCCCTTTCCTCTTTTACCTCATACCTTTTCCCTTCCTTATTTTAGTTGTTGTTTTTTTTTGTAGTTTATATTTTGATAAAATCTGTAATACTTTGGACCAACTTCGAGAAATCTTAGTTTCGGCTATGCCGGTCGGGAAATTCTGGGCGATTAAAATCCGCATCGGTTGGGTCTCTTCTGCTAATTTGTCATCTTCACATTCTGCCCCTCTCCGTTTCTCGTTTGTTGTTTTTCTCCAAACTTAATTCAACATATCACAAGCAACTTGCAGAATTGCTTCTCCAGCCTAAAGGAAGGAAACCTGGGCAGCTGCCAGCCCTCCGAGGGTGACCTGGCTGACGTCTTTACGCTTTGCCTGATGCCCTTCTGCATATTCATGGCACATTTGCGGGTCGTTCCCCGCTGGCATCCGGCCTGCAGTGTCTTTCCTTGGGGACCTGCACCGCAGGGAGAGTTTAGCTCGGTTGAAAAGAAAGAATCAGGGTGGAGGGATGGGGGATTGGGGTGGGGGGCGGTTTTGATAGCCTGGAGGCGTAATCACAAGAAGACCAGCGTTATTTTCCTACAGTTTTAGGAAAAGTTCCTGAGTCATCAAGTCTCGGCCTAGAATAGGATAGTGCTGGAAGGGACCTTGGAGGTCTTCTAGTCCAGCCCCCTGCTCAAGCAGGAGAACCTACACCATCTCAGACAGGTGACTGTCCAGTCTTTTCTCGGAAATTTCCAGTGATGGAGCACCCACGATTTCTGGTGGCAAGCTGTTCCACTGGTTGATTGTCTTTACTGTCAGGAAGTTTCTCCTTAATTCCAGGTTGCTTCTCTCCTTGGTCAGTTTCCAACCATTGTTTCTCTGGTGCTTTGGTGAATAATGTGACCCCTTCTTCCTTGTGGCAGCCCCTCAAATACTGATATGCTGCCATCGTGTCTCCCCTATTTCTTCGTTTCTTCAGACTAGCCAGACCCAAGTCCTGCAGCCGTTCTTCGTAGGTTTTAGTCTCCAGGCCTTGGATCATCTTAGTTGCTCTTCTCTGATTTTTTTCCAAACTCTCAACATCTTTTTTTGTGATATGGTGACCAAAATTGGCTGCAGTATTCCAGGTGTGGGTCTCACTAGGGTTTTATAAAGCGGTACTGATACTTTGCGTGATCTTGATTCTATGGCTCTGTTTATACAACCCAGCATTGTATTAGCTTTTTTTGGTCGCTGATCAGCAATGGAGTGCCTCTCTGGAGCCTCTCTGCTAAATGGTACCCAACCATCATCATAACCAGGGCTTTTTTTGTCATAGAACACTCAGAACGGAGTTCCGGCACCTTTTTTTGGATGGAACCTTGTAGGGTAGGCAAGGCGGGTTGTATGACATGTGTGAGTTCCGGCACCTTTTTCTTTTACAAAAAAAGCACTGATCATAACCATGGTTATATCACAGCACCATTCCTTACCACCACCACCCCACTTTTGCTCAAGCTGAGCCCCTTATCCTGCCAGGTGGAACCCAACAAGCCTTGCACAGAACCAGGTTTAAATCTCTAAAGCTGGGAAGAAGTGACGCCAGACTCTCCAGCGTAAACTGTGTTTTTCCAGAACGAAGAGTAGGAGGGAAAAAAGGAGAAAGTCTTCCTTCAAAGCCTCTTCTGGAAATCTCTTGTCCTACACAGATGGGAAAACGGGCACAGGGGAATTTGGGGGCTGCAGCCAAAGAGTCCCACGTTCCTCGCGATGCCGAGTCAAAGGAATTTCCATCTGCAGCTTGGCAGCCATTCGACTGCAGCTATTCGGGTGAAGTCAGGCATGGAGGATGGTTTGAAATATTGCCAGGAATCCCCTTTACCCCCCACCCCCTGCCCCCGCTCCTTCTCCCCATCTTTTTGGACTGGCCACAAAAGAGGGGTTGGAGATGTCACTGATCGTGTTCACACAATGGCTTGGTTGACCTGTTTTGTGTTCACAAGACACATTGAATCAGGAGTTCACCAAAGAGCTTAAAAGAGTCACTTGCTTGTCGTGGGCAGCTATGGAAAAAGGGATAGAAGGAAGAATAGAGGGAAGAAGAATGGGAGGGGAGCGAAGGGAAGGGAAGGGAAGGGAAGGGAAGGGAAGGGAAGGGAAGGGAAAGGAGAAAATAAAAAAGAATAGAAAATAGAATAAAATAGAAAACAATAGAATGAAATGCAATGTAAGGGAAGGCAAGGGAGAAAATAGAAAACAATTGAAAACAATAGGATTAGGATTTATTAAATTTATATGCCGCCCTTCTCCCTAAGGACTCAGAATGGAAGGGGAGGGGAGGGGAGGGGAGGGGAGAAAATAGAAAAAAATAGAAAATAGAAAAAAATAGAAAATAACAGAAGGGAAGGCAAGGCAAGAGAGAAAATAACTAATCATAGAAAATAGAATAAAATAGAAAACTACAATGGAACAAAAAAACAGAAAAAATAAATTTCACCATAGTTTCAACTGGGAAAATTCTATTTTTGCCTGTATATTCTTGTTGCAGCCAACATATCTAGTAATTTTGCAATTTTCTAACTCGAGTTCCAGAGTTTGTTTTCAAGCTCCTGGGCCAATAGTCCTAAAAAAAAAAAGACTTCTGGTTTCAGTTTCGTATTTGTTTTTAAGGATCCTCTGGATTAAATCATAAATCTGGCTTCAGTTAGAGATCTGTTTCCATTGACACTAGCCAATGGGGCGGGGGGGGGGGGCTCATAAGATGGTCAGTGGAAAAACAGCTGGCAGGTCATACATCTGCATCAGGTGGACTTTTGGGACTGAAGGATTGCCTGCTCACATATTAAACAGAGAATTAGCTCATCACAGGTTATGTGGCTGGAGAGGAGGCCACCAGGAAATCCTGGATGGAAAGGGTTTTTTTATATATATAAAATATCTATAAACTCAGTAGCAAATAGTATGGGTACAGACATTTGTTTGTTTATTAAATTGATATGCTACCCACCTCACTGTCAAGAGACCCTGAGTGGCTTACAATGTCATAAAACAACAATAGCCAGTTTGAGACAGTTTGGTCTAGTGGTTAAGGCACCAGGCTAGAAAACAGGAGAACATGATTTCTAGTCCCGCCTTAGCCATGACAGCCAGCTGAGTGACTTTGGGCCAATCACCAGGAGACGGTGAGTTCTAGTCCCGCCTTAGCCATGACAGCCAGCTGAGTGACTTTGGGCCAATCACCAGGGGACAGTGAGTTCTAGTCCCGCCTTAGCCATGACAGCCAGCTGAGTGACTTTGGGCCAATCACCAGGGGACAGTGAGTTCTAGTCCCGCCTTAGCCATGACAGCCAGCTGAGTGACTTTGGGCCAATCAACAGGGGACAGTGAGTTCTAGTCCCGCCTTAGCGATGACAGCCAGCTGAGTGACTTTGGGCCAGTCACCAGAGGGGAGGGCGAGTTCTAATCCTGACGTAGACATGAAAACCCAACTGGGTGACTTTGGGACAGTCCTTCTCTCTCAGGCCAACCACCTCACAGGGTTGTTGTTGTGGGGAAAATAGGAGGAGGAACATACATTGGATATATCCGCCACCTCGAGCTATTTGTAAAAATAATAAAGCCAGAATACAAATGCATAAATAAACAAGGGACTATTAGAATGTTAAAAGCATTAGGACATCACATAATGATAGGTAAGAAAGAAACCTTTAAGGGAGATGGGCAGTTCAGAAATAGGAAAAATAAGTAAGTAAGTATGTAAGTAAGTAAGTAAGTAAGTAAGTAAGGAAGGAAGGAAGGAAGGAAGGAAGGAAGGAAGGGTGGGTGTGAGTTAATCAACCAGTGGAACAGCTTACCGCCAGAAATCGTGGGTGCTCCATCACTGGAGTTTTTTAAGAATCACTGTCTGAGATAGTGTAGGTTCTCCTGCTTGAGCAGGGGGCTGGACTAGAAGACCTCCAGGGTCCCTTACAGCTTCTCTTCTCTTCTCTTCTCTTCTCTTCTCTTCTCTTCTCTTCTCTTCTCTTCTATTCTATTCTATTCTATTCTATTCTATTCTATTCTATTCTATTCTATTCCTTGTAATTCTATTCTATTCTATTCTATTCTATTCTATTCTATTCTATTCTATTCTATTCTATTCTATTCTATTCCACATTTTCTATTCTATTCTATTCTTCATTCCATTATTCTATTCTATTCTATTCCATTCTTCTTATTCTCTATTCTATTCTATTCTATTCTATTCTATTCTATTCTATTCTATTCTATTCTATTCTATTCCATTCCATTCTTCTCCTCTATTCTATTCTATTCTATTCTATTCTATTCTATTCTATTCTATTCTATTCTATTCTATTCTATTCTATTCTATTCTATTCTATTCTATTCTAATCTAATCTAATCTAATCTAATCTTTTTATTCTCTATTCTATTCTATTCTATTCTATTCTATTCTATTCTATTCTATTCTTCTTATTCTCTATTCTATTCTATTCTATTCTATTCTATTCTATTCTATTCTATTCTATTCTATTCTATTCTATTCTATTCTATTCTATTCTATTCTATTCTATTCTATTCCAATCCAATCCAATCCAATCCAATCTTTCTATTCTATTCTATTCTATTCTATTCTATTCTATTCTATTCTATTCTATTCTATTCTATTCTATTCTATTCTATTCTATTCTATTCTATTCTATTCTATTCTATTCCAATCCGTTCTGTTCTGTTCTGTTCTGTTCTATTCTATTCTATTCTATTCTATTCTATTCTATTCTATTCTATTCTATTCCAATCCAATCCAATCCAATCCAATCCAATCCAATCCAATCTAATCTTTTTACTCTCTATTCTATTCTATTCTATTCTATTCTATTCTATTCTATTCTATTCTATTCTATTCTATTCTATTCTATTCTAATCTTATTCTCTATTCTATTCTATTCTATTCTATTCTATTCTATTCTATTCTATTCTATTCTATTCTATTCTATTCTATTCTATTCTATTCTATTCTATTCTATTCTATTCTTCTTATTCTCTATTCTATTCTATTCTATTCTATTCTATTCTATTCTATTCTATTCTATTCTATTCCATTCCAATCATTCTATTCTATTCTATTCTATTCTATTCTATTCTATTCTATTCTATTCTATTCTATTCTATTCCATTCCATTCCATTCCATTCCATTCCAATCTTTCTATTCTATTCTATTCTATTCTATTCTATTCTATTCTATTCTATTCTATTCTATTCTATTCTATTCTATTCTATTCTATTCTATTCTATTCTAATTCTATTCTATTCTATTCCATTCCAATCCAATCCAATCCAATCCAATCCAATCCAATCTAATCTTTTTATTCTCTATTCTATTCTATTCTATTCTATTCTATTCTATTCTATTCTATTCTATTCTATTCTATTCTATTCTAATCTAATCTTATTCTCTATTCTATTCTAATCTATTCTATTCTATTCTATTCTATTCTATTCTATTCTATTCTATTCTATTCTATTCTATTCTATTCTATTCTTCTTATTCTCTATTCTATTCTATTCTATTCTATTCTATTCTATTCTATTCTATTCTATTCTAATCTTTCTATTCTATTCTATTCTATTCTATTCTATTCTATTCTATTCTATTCTATTCTATTCTATTCTATTCTATTCCATTCCATTCCATTCCAATCTTTCTATTCTATTCTATTCTATTCTATTCTATTCTATTCTATTCTATTCTATTCTATTCTATTCTATTCTATTCTATTCTATTCTATTCTATTCTATTCTACTGTATTCTATTCTATTCTATTCTATTCTATTCCATTCCAATCCAATCCAATCCAATCCAATCCAATCCAATCCAATCCAATCCAATCCAATCTAATCTTTTTATTCTCTATTCTATTCTATTCTATTCTATTCTATTCTATTCTATTCTATTCTATTCTATTCTAATCTTATTCTCTATTCTATTCTAATCTAATCTATTCTATTCTATTCTATTCTATTCTGTTCTGTTCTGTTCTGTTCTGTTCTGTTCTATTCTGTTCTAATCTAATCTTTCTATTCTATTCTATTCTATTCTATTCTATTCTATTTTCTATTCTGTTCTATTCTAAATGTCTATGGAGATTCTCAGTCACCCAGGTCATGGTTGTCGCAAAGCTGCTTTTTCGAGAGGCAGATGGACTTTCTTCTTTTTCTTTGAAGACCTTTCGCTTCTCACTTGAGAAGCTTCTTCTGCTCTGCAACTGACTTTTTTCGGTTTACCAAAAAAAGAACTGAACTGAAGAAGCTTCTTGGATGAGAAGGGAAAGGTCTTCAAAGAAGAACAAGGACGTCCAGTTGCCTCTTGAAGAAAAAAAAATAAACCACCTTCGGGACGAAGGTGGGAGCTAGTTTTAAGTCAAGAACATGATAAAACTTACGCCGCACTTTTATCCTTCCGAGAAAGGACCGTGCCAGAGGCGGCTTCCAAGCGTGGCATATGCTTTTAAAAGCGGGGGAGGACTCGGAGGCCTTTCGCAGTCAACCGAGCGATGTTTACGAAGGTTTTCAGCCTTCGTAAAATAACAACATCCCTGCCAGGGCAGAGGGGGAAAAAAAATCATTCTGATTTTAATTCTCGTTGCTGCCAGCCAAGCTCGTCTCCGCAGGCCATCCGACTCACAATTTTTGACGATGCCCTGATTAAGAAATAATTGGCCGGCAATCAAGGGGAGCTTTGGGAGAAATGAACCACTCTTGGCACCGAATGGCTCAATTACGGGCCTCGCTCGGAGGGTGGCTTGTGGGTGGCAGGTCTGCGGAGGGAGGGGGCCGGAGAGCCCCCCCTCCCTCACACCTCTAGCAATGTTGGGGGGGGCACAGCGTTACAGGGCTCCAAATGTAATGGATGCCAACGCTATAAATACGCAGCCGGGATGCAGCCAGGAATGAGAGACAAACAGCAAGCAGGCAAGGCAACAGGAGCGCCCAGTTGCCAAGCCTTGGAAGATGTCTGCCGGGATCCTAGCCGTGTCTCTCTCTTGCCTTCTCGCCTTGTCTTCAGCCTGCTACATCCAGAACTGCCCCCGAGGAGGGAAGAGGTCCATGCCCGATGCAGAAATCCGACAGGTAGGGAGAAAAAAAGCATCCCAGGTGTGTTTGCATTTGCCCTTCCTGCCTTTTCCCCCCCACCCCACCCTTCTTTGCAAAACAGGAGCCCTGCGTGCATGCACACCCCTGGGAGACCCAAGTTGTACCGTTCAATCCCAAAGGTGTTTCTCCCCCCCTACCCCCCAAAAAAAAGGTAACTGGACTTTCTTGGTTTGTGTATTATTATTATTTTTCTTTGAAAACGTTTCGCTTTTGGGTTGTACGGATCAGATTGGTTTGTGGTTATAGAAAGGGCTAGTTTAATCTAGTATGGAAAAGTAAAAAGGTGAAGTTTGATGTTAATGCCACCAGGGGGAGTCAGAGGTCAATGCCTTTTCTCTTTTCCTTTCCTTTCTTTTCTTCTCTTTTTTATTTTCTTTCCTTTCCTTTTTTTTCCTTTTTGTTTCTCTTTTCTTCTCTTTTCTTTTCTTTTTTATTTCCTTTCCTTTCCTGTTTTTTTTTCTTTTTTCTTTCCTTTCCTTTCCTCTTTTCTCTTCTCTTTCCTTTCCTTTTTTCTTTCTTTTCTCTTTTCTTTCCTTTTTCTTTCTCTTTTCTTTCTCTTCTCTTTTCTTTATTTCCTTTCCTTTCCTGTTTTCTTTTCTTTTTTCTCTTCTCTTCCCTTCTCTTCTTTTTTCTTTCCTTTCCTTTCCTGTTTTCTTTTCTTTTTTCTTTTTTCTTTCCTTTTCTCTTTCCTTTCCTTTTCTCATCTTTTTTCTTTTCTCTTTTCTTTGTTTTTTTTCCTTTCCTCTTTTCTTCTCTTTTTCTCTTCTCTTTTCTCTTTACGTTTCTTTTCTCTTTATGTTTCTTTTCTCTTTTCTTTTCTCTTCTTTCTTTTTTCTTTCCCCTTTCCCTCCCCCCCCTCCCGCTGTCCTAGGATTTGCTTTTGTCAATTTTCGCATTTTGCGTTCTCTCGTCTAATAAAACGTGTGATAAGCTCAGAAAACCTTTCGCTTCTCGCTCAGGGAGCTTCTTCGGTTCTGCCACTGGCTTCCTGGGTTTGCCACGAAAGAACTGAACTGAAGAAGCTTCTTGGAGGAGGAGAATGACAGAGTCGGAAGGGACCTGGGAGGTCTTCTAGTCCAACCCCCTGCTCAAGCAGGAGACCGGATACTATTCCGGACAAATGTTTATGCAAGAAGTGAAGTGTTTTCAAGAAAGAAAAAAACCTAACGAGGTCCAGTTGTCCTTTGAAAAGCACCTTTGGGATAATCATGACCGGGACGGTTGAGAATCTCCATAGACATCGCTTTCAATGGTGAAACAAGTCAGGTTCTACATTTAGGCCAGAAAAACAAAATGCACAGATATAGGATAGGTGGTACCTTGCTCAATAGCAGTAACTATGAGAGGGATCTCGGAGTCCTAGTGGACCATCCCTTAAACAGGAGCCAGCCGTGTGATGCAGCTGCCAAAAAAGCCAACACAGTCCTAGGCTGCGTTAACGGAGGGACAGAATCAAGATCAGGTGAAGTGTTAATGCCATTTTACAAGGCCTTGGTAAGGCCACGCTTGGAATACGGCATCCAGTTTTGGTCACCACGTTCTAAAAAAGATGTTGAGACTCTGGAAAGAGTGCAGAGAAGAGCAACAAAGATGATCAGGGGATTGGAGGATAAAACATGTAAGGAACAGTTGCCAACTTTCATGCCTAAGGCGGGACTAGAACACACCGTCTCCTGGTGATTGGCCCACTCAGCTGGCTTTCATGCCAAAAGGCGGGACTAGAACTCACCGTCTCCTGGTGATTGGCCCAAAGTCACTCAGCTGGCTTTCATGCCAAAAGGCGGGACTAGAACTCACCGTCTCCTGGTGATTGGCCCAAAGTCACTCAGCTGGCTTTCATGCCTAAGGCGGGACTAGAACTCACCGTCTCCTGGTGATTGGCCCAAAGTCACAGTTGGTTTTCATGGCTAAGGCAGGATTTGACCTCACCGTTTCCTGCTTTTAAGTTTGGTGCCTTAACCGCCACTAGACCAAACTGCCTCTTGCACCGGCCACCTTTAAAGGATGTATTGCTCTCCTGATCACTTGCGATTTTTTTCATTTTACCATTTTTGCTTTCCCTGCAATGTGTGTCTTTGTCTGTCTTACTCTTGGGTGTGAGCGTTCCTGGCATTCGAAGGTCACACAACGTTCGAAAGAGGCTTGAAAAATTGCCCGGGGTGGCCATTTAGGGAACCTCCAGGCTGAGCAGCAGTCTACCTTAATGTTTTGGGATTTAGCACCAGGAAGGAACTACGGCAGCTTAGCAGGAACTTATGCCTCCAGATGTGAATCGTCTTCTTTCCCCTTTCTCTCTCTCTTTTAGTGTATCCCTTGCGGCCCTGGCAACAGAGGGAACTGCTTCGGGCCCAACATCTGTTGTGGAGAAGAGATGGGCTGCCATTTTGGGACTTCGGAGACTCTGCGTTGCTTGGAGGAGAACTTCCTCCTTTCTCCCTGCGAGTCTGGTGGGAAGCCCTGCGGTGCGGGCGGGCGATGCGCAGCCCCTGGCATTTGCTGCAATGACGGTATTTATGGGAGGGGGGGAAACCAGGAGTGGGGAAGAAAGGGGAAGTGGAGAGAAAAAGAAATATCAAGACCAGTTGTTAAAAATTTAATTGCACACATCCTCAGCCAAATTTTAGGTTGATTGGTGCTGTGAATTGTTATTTTTTTTTCTCTGAAGCCCTAAAGCATTCCATTCTCTAACCAGATGCCCGCCAGATGTGTTGGACTTCAACTCCCAGAACTCCCGATAGTCCTGGGAGTTAAAGTTTGAGGCGTCTGAAATGATTTCAGCAAGTTAAAATCATCCTCTTCCTCTCCTACAAAGGTATTCCTCGTTTATCAGCTGCCACAGATTGTGACCATTCACAAAAAGGAGGGAATTAAAAATTCATTTCCTAAGCAACGCAGGCATTTAGAACAACAAAAGTCTTCAGAGTGACTCTGATTAAGGTCCAGTCAGTTTCAAGTAGCAGCTGCCAGCTGATGGGAGCGTGCTAATCAACTAAGGTGACAAGACTGAGCTTGTTGACTTGCAGTCACAACGCAAACAAACTGGCTGTGATTCCAGGTTGCTTCTCTCTTTGATTAGTTTCCAACCATTGTTTCTTCTCCTGCCTTCAAGGGCTTTGGGGAATAGGTGGACCCCCCTGTTCTCTGTGGCAGCCCCTCAAATACTGGAAGACTGCTATCATGTCCCCAGTAGGCCTTCACATCTGGTTACTGCAGAGTTTAGGAGCTAATGGGTGACAAGGCTTTGACTCATGAAGCTGGATTCTTAAAACGTAGAACACAGAATTATAGGTTGGAAGGGACCTTGGAGGTCCTCTAGTCCAACCCCCTGCTCAAGCAGGAGATCCCATACCTTTCCAGACACCTCCACGGGTTGGGGACCATCCTAACCCCACCCAGGGTGCTTTGTGGCTAAAACCCCACAAACGAGAGCTAGGAAAAGCTTGGCTTGTCTTGACTACCTGTCTGGGACTGACCTTGGAGGCGTCGCAGGCAGTGCCAAAACTCAACCGGTTCTTCTCCTTTCCACCCTTTTACAGAGAGCTGCGTCTCCGATGCTGCCTGCGGAAATGAGAACGGCGAGAGAGGACGGATGTCTCCGGAAAGGAATTTGACCATGTTGGACAGCTCGGCCGGAGATCTCCTTCTCCGACTCATGCACCTGGCAAACAAGCAACAACAAGGAAAACCACAATTTTATTAAGGTGTCGGAGAGCCGGTGTTTTCGTTGGAGTAACGGGCTTAGAACCCGAAGCAGCCCTAAAATGACCCAAAGCCTATAACCGTTTAAGAATAAAATGTAAATACTCTATCCCAAAACCAGCTCCAAATGAATAAAATTCTTCTTGCATTGTGTGACAAATTTGTTCAAGCGTGGTTTATGAAGAGAAGCCCCTTTCGGTGTGAAGCATAATAATAATACGGTAATAATAATAATAATAATAATAATAATAATAATAATAATAATAATAATAGTACCTTGACGTGGTTGTGAGGCTTGTGTACTCTGAGGAAGATGAGAGCTACGCCAGAGGTTCAGCCATACTGGACAGGTCTCATCAGAGGAGTCAGACAAAGAGTGTCTCTCCCATAAAAAATATGGTGAGACGTAAATTTCAGAATGCCATATAGCAGACATGTCAAACACAAGGCCTGGTGGCCAGATCCGGCCCACGAAGTGGTTTCATGTGGCCCGCGAAGCCATCCTGGAAACAGTGAGGGAACGGCCCCCACTGCCTTGGCCCTGGCCCAGAGACCCTCAGATCTGTCCCACTCCTGCCCAGGCCCCCATAGGCACCCTTGATGCGAACGATGTAGAGCTGGCCACGCCCACCCAGCAGGCCATACGCACTCTAGCCACGCCCACCCAGTAGGCCACGCCCACCCAGGCCATACCCACCCGGCCCCCTGAGGGCAACTGCAATGCTGATGCTGCCCTCAATGAAATTGAGTTTGACACCCCTGCCATATAGGCTAGGATGTCGCCTGGGTTAATAAGGTCTGCGCTAGATGTTGGAGTTCCTGGATAGCTAGTGAAAAATGGGTTACACCGGACTTAAGACTGTTGGCTGAGCAACCAGGGCCAGCAGCTGCAGAACTACTGGAAGAAAAGGTGTTTACCCGTTGCAAATACACAGTGATTGAAAACAAAGAAATAACGATCTGTTATTACAGATCAAGTCCAACAAGAAGAGGAGAAGATAACAAAATACAAAGACCTACAAATAGAAAGACTGTGGCAAAGGCAAGCAAGGGTGGCACCAATAGTAATAGGCGCCTTAGGAGCAATCCCAAAACAACTGGAGCACCACTTGAACGCCATCATCGGCACTGACAAATTCGCCATCAGTCAATTGCAAAAGTCGGCCTTACTAGGAACTGCTTCCATCCTGCGACGAGATCTGTAACACCATTAAACATCCACATCTGCCTCTCCCAAGTCCTTGATAAGGACTCGAAAGGTAGACAAAAATGCCAAATCCAGTCTGAACATCTGGCTGACTGTGCGATGATCAATAATAATAATAACAACAACTACTACAACAACAGCAACAACAATAATAATTATATTATAATTATAATAATTATAATAATAATTATTATTATTCGATGACCTGGCCATCGAAACCGCACGATTACGGATGAAACGTGTAACAGTGATGCCCATTGTCATCGGGGTACTGGGAACTTTGTCCAAAAACTTTGCAAAATACATCAAAAAACTGCAGCTTCCTGCAAGAACTCCAGCAAAGCTACAAAAAACTGCGCTACTCGGAACGCCTTACATTTTAAGGAGATACCTGGTTGATACCTAGGATGCTGGCAGCAACCCTCGTCAACCGTTAGTGCCAGTCAATTTCAGGGTTCAGTTGACTGTGTTTCACATTTTATGAATAAAAGTTTTATCATAATAAAGTTGGAAGGGACCTTGGAGGTCTAGCCAATCTCAATGTAGACATGGTTGTACTTTGACAATAAAGGTTCATTCATTCATTCATTCTAGTCCAACCCCCTGCTCAGGCAGGAAACCCTGTACCATTTCAGACAAATGGCTGTCCAGTCTCTTCTTAAAAACTTCCAGTTTGGGACAAGGGAGGGTGGGAGGGAGGGAGGGAGGGAGGGAGGGAAGGAAGGAAGGAAGGAAGGAAGGAAGGAAGGAAGGAAGGAAGGAAGGAAGGAAGGAAGGAAGGAAGGAAGGAAGGAAGGAAGGAAAACAGATTAACAAAGTTGGAAGGGACCTTGGAGGTCTTCTAGTCCAACCCCGTGCTCAGGCAGGAAACCCTGTACCATTTCAGACAAATGGCTGTCCAGTCTCTTCTTTAAAAACTTCCAGTGTTGGAGCATTCACCGCTTCTGGAGACAGGTCGTTCCGCTGAGGTGACTCCAGAAGCAGTGAATGCTCCAATGCTGGAAGTTTTTAAAGAAGAGACTGGCCAGCCATTTGTCTGAAATGGTATTGGGTTTCCTGTCTGAGCAGGGGGTTGGACTAGATGACCTCCAAGGTCCCTTCCAACTTCTTCTTCTTCTTCTTCTTCTTCTTCTTCTTCTTCTTCTTCTTCTTCTTCTTCTTCTTCTTCTTCTTCTTCTTCTTCTTCTTCTTCTTCTTCTTCTTATTATTATTATTATTATTATTATTATTATTATTATTATTATTATTATTAAATCACGCCTCCTTTCTCTTTTACTGCCCACATTGGCAGCAATTTCAACTTCTGCGCGCCTTCAAAACTCAACTCGAGGACACCAAGCACAAGGAAACCGGTTAGAAAACCAAACCCTGCTGTAGAAAGATTTTAAAAAAAAGAAAGAAAATAGAAATAGAAATTCTGAATAAGCTCCCTTGCCCAGGAAGCCCAATTAAAATAAGCTCCGTTCCCCTTTGGAAAATTCAGCAAGGCTGATGTGGTGAAGGAAAGGCAAAATTATGAATCAGGGAAGGAAAGGGGCAGGCTGGCTCACCTGTTCAGACGAAGGATGCTCTTTGGCTGAAGGCGGGATGCAGCGGCGTTTATGCATTCTAAGGCAGGAGGCGGGGCCAAGGGGTGGGTGGAGCCTGGAGATGCTCTGTTCCAAGCCAGCACAACGGGATGCTGAGAAGCAAATTGCAAGCATTCATACACAAGCTGCTCTCGTCCGCTCTTCCACACAGGAAGCTAGAGGTGATAAAACTGGCCACAGAAGCTTGTTCCAAAGGTGATTTTTTTTTTCCAGGAGGCAACTGGACTTGCTTTGTTTTTCCTTGGCTGAGGAATTCTGGGAGTTGAAGTCCACTCCTCTTAAAGTCTATATCAGGGGTCTTCAAACTTGGCCCTTTTAGGACTTGTGGACTTCAACTCCCAGAATTCCTCAGCCAGGCATGCTGGCTGAGGAATTCTGGGAGTTGAAGTCCACTCCTCTTAAAGTCTATATCAGGGGTCTTCAAACTTGGCTCTTTGATGACTCGTGGACTTCAACTCCCAGAATTCCTCAGCCAGCGACATCAAAGGGCCAAGTTTGAAGATCGCTGTCCTATGTTGTGTCTTGCCTGCTAGGACAACTCATCAGGATGGTGGCTCTTTCTGAGTTTCTCATGGTATTTTAACTTTAGTCATGAAATGCTACACTTCAAAGTAACAGCCGCACTGAAAATATGTGCTTCACATGTACAACCGTCAGAGCATCTCCATGGTCACGTGATCAAAACTTGGGTGCATGTATTTGTGACCCTGGCAATGTCCTGGGGTCACGTGATCTCCATCTGTGACCATCCCAGCCGGCTTGTGACAAGCAAAGTCAACGGGGCAAGCCAGATTCGCTTCACGACTGCATGATTCACTTAGCAACGGAAATGTGGGGCTCGCTTGTGGCCGTACGTCGAGAACTATCTAGGATTTCTTATTCTGTCCTTGCTCAGGTCCACCGTACAACAAAGCTCTCTCTACAGTCCCGTATTCGCTCTTTAATTTTTTTTCAAAAAATATATATTATTTAAAATGTATTCTGCCAATTGTCCTTCTTGCAATGCAGGGCTGAGCTGAAAACGTTCTTTAACTTTGCAATTCGCAACCTGGGTCCCACTTAAGTGCCTGATATTAAAGCCAGAGACAGCAAGTGTCAAAGGTTTGGTTTTGTTTAAGAAAATTTTATTGATTTTCTACTTTTACATTTAAATATTTGAAAAGCAACGTGGCGGCTGAGTTGGTCAATAATTCAATAACCTACAAATATCTTTAGTACAGATCTCAAACTATTAAATTAAATGTTTCCCCTCTTTTCCCCTTGGTATGTACTGTCTCATCTTTAATACAATTCTTATTATGTCGATTAAAGAAAAAATAACTTTCTTACATTCATCAATAGTTTTTACTTTATACATATCCTAGTTGTTTTAAGATTCAATCTTTTTAGACAATCAATGTCCTGGTTAGTTTTTCCCAATTTTTAGTTTCCCATTGATGTTTAAATGTCAATTGTTGAAATAAGAGAAATGTTGTTTACTAAATTTAAGATATTTGGAAATTACCAGAAAATAAGAATGTTATATTGTATTATTAATTAGTTGGTATAAGATGGTAGACGTGTATCCTGAACATCAGACCTTGTGATGAATTGTGATAAAGGAATTTGGAGTTATTTAAAACTTGGAAATTATAAATATTAAGCAAGTGTCAAAGATTACTTTCCAGACAATTAGCTAACCTGAAACAGGAGTGGACAGATTACTAATCCGACTTGCAAATATTGTTAAGTGTTTCCAGATCTTGTCCGGAGCTGAGGAGTTAGCAAAAAGGTTGATTGGGTCTAATGAAGGTCAAATAAGAAAGGAAAAAAAAAAACAGATTCAATCCCACAAATCCTTAATAATTGAAATTACTCATTGATAGTCATGGATGGACCTCAAGATTGGCTTGGAAGGAATTTTGGAATCATAGGGTTGGAAGGGACCTTGGAGGTCATCTAGTCCAACCCCCTGCTCGGCCAGGGGCAGGAAACCTTGGCTCTTTTATGACTGGTGGACTTCAACTCCCAGAATTCCTGAGCCATCATGGTTTAGCTTGAAAACCTCTCCCTTTCCCCTCAGCGTGGCTGGCTCAGGAATTCTGGGAGTTGAAGTCCACGAGTCATAAAAGGGCCAAGGTTGCCTACCCCTGCCTTAGACCATTCTGGAAAAATGACTGTCCAGTCTCTTCTTGAAAACCTCCAGTGATGGAGCACCCACAACCTCTGGAGGCGAGCCGTTCCACTGGTTAATTGTTCTCCCTCTCAGGAAATTTCTCCTTAGTTCTAGGTTGGAAGGTTAGGATGAGATGGTTAGTGTCTATGACAGGGGTCTTCAAACTTGGCCCTTTTAGGACTTGTGGACTTCAACACCCAGAATTCCTCAGCCGGGCACGCTGGCTGAGGAATTCTGGGAGTTGAAGTCCACTCCTCTTAAAGTCTATATCGGGTCTTCAAACTTGGCCCTTTTAGGACTTGTGGACTTCAACTCCCATAATTCTTCAGCCAGCTGAGGAATTCTGGGAGTTGAAGTCCACAAGTCCTAAAAGGGCCAAGTTTGAAGACCCCTGGTCTATGAGGAGAGGATGAGATGGTTAGACAGTGTCACTGACTCAATGAACATGAATTTGGACAAACTCTAGGAGACAGGGGAGGACCGGGGAGCCTGGTGTGCTGTGGTTCATGGGGTCATAAAGAGTCGGACACAACTTAGACATTAAACAATAACAATGAGGGCCATCTGCTGGGAGATGGATGGGCTTCCTTGTGCAGTTGGTTGGCCACTGGGAGCGCAAAGAGCTGGACTAGAGAGGGTGGGAGACTCGTCCAGCAGGGCGCTGCTCGTGTTCTTCTGTTATTTTGATCATGCTGGTTGAGAATTTGGGGAACCAAACTCCTCAAACTGGAGACCGCGAGCCATCCGTGTGCTGCAGCTGCCAAAAAAAGCCAACACAGTGCTAGGCTGTGTTAACAGAGGGATAGAATCAAGATCGCGTGAAGTACTGATACCACTTTACAACGCCTTGGTAAGGCCACACCTGGAATACAGCATCCAGTTTTGGTCACCACGATGTAAAAAAGATGTTGAGACTCTAGAAAGAGTGCAGAGAAGAGCAACAAAGATGATCAGGGGATTGTAGGCTAAAACATACAAGGAACGGTTGCCGGAATTGGGTATGTCCAGTTTAATGAAGAGAAGGATGAGGGGTGACAGGATAGCCGTGTTCCAATATCTCAGGGGCTGCCCCAAAGAAGAGGGAGTCAAGCTGTTCTCCAAAGCACCTGAAGGCAGAACAAGAAGCAATGGATGGAAACTAATCAAGGAGAGAAGCAACCTGGAACTAAGGAGAAACTTCCTGACAGTTAGAACAATTAACCAGTGGAACAACCTGCCTCCAGAAGTGGTGAATGCTCCATGACTGGAGGCTTTTAAGAAGAGACTGGACAGCCATCTGTCTGAAATGGTATAGGGTTTCCTGCCTGAACAAAGGGTTGGACTAGATAACCTCCAAGGTCCCTTCCAACTATTATTATTATTATTATTATTATTATTATTATTATTATTATTATTATTATTATTATTATTATTATTATTATTATTATTATTACTACTACTACTACTACTACTATTATTATTATTATTATTATTATTATTATTATTATTATTATTATTATTATTATTATTATTATTGTGTCACGTTAGAGTGCTGTGCATGCGGTGTCTTTACGGCAAGCCAACCCCCTGCTCAGGCAGGAAACCCTATACCATTTCAGACAAATGGCTGTCCAGTTTCTTCTTAAATACTTCCAGTGTTGGAACCCATGCAGGTGTTCTTCGACTTACGACTGGTCAAAATTACAACGGACCTCATCTCTCGGGGTTATTTACAACCTGCCTCCAGAAGTGGTGAATGCTCCAACACTGGAAACTGGACAGCCATTTGTCTGAAATGGTATAGGGTTTCCTGCCTGAGCAAGGGGTTGGACTAGATGACCTCCAAGTTGCCTTCCAACTTATTATTATTATTATTAAGTATAGTCTCATTAAGGAGAACATTACAGGTGATCCTCCACTAATACCAGTTCATTTAGTAACCGTTCGAAGTTACAATGGCATTGAAAAAAAAGACACATGTCCATTTTGCACACCATTACAGCCTTCCTGTGGTCACGTGGTCAAAGTCACGTGGAAAAAACGCATCACTGCAAATTGTCCACATTGTACTAACCTCACACCTGTGATCTTAGCATATTAGATGAGACCACTGGCATGGACAGAAATGCGTTGTGATTTTTATGAGACGCAGTCCAAGCTGCTGATGCCCAACCCACGTAGACCGCTCAGCTGTATAAATGCTGGTGGCTACCAAGAGGAAATCCGGACGAGATTTTCTGGGCAATTCTATAAACGAGACCAAAGATTTCCCCAAAGGATTTTAAAGGCAGAAACCAACCCCCCCACCCCACCCCACCCCACATGTTTCTCTGCCCCAAACAGAAACCAGGTCTGCAGAAATGCAGATGTGATAATCTTGTCAGAAAGACTGGAGACAGGAAGCTGATGGGATTAGAAAGACAAAGATCCCTAGAATCAACAATCCCTCAAACCAAAAAATCCAACAGTCATCAGCCATCAACCCCAGGGATGCAGGATATGACCTTTGGGACATAATAGGATTAACTCACCACCATCAGAATACCAGAAAGGCACACTCAGACTCAGGGTCCAAGTTCATCCCACAGGAACAACTCCAAACAAAAGCTCAAGAAGGTATAAAAACCCACCACTCCCAGCTACATGTGGTCAGATTTTCCAGAGTTACATTTCTGTCTGGCTCTCCTCTTCAATAAACTGCAACCTTCTTTCTAAGGCAGTGTCCATTTTGATTATTCCCAACTTGGAATGGACCCTGATACTTTTTTTCCCCTGTCACTATATAGACTTCCTGGTTGGTACAACATGGGGAACAATACATTGGCTTGCAAGGCCACCCCTAAAACAGAACTGCTAGTTGCATAGAGATATTTGGAGTGAATCTGGCCTCTGAGTGACTCGTAGTCAAAAGAAGGACTACGGGTGACACGACAGCAGTCTTCCAGTATCTGAGGGGCTGTCACAAAGAAAAGGGGGGGGGGTGTTCTCCTATTTTCCAAAGCACCTGAAGGCAGGAGAAGAAGCAATAGATGGAAACTAATCAAGGAGACAAACAACCTGGAACTAAGGAGAAATTTCCCAACTGGAAGAACAATTACTCAGTGGAACGGCCTGCCACTAGACCACGGGTCGGCAACCTGCAGCTCCGGAGCCGCATGCGGCTCTTTGAGCTGTCTCCTGTGGCTCTCAGCCGCCCGGTGCGCGCGCACCTCTTCGAACGGGCAGTGGTGCGCATGCACCTCTCCAAATGGAGAGTGGCACCGCCCGTTTGGAGAGGTGCACGCGTACCTCCGCGCGAACGGGCAGCGGCGCCGCTCTTTGAGAAAGCTGCCGCGGCCCGTCTGCAAAGCTGCCGAAAGCGGCAGCTTTGCAGACGGGCCACGGCAGCTTTCACAAGAAGCGGCGCCGCTGCCCATTCCGAGAGGTGCGCGCGCACCTCTACGAATGACCGTAGGTGCGCGCTCACCTCCCCAAACCTTTGGAAAGGTGCGCACGTACCTCCGCGCGAACGGGCAGCGGCGCCGCTTCTTGGGAAAGCTGCCGCGGCCCGTCTGCAAAGCTGCCGCCTCCGCTCCCTTCCTTCGCCCGGCCTGCTTTTCCAACCTCACTTCCCTCCCTGCCAAAGCTCCTCCTTTTCTACTCAAACCGATTTTCGGGGTTCCTCGGCTTACACCCCTTGGCGAGAGACCCCAAACGTCCCTTTCTCGCCGCTCCTCCCTCCCTGCCCGCAGAGGCTCTTGCCCTCCCCTGGCTCGTTCAACGGGGGGGGAATAGGTCGGGTACCCCTTTCCCCCCCGAGGACACGTGTAAATCTCAAAACGATCCCGGCAAGCTTTGCGCAAAGCCGCCAGGCAGACCCGCGAGCTGGGGCTCAGAGCCAGCAGTTGGAGGGGAAGAAAAAGACGGCGCCGTCTGAGGAGTCTCTTCTTCGGCTATCTTGCTCTGCCCGTCTCCCACTTGAAAGAACCTCCTCAGCGGATCGGTGCGGTGAAGAGGCTGGGCTTCCTTCGGGGGGCCTTTCATTCCTGTACAAGGGGGAAGGGGAACTCTCTGTGCTTTTGTGTGTGCGTGTGTGTGTGTGTGGCCCATCTGCAAAGCTGCCGAGGAAGGAGAAGCGGGATACTGGTTGGGTGGGGGAGCGGCAAAAGCAGGGGGGGGGGAGAGAGAGAGAGAGAAACAGCTCCGCCTTTGGTTCCCCCTCCTAAAGCACAGGGGCGCTAGAGAAAGTTTGGAGTTGGGTAAGGAAGCGCAAAATTCAGGAAGGAAAGCGGGGCGGCGGGCGAACGGGAGAACCGGGAGCATTGGGGGGGCAGAGGGGAGCGATTACTGTCTCGCTACTAAAACGAGGGCCGGCCACTCCGCTGGGGCGAGCGTGCCTGTCCTGCTCCCTTTCTCTTCCAAGCGGCGCTGCTCAGCGGAGACGGCGACAACGACCTCGGAGTCACAGCCTAGGAATGCTAAGAATGCGGGGCGGCCGCCGGCAGTGGAAGGCAGGAAACATCGGGGCTTGAGATCTTGCTTCCCCCACCCTCTTCCTCCCTCTCTCGTGCTTTACATACACACACACACACACACACACACACACACGCACGCACACACAAAAGCACAGAGAGTTCCCCTTCCCCCTTGTACAGGAATGAAAGGCCCCCTGAAGGAAGCCCGGAGACCTGCCGCGTTCATCAAACATTGACGAACACGGCAGCTGTGCAAACGGGATAGCGGTGGTTTGGAGAGTGTGCGCGCACCTCTCCCAAGGACGGCGGCAGCTTTCTGACGCCTCCGCCTGGAATCGCACCCATTAGCAGCAGCGCCAGGAGCGTCCACCGGGGCAAACGAGGGGAAGGGCGGCTCCCCCAGCCTTGCAGATCCTCGGGAGCAGCAAGGATCGGGTTTCTGCTCAGAGGGAGGGGGGAGCGCAGCTCGCACGGTCTGGCTTCGTCCTCTGGCCCGGCCCAAACGCCGCCTCTCTCGCCCCCTGCGCCGGGGCCAGGGGCCAGGCTGGGCATGCGAGGCGTTGTTCCCCTCCCACAGGGCAGCCGCGGAGCAGACAAAGAAGGGAGGGACGTGCTCCCTCCTTCTGCCCCCCTCCGGAAAAGCAGGCGGGGGGCGAGCTTCCTGGCCGGGCTTCTTTGGGATGCTGGCGCCTGAACAAAGGGCGGGAGCCGCCCAAGGTGGGCTGCAGCAACTCGCTTCTCTGCCCCCCCTCCAGGCAAGCGGGGCTTCGTCCCCCGCCTCTCCGGACCTGCCCGCGGCGCTCCGACCCTCCCACTTTTAAAAGCCGCTGTTCTTAGGACAAAAGCCCCCGTCGCCCCCTCCCCCCTGCGCGCGCCGGCCTGGCCCCGTTTGACGAACGCGGCAGGTCTCCGGACGGGATGGCGCGCACCTCTCCAAAGGGGAGACCCGTCGCCGCACAGGTGCCTCCCATTTTGCACATACGCAAAATGTTTTTTGCGCATGCGCGTGAGTGGACGCGCGCGCACTTTTTGCGGCTCCCACTTTTTTGTTTGTGTGACGGAACCGGTTCTGAGTGGCTCTTTTCCTTTTTCCGGTTGCCGACCCCTGCACTAGACGTTGTGGGTGCTCCATCACTGGAGGTTTTTAAGAAGAGATTGGACAGCCACTTGTCTGAGATGGTATAGGTTCTCCTGCTTGAGCTGGGGGCTGGACTAGAAGACCTCCAAGGTCCCTTCCAACTAGGTTATTCTGTTCTTTGGTGTCTGTTGATTTGTGTCAGAAGAATCTAGCGGAGCTCCTGGGATCATGGAAGGCAAGGGACCAGCCTGGAGAAACAGAGAGGAGCAAATGGGGGGACATAGAAGGCAAGGGGCCAGCCAGAGGAATCAAGTGGAGCTAATGGGGGTCAAGGAAGACAGGGGGCTAGTAGCAAAGCTAATGGGGCAGGGAAGGGAAAGGTCCAGCAAGCAGAAATTATTGCCCAAATCTGCACCTCGCCTCCTGCCCCCGCACGCACTATTAAGCAACCCGGGACAGTAAGTTCATTTGATTAGGATTTATTGGGAACGTTCCCGTTCGAAAGTTATTCTGTCATGCAACGAGGGAACCTGGAACTCCAAAGTTATAATATTTTGTACTTTAATACATCAAATGTAAGTACAAAGTAAAGTTTACTGGATTGGACAAAATATCTTGCCTCCATTACTGTCAATTAAATGAACTTAACAGAATAAACTGAACAGCAGTGTTGTGTAGCGGGTTCTTTGGCGCAGGAATGAAGACGAGGCAAGTGAGTTCAGGAAAACTCATGGGTTATTGCTTGCAAGATCTGAACTGAGAATTGGGCTGTAACTAGCCGCAATATATAGTCTAGCCCCTAGGCGGCAGCCAGTAGGTTTGAAGCAACCATTGCTGCCTGGAGATAGCCAATAGCAGCACTGGAGACTTGTAGTCTGGGTTGCTGGAGAGCCTAGCTGCTCCAGCAACCCACGTGGTATTACCATTGAGCCCAATACATAACACCCCTCCCCTCTTAGATCAGACAATATTGTAACACAATTTAGTCTTAATACAATTATCAAGATTCATTATCAAAACAATCCTAAATAATAGTAATACAAAATAAACCCATATAGGTTACAAGGTTAACTTACAGCATCTGAATGAATAGGCTTCATTGACAGCATACTAGACAGTTAACATCATAACTCCCAGTTTCTGTAGTACAGTGGCAAGTTGCAATACAGCAACATTATAGATCTTTATTTTTATTTTTTTATTTTATTTTATTTTAATTCCATTTATATCCCGCCCTTCTCCGAAGACTCAGGGCGGCTTACAAGCTTAGCAGTAATCAGCAAGATATGAAGGAGGCTTGTGTGCCCTAGTGGAACGTCTCAGAGTTCCAGTCACTTTGTGGTCTACCGGCTTACCTAGTGGGCTGGGTAGACCCATGTCCCTTGTTGCTCCTGAGTCAAGGGGATTCGATGCACTCTGGCTGGCCTCTCCAGGTTGGCCCACCCCAGAGTCAGACTGATCAGCAGAGCAGGCACAGCAGTTGCTGAAGTCCGGTTGGCTTGCTCCTTCAGGGGATCCATGTTGCATTCCTGGACTCCCCACTTCTCCATCTGGTTCCTCATTGGTTATGAAGGAAAAGTTCTGAGAGTCCAATTGAGGACTAGCTTGGCTGCAAGTTTGAGGACCTTGGGAGGGACTTATGATGCAGTCCTCACTTAGTGGCCGTTCTGGAAACCATTGATCAATGTGGCATCTGACAACTAGCCCTCCCTCCAGCTCCACTTCATAAGACAGGGGCCCAGATGCTTTGGTAATTTCCCCAGGAACCCACAGATTCCCATGACCATAGTTCCTGGCCCAAACCCAATCACCCATTTGCAGCCCCCTAGGGGGTTTTGGTCAAGAGGCTTCTGCTGTCACTCTATCTGGATGCAACCTGTCCAGTTTAGTGATCAATCGCCTCCCCCAACACAGTTCTGCAGGACTTTTGCCTGTAGCAGTGCAGGGCATAGAGTGCTGGCAGAGTAGAATATCTGCCAATCTGTGATGCCAGTCACCTGTTACAATGCGCTTGAGTGATTCCTTCGTTGTCCTCACCATGCGTTCAGCCTGACCATTAGAAGATGGATGAAAGGGCGCAGACGTTGCATGTCTGATGAGATTTGCTCTAAGGAAGGCCTGAAATTCAGCAGTAGTGAATTGGGCCCCATTGTCTGAAACTAAGACATCTGGCAACCCATGTGCGGCAAAGAGTTTTCTCAGCACCTGGATGGTCCTAGCAGTAATCATGTTAGGGACTGGAATTACTTCCAGCCATTTGGAGTGGCTGTCCACCACTATGAGAAAGAGCTGGCCCGGAAAGGGCCCAGCGTAGTCTATGTGAATTCTAGACCAGGGAGTGTTAAGGATTGTTGTGCAGAGGTCTCCTTGTGCTACCAAGGAGTTGCACAGACAAGGAAGGGTACTGAGAGCAGTAAGAGTCACATAGTAACCACAAGAGTACACTGAGTTGTAAAAGCAAAAAGTATTTTACTTTGAGGTGGTGTAAGAACAAAAATGCACGGTCAAAAATAAACAGTCCAGGTCATACACAATAGTAACAGTCCAAGTAGCAATCCAAATACAAAGTCTTCTTACCGGTCCAGAGGTCAATACACAGTTGTTCAGGTTTATCACAGTCGTAAACCAATAGTACAGCAAAACAGAGCAAAAACAGTAATAGTAGAGAGCAGTGAATTCAGAGAGAGAGAAGCTACGTTCCTAGCATCCTCTTATGGCCATGAGAACACTTACACACCCATTGGCCAATTAACATCTTAAAGTCACAACATCATGGTTAATATATTTTCAACCCAACATTGTAGGCTATCACCATATGCCTAACAGGGAGTGTGCGTTTCCTCCCACCTGTGGAGCCTGTGGCATTTCAGGCCTAGATTGCTGGCATGTATAACAACCATGGACTTGTGCCTCAATGTCCTTGTCAAGGCCGGGCAACCAAAGGTAGCTTCTTGCTAAAGCTTTCATTCTGACAATGCCTGGATGGCCTTCATGCAATGATTGTAAGACCCTGTCTCTTAGGGAAGAAGGAATTATGACTCTGTTTCCCCATAAAATGCACCCCTTGTGGGCAGATAACTCATACCTTCTGATATAATAGTTTTGAAATTCAGAACCTGGGCTTTTATCCAACCAGCCCATGTATACCCATGACAATACTCTACTAAGTATTTTATCTGTGGCAGTTTCAGCAGCAATGTCCCCAGCATGGAGGGGAAATTCAGGCAGGTCCTGTATGGACAGAATTCTGGCAGCAGGAGCTGGATCTGGTTCCATTAGTGGCAGTGGTAGTCTGCTGAGGCCATCAGCATGGCCCATTTCTTTGCCCGGTTTATGAATCAATTTAAAATTGTATGCAGAAATTAAAATAGACCATCTCAACATTCTTGGGGACAGTATGTGGGGGGTTTGTTTGTCTGTTGTGAAAAGTCCCAACAGTGGCTTGTGGTCTGTAAAGAGCGTGAAGTCCCTGCCATATAAATAGTCATGGAATTTTTTAATTCCAGCAACAATGGCTAGGGCCTCTTTGTCAATCTGAGCATAGTTGCGCTCAGCAGAGGACAACGTCCTTGAGTAAAATGTTATAGGAACCTGTGTTCCATTTTTTTCTACGTGACTTAAAACTGCCCCCACCCCACAGGGAGATGCATCACATGCAAGACATACTGGTTTAGACTCTTTGTAATGAGTTACAGTGGACTTTTCAAACAAAAGTGCTTTTTTAAGTCCTGCAAACTTTTTTCATGTAAATTAGTCCATTTCTGTTGTGTCGGGTTCGAGGATCAGAGAGACTCAGACTTCAGGCGTGCAACGACTTTATTAGGAGGAAACGTGGTCCAGAACTGAGGAACAAAGGTTACCTGCCTTATTTTATACCTGACCAGGTGAATGCCTGGCCAATAGGTTTAAACTCAGGTTTCCTGCCGGCTGGGCAGCCAATCCCTTTAAATCCGGCTTTCCCGCCGAACGCTGTTCCTGCATGGAGCTGTCCAGCTCCGCGCCTCCTTATTCAGCTGTCACACGTGTATGCTATGCCAGCATACACTACAATTTCCATGGAGCTTTCTTATCTAAAAGCCTGTGCAAAGGCTCTGCTAATGCTGCCTTATGAGGTAGAAAGGTGTGATAGAAGTTAAGGAGACCCAAGAATGCTTGTAGCTCCCCTTTGGATTTGGGCCTAGGAGACATTTTAATGTCCTTCACTTTAGATTCAGCTCCCCCTTTGAATTTGGGCCTAGGAGCCATTTTAATGGCCTTCATTTTAGATTCAGCTCCCCTTTGGATTTGGGCCTAGGAGCCATTTCAATGGCCTTCACTTTAGATTCAGCTCCCCTTTGGATTTGGGCCTAGGAGCCATTTTAATGGCCTTCACTTTAGATTCAGCAGGGTGAATGCCGTTAGCATCAATTCGGAATCCCAGGAATTCTGTTGAAGGAACCCCAATACTACACTTGCTCTTCTTTAATTTGAAGCCTGCTTCACGAAGCCTCTGTAAAACAGCTCTGAGCCTGCTGGCTAACACTTCTGGGGATTCCCCAGCAATAAGAACGTCATCAAAATAAGGGCAGACACCCTGAATGCCCTTAAGTATGTATGTATGTATGTATGTATGTATGTATGTATGTATTTATTATTTATTTATTTATTTATTTATTCATTTATTCATTTATTCATTTATTCATTTATTCATTTATTCATTTATTCATTTATTTATTTATTTATTTATTTATTTATTTATTTATTTATTTATTTATTTATTTATTTATTTATTTATTTATTTATGGGACTTATATGCCGCCCTATCTCCCGAAGGACTCAGGGTGGCTCACAACAATAAAACAGCTATAAAAAAACAGTAATACAAATATTAAAAAAGAATTAAATTACAAAGCCCCATAATTAATTACTAAAACCAATAAAATTAAAACAATATTAAAAAACCCCATCCTCAGTCCAGGTCGGCGAGTTGGAAAAGATACGTCTTTAGGTCGCGACGAAAGGACCGGAGATCTGGGGACAGCCGAAGTTCTCGGGGGAGCTGATTCCAAAGGGCCGGCGCCCCAACAGAGAAGGCCCTCCCCCTGGGGGTCCCCAGCCGACACTGTCTAGCCGACGGCACCCTGAGGAGACCCTCTCTGTGTGAGCGCACAGGGCGGAGGGAAGTCGTTCCTGGCAGCAGACGGTCCTGTAGTATCCTGGACCTAAGCCAAGTGTGTGTTCCATTATTCCCTGGAAAATGCCTGGGGCAACACATTGACTCCAAACTGTAAGCGTTTTACTTTGAAAGCCCCCCTGTGAGTCACGATCGATCATCTGAGCCGGGGCTGGGGCCTCGTCAACCGGCAATTGCTGATAGGCCTGTGCTAAATGAAGTTTAGCAAAAAATAGATGGAAACTAATCAAGGAGACGAAGGGACGCAGTGGCTCAGTGGATTAGGACGCTGAGCTTGTCAATCAGAAGATTGGCAGTTTGGCACGTCGAATCCCGAGTGCCGCGTAACAGAGTGAGCACCTGTTACTCGTCCCAGCTTCTGCCAACCTAGCAGTTCGAAAGCACGTAAAAATGCAAGTAGAAAAATAGGGAACATTACGGTGGGAAGGGAACAGTGTTCCCTGCGCCTTTGGCGTCTAGTCATGCCAGCCACATGACCACGGAGACATCCTCGGACAAAAGCTGGCTCTTCAGCTTTGAAACGATGAGCACCAGACCCTAGAGTTGGAAACGACTAGCATGCATGTGCGGGGGAACCTTTACCTTTTTAATCAAGGAGACAAACAACCTGGAACTAAAGAGAAATTTCCTAACTGGAAGAACAATTACTCAGTGGAACGGCCTGCCACTAGAAGTTGTGGGTGCTCCATCAGTGGAGGTTTTTAAGAAGAGATTGGACAGCCACTTGTCTGAGATGGTAGACCAGGGTTAGGGTTACACCAGAAAACCTCCAAGGTCCCTTCCAACTAGGTTATTCTGTTCTTTTGTGTCTGTTGATTTGTGTCAGAAGAAATCTAGCGGAGCTCCTGGGATCATGGAAGGCAAGGGACCAGCCTGGAGAAACAGAGCGGAGCAAATGGGGGGACATAGAAGGCAAGGGGCCAGCCAGAGGAATCGAACGGAGCTAATTATTTATTATTATTTATTATTTATTAAACTTATATACCGCCCTTCTCTCGCAGGACCCAGGGCGGTTCACAAGGCAATTAAAACAACATCATAATACAAAAATTAATGACAATTAAAATAGATTAAATTATCCTTAATTAAAATCTAAAACCCCTATAACTCTAATTAAAAACCCAATTACAATAAGTTAAAAAGTTAAAAAATCCTCAGTCCTGGCCGGCAAGCTCAAAGAGCCAGGTCTTCAGGTCCCGGCAGAACGAACGAAAATCAGGGGCAGTCCTAAGCTCTACGGGTAACTGGCTCCACAGGGCAGGCGCGCCCACAGAGAAGGCCCTCCCCCTGGGCGTTGCCCGCCGGCAATCCTTTGCCGGCGGCACCCTGAGAAGGCCCTCCCTGTGGGAGCGCACAGGATGAAGGGAACTTGATGCCGGCAGCAGGTGTTCCCTCAGATATCCCGGACCCAAGCCATTTAGGTCATCACCAGCACCTTGAATCTCACCCGGAGGGCAACCGGAAGCCAATGCAGCTCGCAGAGTAGAGGTGTTATATGGGAGTATCGGGAAGCCCCCATCACAACTCGCGCGGCTGCGTTCTGCACCAGTTGAAGCCTCCGAGTGGTCCTCAAGGGCAGCCCCATGTAGAGAGGATTGCAGTAGTCTAACTGGGAGGTCACGAGTGCATGAGTGACCGTGCGCAAGGCATCTCGGTCCAGATAGGGCCGCAACTGGCACACCAGGCGAACCTGGGCAAAAGCCCCCCTGGTCACACCTCCTATATGATCTTCAAGGCTGAGCCGCAAATCCAGGAGGACACCCAAGTTGCGAGCCGTATCGACGGGGGGGTAACACCTCACCCACCATCATTAAAGATGGAATAGAATGGTTCACTCGAGATGCCTGTACGCACAGCCACTCAGTCTTGGCAGGATTGAGTCGGAGCCTGTTTCTCCCCATCCAAACCCGAACCACCTCCAGGCAACGGGACATCATGTCGAGGACATCACTGAGTTGGTTTGGGGTGGAAAGAAAAAGTTGGGTATCATCGGCGTACTGATGATACCCCACCCCAAAACCACGAATGATCTTACCCAGCAGCTTCATATAGATATTGAACAGGAGGGGAGAGAGGACCGACCCCTGAGGAACTCCACAAACAAGAGACCTCGGGACGGACCTCTGCCCTCCCGTCAACACCGACTGCGAATGGCCCAAGAGGTAGGAGGAGAACCACCGCAAAACAGTGCCCCCCACTCCCAACCCCCTGAGACGTCACAGCAGGATACCATGGTCGATGGTATAAAAAGCCGCTGAGAGATCTAATAGGACTAGGACAGAGGAACAACCCCTGTCCCGAGCCCACCAGAGATCATTTATCAGCGCGACCAATGCCGTCTCCGTGCTGTACCCGGGCCTGAAACCCGATTGGTACGGGTCAAGATAATCAGTTTCCTCCAGGAACAGAGGAAGCTGATGCGCCACCACACTCTCACCAACCTTCGCTAAAAAGCGAAGATTGGAGACTGGACGATAGTTATTCAAAATAGCTGGATCCAGGGCAGGCTTCTTGAGAAGGGGTCTCACCACTGCTTCCTTCAAGGCGGTGGAAAGATACCCTCACTCAAAGAAGCAGATATCACTGCCTGGAACCAGCCTCGTGTCTCCTCCCGAGCTGAATAAACCAGGCAGGAAGGGCACGGGTCCAATAAACAGGTGGTAGAGCTCAGCCTCCCCATAATCCTGTCCACCTCCTCGGGAGTCACAGGATCAAACTCAGTCCAGATAATACTCTCAAGACTGCTCGATTCCTCCCCGTCAGACTCTGCCCAGTCAAAGTCCAAACCGGTCCGAATCTGAGCGATTTTGTCCGCCAGATGCTGGCTAAACTCCTCGGCCCGCCCCTGCAAGGGCTCCTCCCTCACCTCCTGAGAAAGGAGGGAATGAGTCACCCTAAACAGGGCGGCCGGGCGATTATCTGCGGATGCAATGAGGGCGGCGAAGTAATTAGACTTTTCCGTCCTCATCGCCGTGAGATAAGACCTAGTGAAAGATCTTATTCGCAATCGGTCAGATTCAGACCGGCTGGATCTCCAACAGCTCTCCAGACTCCGTCTCCGACGCATCATCTCCCGTAGCTCCACAGAAAACCATGGAGCCTATCGGGATCTGCGCCGGGTCAGGGGTCGCAAGGTTACAACCTGGTCCAGTGCCTCAGTGGCAGCCCTCTCCCAAGCCTCCACCAAGGCATCAGCCAGGCTGTGACTGAGGGAGATAGGTATAGACCCAAGCGCCATCTGGAACCGTTCTGGATCCATTAGGCACCTGGGGCAGAACCACCTGGTCGGCTCCGCAGCCCAGCGGCGAGGGGTAGCGTATCGGAAGACCAGCCATAGGAGGTGATGATCAGACCATGACAGGGGGACAATATTTGGCGTACCCCCTCCCAGATCATCAAACCACTGCCCAGATAGGAAATCCAGGTCGAGAGTGTGACCCCCTCCATGGGTCGGGCCCTGAATTATCTGGGTCAGGTCCATGGCCGTCATGGAGGCCATGAACTCCTGAGCTAACTCTGACGACCCGCCCAGGGATGGAAGGTTGAAATCACCTAGAACCATAAGTCTGGGAAATTCAACCACCAGCCCTGAAAGGGTGTCAGGAAGCCTGAGCAGGGTTGTTGCAACACAGCTGGGCGCCAGGTATGTCAGCAACAAACCCAACTGAACCCCAGAGCCAAACATCAGGAGGAGCGACTCACTCCTGCCAATCTGTACGACAGTGGTCTCCCGAGGGTATAAGGTCTCCCGTATAACCACCGCCACCCCCCCGCCCCTACCCTGAGCCCGCGGCAGGTGCAGCACACAGAAACCTGGAGGGCAGAGCTCAGTCAGAGGGACACCTCCCTCTGAGCCCAACCAGGTTTCCGTAATGCATGCCAGATCCGCGCGTTCCTCTTCAATCAAATATCGGATGAAAGGAGCTTTGTTCACTATGGATCTGGCATTAAAATACACCAGCCTAAGCTCAGGGGCCCGATCTCCCTCACCCCCGGGTAAACGGGTATCAACCGGAGGGTCGGAGCATGCCACCGCTTGAAGACAGTGGGGGCGTGATCCCAGATGTTGATACGGCCCTCCGTGCAACCACCTGCTACCATTCCCAATCGTCATGGGGATTTGAAACCCCACCCCATAACCGGAGGAACCAGAAATCCCTAACCCCAAGCTCGTCTCGCCGGGAACCATCTCCGGCCTGGACTGACAGCCGGTTGATAAAATACCCTTATCCCTACCACCCCTATCATTCATAATGGGGGTCAAGGAAGACAGGGGGCTAGTAGCAAAGCTAATGGGGAAGGGAAGGAGCTGGCAAGGAGAAATTGTTGCCCAAATCTGCACCTCGCCTCCTGCCCCAGCATGCACTATTAAGCAATCTGGGACAGGAAGATCATTTGATTAGGATTTATTGGGAACGTTCCCGTTCGAAAGTTATTCTGTCATGCAACGAGGGAACCTGGAACTCCAAAATTATAATATTTTGTAGTTTAACTCATCAAAGGTAAGTACAAAGTAAAGATTACTGGATTGGACAAAATATCTTGCTGTAGATAGGAAGTCAGTTAAATGAACATAACAGAATGAACTGAATAGCAGAATCATAGAAGGGACCTCGGAGGTCTTCTAGTCCAATCCCCTGCTCAAGCAGGAGACCCTAGACCATTTCAGACAAATCATTGTTCAATCTCTTCTGTAGAAACCTCCAGTGTTGGGGTACCCACAACCTCTGGAGGCTAAACTTTCCACTGGTTAATTGTTCTTAATTTCAGGAAATTCCTCCTCACTTCTAGGTTGCTTCTCTCCTTGGTTAGTTTCCATCCGTTGCTTCTTCTCCTGCCTTCAGGTGTTTTGCAGAAGAGCTTGACTCCCTCTTCTTTGGGGCAGCCCCTGAGATACTGGAAGACTGCTATCCTGTCCCCCCTCGTCCTTCTCTTCATTAAACTGGACATCCCCAATTCCAGCAACTGTTCCTTGTATGTCTTAGCCTCCAGTCCCCTGATCATCTTTGCTGCTCTTCTCTGCACACTTTCTAGAGTCTCAACGCCTCTTTTACATCGTGGTGACCAAAACTGGATGCAAAACTCCAAGTGTGGCCTTACCAAGGCCTTGTAAGGTGGCACTAAGAGTTCATTTGATCTTAATTTTATCCCTCTGTTAATGCAGCCTAGGACTGCGTTGGCTTTTTTGGCAGCTGCAGCACATGGCTGGCCCATGTTTGATTCATTGGGTACCTTGCCTCCTTCCCTTTCTCTCCATCTCTCTCTCTCTGCCCTTCCTACTCTGTCCTCAACCTTTTCTCACACACTTATCCCTACCTTTCCCCCACACTCGCTTCTCCACCCCACAATCTACCAGAGCTCATGGAGGAGCCAGGAGGCCAGGTGAAAGAGAACTTCCATCCCTTGCTAGCTGCTGGCCTTCCCTGCAGCAAACCAGCAATCACACAATTACGGCATCGTAAGGGTAGGACGCCTGTGTAGGCAGGAAGCCAGGCCCTCCCCCCACCTCTAGCAAGGATGGAGGGAGGATCACACAGCTCTGCATCATTGATCCAAGCAACATAAATAGGCAGGAATCAGGTGCAGACAGCAAGATGGCAGGGCAGGTGGAGCACCTGTTTGGCACGTTTTCCAAGATGCCTGCCGGGATCCTAGCCGTGTCTCTCTTTTGCCTTCTCGCCTTGTCTTCAGCCTACTACATCAAGAACTGCCCACGAGGAGGAAAGAGGTCCATTCCCGATGTAGAAATCCGAAAGGTAGTATTGAGCACAGGAAGGACGCCAGGCAGATCAGTACAGCAAGCAATTAGTGCAGGTTCGAGTCCCACCAGGCTCAAGGTTGACTCAGCCTTCCATCCTTCTGAGGTAGGTAAAATGAGGACTCAGATTGTTGGGGGCAATAAGCTGACTTTGTAATAATGCCGCTTGGGGGGGGGGGCAGCGAAAGCCCTAATAAACAGGCATATACATAGAATGAAGGCTATTGCTAAGCACATTTAATTTGTGCTTAGATTGTAAGCCGCCCTGAGTCTTCGGAGAAGGGCGGGATATAAATGGGATTTTAAAAAAAGCAGCTCTTTATTTGGTAGTAAAGACTGAACTGGGAAAATAGGGTTACCTGTGCCGTACTGTATTTGTACCTGTCCAGGTACACTTCCAGCCAATAGATTCAAACCTGGCTTTCCCGCCGAGAGTCCAGGTACACTTCCAGCTAATAAATTTAAACCTGGCTTTCCCGCCGAAACACTGCTCCCAGCTGCAGCAGTTTTGGCCCAGCGCCACCTGGTGGTATCGGTAGAGCCATTGCTTGCAGTGTTATTAAACCCCATACATAACACCCCTTCCCCCTTAAGAACAGACAATACCATCCAACATATAACACATGCCACATTAACTATGTACAGGATACAGGTTATAAGTAACCTTTCGGTCGCCCTCATGCCCGCCCATAGTCTGTGAGATAGGCAGGTTGCCTATGAGTCCGGGCTGACCGTCTCAGGGGTTCCCCCCTGTCTTGAGCAGCAGAGTCAGTGTGTAGGTCGGTTCTGGGCGTGCCTGGTGGACCCGCCCCAGAGTCTGTTCCTGTGGCCAGGTTGTCTGAACGATCCTGAGCCTGTTGTTGACTGGGCCAGACAGGTCTTTCTGACAACAGTTCTGGGTCAATACAGTCCTCCTCTGAGTCGGGTTGGTCATGCAGATTCATGGGTGCTGAATGGTGGCCCACCTGTTGGTTACTGTCCCATGGTCTTTCAGGAGCTCGTCTCCTGACCTGATCGATGTGTCTTCTGATCTGTCGGCCCCCCTCCACCCCTACGATGTAGGACAAGGGCCCAGTTCTGTCAACCACACACACACACGGAATCCACACATGTCCAGGCCCATAGTTTCTGGCCCAAACCCAGTCGCCTATGTGTAGTTCTCTTCGGGAGGTTGGGTTGCTCAGTCTCTGCAGCCACTCTGTCGGGGTGGAGCCTGTCCAACTTTGTGATGAGCCTTCTGCCCCAATGCAGTTTTGCTGGGCTCTTTCCTGTGGCTGTGCAGGGTGTGGTGTGTTGATTAAGTAGAAATTGGGCCAACCTTTGGTGCCAGTCCCCGCTGATGATGCGCCTCAACGCATCCTTGGTTGTGCACACCATGCGCTCTGCCTGTCCATTGGTTGCCGGGTGGAAGGGCGCGGATGTGACGTGCCTAATTGCGTTGCTCCTCGTGAAAGCCTGGAATTCAGTAGAAGTGAATTGAGGGCCGTTATCTGATACCAACATGTCAGGAAGGCCGTATGTGGCAAAGAGTCCTCTGAGCACTTGGATTGTCTTTGGCGTGGTCATGCTAGTGACCGGTACTACCTCTAGCCATTTAGAATGGCTATCTACCACTACTAAGAATAGCTGCCCTTGGAATAGCCCCACATAATCAATGTGTACCCGGGACCATGGAGTGTGTGTTGCTTCCCATTTGTGGACAAGCACGTGAGGATGTTCTGGCCTGGACCTTTGGCAGGTGTAGCACCCAGCTACCTGTTCTTCTATGGCCTTGTCTAACCCAGGCCACCAAAGGTAGCTCCTAACTAGTGCCTTCATCCTCACTATTCCTGGGTGCCCTTTGTGCAATGATTGGATGACCTTGTCCCTTAGTTTTCCTGGAATTACTACCTGGCTACCCCACAATAGGCATCCCTTATGAGTGGATAACTCATGTCTGCGTGTGAAATACGCCTGGAATTCCGGGCCTGGACTCTTCTCCTGCCACCCGTTTGTTACCCATGTCTGGACCCTGCTCAGGATTTTGTCTGCTGTTGTTTCTGCAACAATATCCTTTGCATGGAGTGGGCATTCTGGTAGGTCTTGGATGGCCAGTATCTGTGCTGCAGGTGCCGGATCGGGTTCTGAGTGTGTTAGTGCTAACCTACTTAGTCCGTCAGCATGGCCCATATCCTTCCCTGGTCTATGCACCAGATTGCAGTTATATGCAGATAGGAAAATGGACCACCTGAGCATCCTAGGGGATAGAACTTGGGGGGTTTGCCCGTCCGTCGTGAATAACCCTAGCAGGGGCTTGTGGTCTGTGAATATGGTGAACTCCCTGCCATACAGGTAGTCGTGAAACTTTTTGACTCCAGCCACTATTGCCAGGGCTTCTTTATCGATTTGGGCGTAATTCCTCTCAGCCCCTGACAGTGTTCTGGAGTAATAGGCAATAGATATTTGATCCCCATTCCCTTCCAAATGACTCAATACTGCACCCACTCTATAGGGGGAAGCATCGCACACAATGCAGATGGGCTTAGTCTCTATGAAGTGGGTCATGTTGGAATTACTGGACAGCAAGTCTTTTAAGTCCCTGAAGCTTTTTTCGTGGACCTTGGTCCAGCTCCAAACTGCTTGCTTGTCCAGGAGCTTGTGCAGAGGCTCGGCTATAGCCGCTTTCTGTGGGAGGAATGAGTGGTAGAAGTTAAGTTGACCCAGGAAGGCTTGCAGTTCAGCCTTGTTCTTGGGTGTAGGGGCCATTTTAATTGGTCTTACCTTGGAGTCAGCCGGATAAATTCCCTTGGCATCAATCCTGAATCCTAAGAATTCCGTGGCTGCCACTCCAATGCTACACTTGTCCCTTATAGGTTTGAGCCCTGCAGAGCGGAACCTGCTTAATACTGCCTGCAGTCTCTCAGCCAGCAGCTCCTCAGTGTCCCCAGCGATGAGGACATCGTCAAAGTAAGGGCATACCCCAGGGATGCCCTTCAGCGTTCTCTCCATCACCTCCTGAAAGATCCCTGGAGCTACAATTACACCAAACTGTAAACGGTTAACTCTAAATGCTCCTTTGTGGGTTACTATAGTTTGCACGTCTGCCGTCTCCCTGGTAACCAGGAGCTGCTGGTACGCCTGCGCGAGATCCAGCTTAGCAAAGATGGCACCGCCTTGGAGGGAAGCAAGAACATGGCTGACCGTTGGGACCGGGTAAGCGTGCGGATTAAGGGCCCGGTTAATCGAACATATATAATCCATGCAGATTCTAACCTCCCCGTTTGATTTAAGAGGGGTAACTATCGGGGTCTCCCACTCTCCCCCATCTACGGGCTCTAGCACCCCCTGTTTGACTAGTTTATCCAGTTCGCTCTCAATCTTATGTTTGAGAGCGAAGGGAATTCTCCGGGGCTTGATTCTTACTGGTAGGACGTTGGGGTTAAGTTTAAATGTGATAGGTGGCCCGGTGTACCTGCCTAACTTGCCATCGAATACGTCTGCAAATGTTTTGCAGACAGACTCGATGCTCTTGGCCTGGGTGTGGTGGATACCTGAGATCCCTATGCCCAGGGCCTCAAACCAGTCCAACCCCATTAGACTAGTCCTCTGGCCCTCGACCACGAGGACATCCAAGTGCCCATGGAAATCCTTGAACCCCACCGACAGGGTGGCCTCCCCCTTAATTTTGACTGGGGCGTGTTGGAAGTCGGTTAGTTTCAGGTTAGTAGGCCTCAATTGAGGCCACTGCTTGCTCCGGCCGCACACGACTTTAAACGTCTCATGCGAGATTATGAAGACTGCAGAGCTGGAGTCAAACTCCATCTTGCAAGGAATGCCCTGCAAGTGAACCTCTAATTTGATTTTGGGGTTGAGCAGCTGGTGGACTCCAGTGTGGGCTGCGGCACACCGGCTTTTGAAGAAGTTAGTAGTGATGTGTTGTTGTTGGGCCCCGGTACCTTTCTGCACTGCGTCCTCGGGCTGTAGTTCATGCAGGCCATCTCGGGAACGGTTCCAGCAGACAGAGGCGATGTGGCCTGTTTTTCCGCAGGCCTGACACTTGGCCGTCCAAAATTTGCAGGCTGCCCTCGCATGGTTTCTGCTGCAACCAGCACACTTGGGGTTTGTTGCACCGCAGCCACAGCCGGTACACTTGTTAGATGTTGTTGGTTTCTGCTGGGCTCCCTGTTTGCCGCACCGAAATTGGGGTTGTTCCGGCCTCCGTTGCACCGCATCAATCTCGGCCTCTTTGTCCGCTCTGCCACTCTGCCGTGCGTAGCAATCGCCTGATGGATGGATCCTCCAGGGCTGCTGGGTCGGGGGGTGGTCTGGTCTGCGCCGTCAGCCATGTCGTGGGCCAAAACCTCGTCTTGGACCTCCTGGAGGGTCAGGTTGGGTCTCGCAAACAACTTTTGCCGCAGCCGCTTGTCACGTAGGCCGAAGATGATCAGGTCTGTGAATTTGCAGAGGCGGGTGGCCTGCCATACGCCCGCGATGAAATCCGCCGCTGACTCACCCTGCAGTTGGGCCCTTTGTTTGAACTGGAACCACTAGGCCAGTTCAGACATTCGTGGGTTGAAGTGTTTATTAAGCTTCTCCGTGAGGTCTCTGTAGGAGACGCTCCCAATGGCGTCCGGCGAGCACAGGCCAACAGCCAAATCATACACAGCGGACCCGCTGAGGCAGAGCAGGGCCGCCACCTTCATGCTGTCCTCCGTGATTCAGTTTACCCGTAGGTAAAATTCGACCTGTCCCAAGTGCGATTCCCATCGCTCGGGGTGACGGATGTCGAATGCCTGGATCTGGCCGATCTGTGCCATGCTGTGTCCGGTCCTGTGGATCCTGCTTCGGGTTGACCTCTAGCGTGGTAGCTAGCCGGTTGTTGTAGAAGGGGGGGGGAAGATGCCTCTTTCCTCCAGCAAGCGATGCCGTCCCTTCGTGACTTCAGCTCTTGGTGAAGCAGCATCCCATCGTCGCCACTATTGTGTAGTGAGTTCTGGAACGCAGGAAGGACGCCAGGCGATGAATACCCTTTATTGAAGGGTAGACTGAACTGGGGAAATAGGGGTTACCTGTGCCCTATTTGTACCTGTCCAGGTACACTTCTATCCAATAGATTTAAACCTGGCTTTCCCACCGTGAGTCCAGGTACACTTCCAGCCAATAGATTTAAACCTGGCTTTCCCGCCGAACCGCTGCCTTCCAGCCGCAGCAGTTTTAGCCCAGCGCCACCTGGTGGTATCGGTAGAGCCGTTGCTTGCAGTGTTATTAAACCCCATACATAACAGGGAACGTTCCTGTTCAAAAGCATTTGGAACTCCAAAGTTATAATTTTGTATAGTTTAACTCATCAAAGGTAAGTACAAAGTAAAGTTTACTGGATATAGGACAAAACGTCCTGCCTCCTTTACGTCGAAAGTCAGTTATACGAACTTCACGGAACCGAAGAGCAGAATAGTCCAAGCGGGAAGGGACCTAGGTGGTCATCTAGTCCAACCCCCTCTACCATTTCAGACAAATGGATGTCCGATCTCTTTTTTTAAAAAAAAACAAAAACCTCCCTGCCCTTGCTAGCTGCTTGCCTTCCTGGCAAGCGAGCCAGCGATGGCTCAATTACAGCATTGTAAAGGTGGGAAGTTTGTGCAGGGCGGACAGCTAGGCCCCTCCCCCCCACTTCTAGCAAGGATGGAGGGAGGGTCACACAGCTCTGCATGGTTGATCTGAGCAACGATCCTGGCAGGGGATCCAGCCGGGAGTCGGATGCAAAGAGCAAGAAGGCAGGATGGGGGGAGCATCTGTCTGCTAAGCTTTCTGAGATGTTGGCCAGGATCCTTGCGGTGTCTCTCTTTTGCCTTCTCACCTGGTCTTCAACCTGCTACATCAGGAACTGCCCCCGTGGAGGAAAGAGGCATCTGCCCAAGCCCAGAATCAGACAGGTAAGGAGGTAGAACATCCCAGCTGTCTGTCTATGGAGATTCTCAGTCACCCGGGTCATGGAGGCAACTGGACTTTCTTGTTTTTCTCCGAAGACCTTTCGCTTCTCACCCGAGAAGCTTCTTCAGCTCCGACTTTCCTTTCCGCAGTTCCAAGAAGGCTCCGCACCCCTTTGCACCAGTCAGGTGACCCTGAGGACACAGCGCCATCCTAGCAGGCATGGCACAACGTAGGACAGGGGTCTTTGAACTTGCCCCTTGGATGGCGCTGGCTGAGGAATTCTGGGAGTTGAAGTCCACGAGTCATCAAAGGGCCACGTTTGAAGACCCCTGATATGGACTTCAAGAGGAATGGACTTCAACTCCCAGAATTCCTCAGCCAGCGTGCCTGGCTGAGGAATTCTGGGAGTTGAAGTCCGCGAGTCCTAAAAGGGCCAAGTTTGAAGACCCCTGATATAGACTTTAAGAGGAGTGGACTTTAACTCCCAGAATTCCTCAGCCAGCGTGCCTGGCTGAGGAATTCTGGGAGTTGAAGTCCACAAAGACCCCTGACTTAGGAGAAGAAAGCCATCGGGATAAGATTCAGCGGTCCATCTGCATTTTGGAAAACAAAGGCCCCTCTTTTGAAGACAGCAAAGCCGACATTCTGGACCGATAGGGCCGCTGGTTTGAAAGAGGGGTCAAAGAGGCCATCTCTAGGTCAAAACTGAATAGCCCTCCCTCAACGGAGGGGGAGGGATACGACACCACCCATCTCCCGTCTACAACACAGTCCTTTCGGCAGTCCCAAAAAGGCTCCACACCCCTTTGCACCACTCAGGTGACCCTGAGGACACAGGTAAGCCTCCAGGTAGCTTTAAGGACTCGCTAAGAAGGTCCGCAAGGAGTATAAATCCTTCCCTTCCCCACCATCCGGTCAGAGCCGAAGAAGCTCCTTGCAGGAGAAGCGAAAGGTCTTCAAGGAAAAACAAAGCAAGTCCAGTTGCTTCCTGAAAGAAAATAAAAAAAAAGCATCTTTGGGATCCGAGGTGTGTGCATTTATCCTTCCAGCCTCGTTCCTTGGGGAAGAACTCTGGCGTCTTCCTTCTCATTCTCTTTTCCTTCTAAGACCTCCAGATGTCGATCGTCTTCCTTTTAATTTCTGCTTTTTTTTTTAGTGTCCCCCTTGCGGCGTTGGCAACATAGGGAAGTGCTTCGGGCCTGACATTTGCTGTGACGGAAAGAATGGCTGCTATACGGGAGCCGCAATCCGGCTGCAGTGCGTGGAGAAGTTACTCCCGTCTTCCTGCAAGGCCGTTTGGGTGCCCTGAGGTTTGGGTGGACGATGTGCGGCCTCCAGCATTTGCTGCAATGATGGTATGTATCAGGGCGAGAGCCAGGAGCGAGAATGGGGAGACGGAGAGAGGAAAAAGAAAGAAAGAAAGATCGGGGAGGATGCAAAAAATTTAATTGCACACATCGCGGGCTAAATTTCCTTGCAAACCGCGGCGTGTGTTTTTATTTTTTGTTTTTCTGAAGTCCTAAGCATCCTCTTCTTTGGACAGACGCCCTGCAGATGTGTTCAGCTTTAGCTCCCAGAATTCCCTTTTTAGCCCTGGGAATTAAATTCCGAGGGGGTCTGGAAAGATTTCAGCAAAATGGAACCGGGGAGACGTTCCTTTTTCTCTTACAGCCGTGGTGGCGAACCGATGGCACGCGTGCCACAGGTGGCACGCAAAGCCTTCTCTGTGGGCACGCGTGCCATCGCCCCAGTCCTGGGCCTTCAGCTGGGTTTTATAAAACCTTTTCGCTTTAGGCCTCCGCCGCTGTGTTAAAAAAAAAAAGGTTCAATCAATCAATTTCAGCTTCTCGCGGAAAAACAAAGATCTCGCAAAGGTGGAGTTGATTGATTGAACTTTTTATTCTCACCCAGTCTGCCGTTACCAGCGCAGCCACGCCCACCCTCTGAGCCACACCCATCCAAAGGGCCACGCCCACCCAATGGGCCACGCCCACCCGGCACCCTACGATACGTAAGTGGATTTTGGGTTGCAGTTTGGGCACTCGGTCTCTAAAAGGTTCGCCATCGTTGTCTTATAGGATTCAAGGCAATACAGGCAGCCCTTGATTCGAACAGTGACTGCTCGCAAATGTGACGGGAATAACCGGGAATTAAACAAAAAAAAATGTGATTCCCCAGCCGATGCAGGCATTTGAGACAATCCAAGCCCTCCCAGAGGAACTGATTAAGGTCCGGTCAGTTTCATGCAGCAGGCTCCAGCTGATGGAAGAATTCTAGCCGACTAATTAATTTCACAGAACTGCAGCTGTTGATTGGCAATTAGTACTTTTTAAGGATGTACTACAGCTTGGGACAGGGGTGTCAAACTGCTGGCCCGTGGGGCCGGATGCATCATAGGGAAACCGCGCCCACCCCATTGCCGGCAATGGAAAAAAAAGTCGTGACACGTCGCCACAGGTCACGTGACGTTGCGAGTTTGACACCCCTGGCTTAGGAAGAACAAACCTATGCCCAGAGAGGGCAAAACGGAGGAAAAAAAATGAAAACAGGTACCAAAGAAATTTATCTAAAGGAAATCAGAGCAATTAGTAATCTTTGCAGCCTCTCTCTCTCTCTCTCTCTCTCTCTCTCTCTCTCTCTCTCTCTCTCTCTCTCTCTCTCTCTCTCTCTCTCTCTCTCTCTCTCTCTCTCTCCTCCCTCCCTCCCTCCCTTTATTCCTTAATCACTGAATCATTGGATCAATTGCAGTCACTAAACGAGGACTACTGGAATCCGCATTTTTTTTCTCCCTTGTAACCAGGTTTTTTCAGCTCGCTAGGAAAACTCAATAATCCTATAAAAGGCCAAGAAGCAAAACTGGCTGCGATTGAAATACAGGCCAGCTTAGCTTGTCCAGTGGCCAGGACATCAAAACGGCCTGTTTCAGTGTTTCTCAAATGCAGGCAGTCCTTCACTTACAACGCTTCATTTAGTGGCCATTCAAAGTTATGATGGCACTGAAAAATGGGACTTACGACCGTTTTTTTCACACTTATGACCGTTGCGCCATCCCTATGGTCATAGACTCAAATTTCAGATACTTGGCAAGTGACTCATATTTACGACGGTCGCAGTGTCCCGGGGTCACGTGATCCTCTTTTGCGACCTCCTGACAAGCGAAGTCAATGGGGGCCAGATCCACTTAACCACCGCAGTGGTTCACTTAACAACTGTGGCAAGAAAGGTCGTAAAATGGGGCAAAACTCACTTAACAACTGTCTTGCTTAGCAACAGAAATTTCAGCCTCCATTGTGGTCGTAAGTTGAGGACTGCCTGTATTGTATTGTGTTGTGTTTTGTTGGTACTTTTTTTGGGCCCCAAATACCTTGTGGCAGTGAATCCTCGCCTCGAACTGCGGAAGGCAGACATTGATCACCATATTTATGGCTGTGGACGGAAATTGGCTTCCCCAATTTTAATCCGGCTCTACGATAAAAACACAGAACATTTTTTGAAATTCCAGCAGACTGGCAATGGAGGATAATAAAACACAGGCCATCCTCGGGTTACACCCACAATGGAGCCCAAAAAGTTCGGTCGCTAAGCGAGACAGTTGTTAACTGAGTTTTGCCCCATTTTACGACTTTTTTTGTCGCAGTTAAGTGAATCCCTGCGGTTGTTAAGTTAGTAACACGATTCTTAAGTGAATCCGGATTGCCCGTTGACTTTGCTTGTCAGAAGGTCACAAAAGGGGGAATCACAGGATCCCGGGACATTGTGACCGTCATAAATAGGAATCAGTTGCCAAGCGCTTGAATATTGATCATGTGACCCTGGGGATGCTGCAGTGGTTGTAAGTGTGAAAAACATAATGCTGCCTAAGGAATTCTGGGAGTTGAATTCCACACATTTTAAAGTGGCCAGTTTTGAGGGACGTTGATTTTATTCCCAGATCTTTACTTTTGCATAAATCCAGAGGGGGAAAAATATTCCATGAGTTCGGGGACCATCTTGACCTCACCCAGAGCGAGTTGCTGCTAAAACCCCACAAAGGAGAGCTAGGAAAAGCTTTCTTCGTCTTGACTACCTGTCCTGGGACCGACCCAGGAGGCATGGCGGGCAGTGCCGAACCTCAATGCGTTCTTCTCCTTCCACAGCCGTCTGCGTCACTGATGCTTCCTGCCCGCCAATAAAAAGTTGAGGATGCAACCAAAACCTATCGCCAATCGAACGAAATCAATAAAGTGAAATAGCCGAATAAATATGAAAATGCTCTATCCAAAACCTGTTCTAAATAAATAAATAAATAAATAAATAAATAAATAAATCTTGCATTGTGTCACAAATTCAGTTTAAGCATCTTTTATGGCAAGAAGCTGTTTCCAACGACTAGCCCCGCATCAGGAAGGAGAGGAAACGTGAGCAGAATTTCTGTTGTTAAGTGAGTCAGTCGGCCCAGAGTCACCCAGCCAGCTTTCAGGGCTAAGGAAGAACTAGAACTCACCATCTCCGGGCGATTGGCTCAGAGTCCTAAAGCCGACTTTTGTGTGTAAGGTGGGACTAGAACACAGAGTCTCCTAGTGATTGGCCCCAAAGTCACCCAGTCGGCTTTCATGGCTAAGCCAGGACTAGAATTCTCCATCACCTAGTGATTGGCCCGGAATCACCCAGTGGGCTGTTATAGCTAAGGCGGGACTAGCGCAGGATCTCCTGGTGATTGGCCCAAAGTCACCCAGTTAGCTTTCACGCCTAAGGCGGGACTAGAACTCACCATCTCCTGGGGATTGGCCCACCCAGCAGGCTGTCACACCTAATGCGGGATTAGTACACAGAGTCTCTTGGTGATTGGCCCACAGTCACCCAGCCAGCTTGCATGGCTAAGGTGGAATTTGAACTCGTGTTCTCCTGCTTCTTAGTCTGTTGCCTTGACCTCTAGACCAAGCTAGTTCTCTATTACATGCCTATAGCATCATTCTCAGTTTGCCATTCCCACTGTGTTTCCTCCCAACCCAGGAAACCAGAGGTGGGGACCTATGACCCTTTAAGGACTTCTGGATTTCAACTCCCAGAATTCTTCAGCCAGCCCTGCTCGATAATATTTTTCTATGCTGGCTGAGGAATTCTGGGAGTTGAAGTCCAGAAGTCCTTAAAGGGTCATAGGTCCCCACCCCTGCTGTAAACAAAGCTATTGCATCAACTTGTTTTCAGGTTTGCACAATACCGTGAAACACCTTCGTGAAAGAGATTGGATCATCACACACACACCTAAGCCAACCACACAAACAAAACCTAGCCGAAGTTAAAATTAACCAAGCTTGGTTGCTCTGTGAATGCAGCTCCTTGGTCTTTTGACTTAATCGGGGCTGGTTGTGTGAACACAGCCAACTTTCCTCCAGTTACAACTCTTGAGGATTGATTGCAGAATGCCACAATAGTTAAAATGGACAGTGATCACACGTTGGGAGTATAGATTGAACCTCTGATTTGATATGAAACATTTCCCATTAATGTATTGCAAAGTGTGTCGTATTATATATGCTTCCTAGTTAATGTGTCAGATTATTGCGGGAAGAATCCAGAGAAAGAAATATTTTGGAAAATATTTAAAAGGCAGAATAGATTTCCCCAAAGGATTTTAAAGGCAGAAACCAACCCCCCCCACACACACCCCACACAAGTTTCTCTGCCCCAAACAGAAACCAGGTCTGCAGAAATGCGGATGTGATAATCTTGTCAGAAAGATTGGAGACAGGAAGCTGATGGGATTAGAAAGACAAAGACCCCTAGACTCAAGAATCCCTCACACCAAACAATCCAACAGTCATCAGCCATCAGCCCCAGGGAAGCAGGATATGACCTTTGGGACATAATAGGCTTAACCCACCGCCATCAGAATACCAGAAAGGCACACTCAGACTCAGGGTCCAAGTTCATCCCACAGGAACAACTCCAAACAAAAGCCCAAGAAGGTATAAAAACCCACCACTCCCAGTTACAGGTGGTCAGTTTTCCCAGAGCCATTTTCCTCTCCAATAAACTGCAACCTTCTTTCAAAGGCAGTCTCCATTTTGATTATTCCCAACTTGGAATGGAACCTGATAAAGACTTTTTTTCCCCATCACTATATAGACTTCCTGGTTGGTACACCATGGGGAACAATACATTGGCTTGCAAGGCCACCTCTAAAACAGAACTGCTAGTTGCATAGAGATATTTGGAGTGAATCTGGCCTCTGAGTGACTCGTAGTCAAAAGAAGGACTAGGGGTGACACGACAGCAGTCTTCCAGTATCTGAGGGGCTGTCACAAAGAAAAAGGGGGGGGGGGTTCTCCTATTTTCCAAAGCACCTGAAGGCAGGAGAAGAAGCAATAGATGGAAACTAATGAAGGAGACAAACAACCTGGAACTAAGGAGAAATTTCCTAACTGGAAGAACAATTACTCAGTGGAACGGCCTGCCACTAGACGTTGTGGGTGCTCCATCACTGGAGGTTTTTAAGAAGAGGTTGGACAGCCACTTGTCTGAGATGGTATAGGTTCTCCTGCTTGAGCGGGGGGCTGGACTAGAAGACCTCCAAGGTCCCTTCCAACTAGGTTATTCTGTTCTTTGGTGTCTGTTGATTTGTGTCAGAAGAAATCTAGCGGAGCTACTTGGATCATGGAAGGCAAGGGACCAGCCTGGAGAAACAGAGCGAAGCAAATGGGGGGACATAGAAGGCAAGGGGCCAGCCAGAGGAATCGAGCGGAGCTAATGGGGGTCAAGGAGGACAGGGGGCTAGTAGCAAAGCTAATGGGGCAGGGAAGGGAAGGGGCCGGCGAGGAGAAATTGTTGCCCAAATCTGCACCTCGCCTCCTGCCCCGGCATGCGCTATTAAGCAACCCGGGACAGGAAGATCATTTGATTAGGATTTATTGGGAACGTTCAAGTTCGAAAGCTATTCTGTCATGCAGAGAGGGAACCTGGAACTCCAAAGTTATAATATTTTGTAGTTTAACTCATCAAAGGTAAGTACAAAGTAAAGATTACTGGATTGGACAAAATATCTTGCCTCCATTACTGTAGATAGGAAGTCAGTTAAATGAACTTAACAGAATGAACTGAATAGCAGAATCATAGAAGGGACCTCGGAGGTCTTCTAGTCCAACCCCCTGGTCAAGCAGGAGACCCTAGACCATTTGAGACAAATCAGTGTTCAATCTCTTCTGTAGAAACCTCCAGCGTTGGGGTACCCACAACCTCTGGAGGCTAAACTTTCCACTGGTTAATTGTTCTTAATTTCAGGAAATTCCTCCTCACTTCTAGGTTGCTTCTCTCCTTGGTTAGTTTCCATCCGTTGCTTATTCTCCTGCCTTCAGGAGCTTTGCAGAAGAGCTTGACTCCCTCTTCTTTGGGGCAGCCCCTGAGATACTGGAAGACTGCTATCCTGTCCCCCCTCGTCCTTCTCTTCATTAAACTGGACATACCCAATTCCGGCAACTGTTACTTGTATGTCTTAGCCTCCAGTCCCCTGATCATCTTTGTTGCTCTTCTCTGCACACTTTCTAGAGTCTCAACGCCTCTTTTACATCGTGGTGACCAAAACTGGATGCACAACTCCAAGTGTGGCCTTACCAAGGCCTTGTAAGGTGGTACTAAGAGTTCATTTGATCTTAATTTTATCCCTCTGTTAATGCAGCCTAGGACTGCACTGGCTTTTTTGGCAGCTGCAGCACACGGCTGGCCCATGTTTGATTCTTTTTTTTTTTTATATTAAATTTATTATTTAAAAACATTGGACACAGTAACAGCGAGCTGGCAGACCTTTTTGTCTACAATGTTTAAATATATATATATACATGTATATATGTACATCAAAAATACACTTAAATACACTTAGATTACAAATCGGTGACATACCACAATATTTAAAACAGTGAGCTAATCTGTAAAACCTAATAGAGACCTTTCTTTTTATCCATCCAAAGATACAATTTGTTCCAAATTCTATAATAATCTGATTGATCTTTATTCTTTAATTCCAAAGTTAATTTGTCCATTTCAGCACAATCAAAAATTTTCCTAATAACCTCTTTTTCTCCTGGGATCTCATTCTTTTTCCATTTTTGCGCAAATGATATTCTAGCTGCTGTGATAATATGGATCATTAAGTATAGCACATCTTTAGGATATTTCTCTTTCGTAATTCCCAACAAGAAAAATTCTGGACTAAACTCAAGATCTTGTTTCAATATTTCTTTCAGCCAAATCCAAATCATTCTCCAGAATTTTTGTGTTTTACTGCAAGACCACCACGTGTGAAAGTAAGTGCCTATCTCTTCAGAACACTTCCAACATTGGGGAGATGCTGTTGTGTACATTTTTGCTAAGCGGGCTGGGGGAAGATGCCATCGGTAAAACATTTTAAATAAATTTTCTTTATACGATGAGGCCAATGTTATCCTTTTATTTCTATCCCAAATTGTTTGCCAAGTATCTAAGTCGATGTTATGTCCTAAATTGTTAGCCCAGGTCAACATGGGGTCTTTCACTTGCTCTTCAAACAGCTTATATCCCAAAAGTAATTTATAAAAATTCCTTATTTGTTTAGAGTCCGGTCCCAATAATATTTTGTCCAATGCTGTCTCAGAGGTATATATCCCCCATTCATTTCTATCCTTCCTAAATCTCGATTGGATTTGTAAGTAGGCCCACCAATCGAGTTTTATACCTTGTAATTCTAGTTCATTCCTAAGTTTCAATTCTCCCTCCTCATTCAGAATATCCTTGTATGAGATTATGTTACCCAAATCAAACAGATTTGGGTAAACTATCGCTTCAAGGGTGGATAGCCAGACCGGTATTTTGGTGTAATTGTGAGATCTAATTTTTTTCCAAGTATTAAGTAGCGCTTGCCTGATCCGATGTTTTTGAAAATGCGAGAAAAGACCTTGTTTCTCCGTCCATAGGAAAGCATGCCAGCCATATTGCAGATCATGACCCTCTAAAGTTAATAGTCTTCTATTTCTCAAGATTACCCATTCTCTAATCCAGCTCAGGGCCGCGGCATGGTAATATAATTCCCAGTCTGGCAATCCAAAACCCCCATTTTCCTTCGTGTCCTGTAAATATTTCAATTTAATTCTTGGTTTTTTCCCCTGCCAAATAAAATTTAGTGATAATTTGTCCAAATTTCGGAAAAATTTAGAGTCGAGTTGAATTGGGATATTCTGAAACAGAAACAAGATTTTAGGCAGAATATTCATCTTAATGACAGCGATTCTTCCCAATAATGAGAGTTTTAAGTTTCCCCATCTTTCCAGATCACCTTTTATTCGGTTCACTACATTATCATAATTATCCTTTTTGAGTGAAGTGCATCTAGCCGTAATGTTAATCCCTAAATATTTTATTTTCTTGACTATTTCTATATCCATGATTCCGGCCAGATTACCCTTTTGTTTATTGGTCATATTTTTAACAATCATCTTGGTCTTGTTTCTATTTATTCGCAGACCGGCAACCTCACCATATTTAGATAATTCTTCCAATAGCTTTGGTCCCGTCTGACATGGATCCTCCATAATAAAAACCAGATCATCCGCGAAGGCTTGCAATTTAAAGGTTTCCTTTTTGATGGTTAATCCTTTTATCTTTGGGTCGTTTCTTATAGTTCTCATTAATACTTCAAGGGTCAATATAAACAGCAATGGTGATAAGGGGCAGCCTTGCCGTGTTCCCTTTTGAATTTGAAACTTGCTAGATGCTTCCCCATTGATAATTATTTTTGCTTCCTGATTGTCATAAATTGCCCTAATTATATTTATGAATTTTTCACCCATATTCATAAAGCTAAGCTGTTGGCGTAAAAAAGACCATTTAACATTGTCAAAAGCCTTTTGGGCGTCTAGGAAAAGTAATGCCATCTGTTGTTCGCTATGTAATTCATAATACTCCAATGTATCTAATATTATTCTAATGTTGTGCTTAGTGTGTCTCTTAGCGAGAAAACCATTCTGATCTGCATGTATGAACTCATTCAGAAATCGTTTCAATCGTTCCGCTATAATTGATGTAAAAATCTTGTAGTCCGAGTTAAGAAGTGATATGGGTCTATAATTTTGGATTAGTGTATAGTCCGTGTTATCTTTCGGGATAAGGGTTATGTTTGCCTCTAGCCAAGATTTAGGCGTTCTTGCGCCTTCTAATACTGCGTTAAATACCTCCACTAGGGGTTGAGCTAAGATATTTTGTAATTCTTTGTAAATTTCTGATGGGAGACCATCGGGGCCCGATGCTTTATTATTCTTTTGTGCATTAATAGCTTTTATCACCTCAGATAATCGAATTTCCTCGTTTAACATATTTCTGGTATCTTCTGTGACCTTGGGTAGTTTGGCTCTTAGGAAATATTCCTCTATTTTCTCCACACTTGCCTGACTGTCTTCTTTGTATAAACACTCATAAAATTCCTGGGCTATAATTTTTTTTTTCCTCCTGATGGAATATTCTCCCTTCCTCATCTCGTAGTTCGTGAATCCAGTTTTTCCCCTTTTGTTTTCCCAATTTATATGCAAGCCACCGGCCCGGTTTATTAGCATTTTCAAAAAAGTTTTGTTTCGTGTTTCTCAATTGTTGTGCTAGAATACTGATAGTCGAGGTTGTAATAAATCACAGGAAGGTCATGATGGTAGAGATATATGCCCCAAACCATAACCAAGAACAATTTTTCAAAACACTTCACAATAAGATATGTAGCATTGATTATGAGGAGATTTGCCTAATAGGAGATTTTAATGCTATCCTAGATATAAATTTGGATTATATGGGAAAGAAGCTTAGGAAAAAGAAGAGAAGAACTCTACCAAGATCTTTTCTCAACTTGGCTGAGGAACTAAATATCCAAGACGTCTGGAGGGAAAGAAACCGTAAGGCTAGACAATATACATATTACTCCAACCGACATAACTCATGGTCTAGAATAGACATGGTATGGATGACGAAAGAAATTAGCTCAGAAATAGACGAGGTACATATAGAGACAGGCACTTGGGCAGATCATAATCCTATTAAACTTAACTGGAAAGGTTCCAAAAAAATACCCAGATGGACGCTACAAAGAGCAATTTTAAAAGAAGACGAATTCAAATCTAAGATGGAGAGAGAACTAAGTTTTTTCTTTAAGGAAAATAAAGCTATAGATACCTCAGTACAAAACAATTGGGATACAGCTAAGGCTATGATGAGAGGGGTAGCGAGGGCATACATGGTATATAAAAATAAGGGGAAAAGACAACAACGGGAAAGACTAGAAGAGGAATATAAGAGCTTAGAAGTTACACTCCAACAAGATCCACAAAAAGAGAACATCAAGCAATCTATGGATCTGATTAAACATAAACTTAACATTCTAGACAAAGAGAAATTAGCACAACAATTGGCCCATGTTTGATTCATTGGGTACCTTGCCTCCTTCCCTTTCTCTCCATCTCTCTCTCTTTTCCCTTCCTACTCTGTCCTCAACCTTTCCTCACACACTTATCCCTACCTTTCCCCCACACTCGCTTCTCCACCCCACAATCTACCAGAGCTCATGGAGGAGCCAGGAGGCCAGGTGAAAGAGAACTTCCATCCCTTGCTAGCTGCTGGCCTTCCCTGCAGCAAACCAGCAATCACACAGTTACGGCATCGTAAGGGTGGGACGCCTGTGTAGGCAGGAAGCCAGGCCCTCCCCCCACCTCTAGCAAGGATGGAGGGAGGGTCACACAGCTCTGCATCATTGATCCAAGCAACATAAATAGGCAGGAATCAGGTGCAAACAGCAAGATGGCAGGGCAGATGGAGCACCTGTTTGGCACGTTTTCCAAGATGCCTGCCGGGATCCTAGCCGTGTTTCTCTTTTGCCTTCTCACCTTGTCTTCAGCCTGCTACGTCCAGAACTGCCCCCGAGGAGGGAAGAGGTCCATTCCTTATCCAGGATTCCGACTGGTAAGGTAGAGAATCCCAGGCGTTTGCATTTGTCCTTCGGTGGGGGGGGGGAAATCTTCATCAGGGGTCCAGTCCAAGCCGGGAATAAACGAAATGCAGACTGCTTTAAAAAGAAGGTTGCAGTTTATTGAAGAGCAGAGCCAGACAGAAAGATGGCTCTGGAAAAACTGATCACATTTAACAGGGAGTGGTGGGTTTTTATACCTTCTTGGGCTTTTGTGTTTGGAGTTGTTTCCTGTTCCTGGGGCATGAACTTTGACCTGAGCTTTCGAGCATGTCCTTTTGGTATTCTGACGGTGGGTAATCCTCTTATGTCCCAAAGGTAATGTTTTTAGAGTTTGAGTGGTGTGTGTGTATGTATAGATTTTAGGGGTCTTTGTCTTTCTAATCTCACCAGCTTCTAGCTTTGGAGAAGTGGTTGACACCCCCCCCTTTTGTGGGTGGCAGCCCCTCAGATATTGGAAGACTGCCCTCATGTCCCCCCAGTCCTTCTTTTGATTACAAATCACCCGAAGGCTAAAACATAAGAAGAACGGCTACGGGACTTGAGTTCGGCTAGGCTAGTCTAAAGGAAAGAAGAAATAGGGGAGACATGATAGCAGTGTTCCAGTATCTGAGGGGCTGCCACAAGGCAGAGGGGGCCAGGTTGTTCACCAGAGCACCAGAGGGAAGGACAAGAAACAATGGTTGGAAACTGAGCAAAGAGAGAAGCAACCTGGAATTAAGGAGAAACTTCCTGACAGTGAGGACAATCAACCAGTGGAACAGCTGGCCACCAGAAATCGTGGGCGCTCCATCGCTGGACTTTTTTTTAAAAAAAGAGAAGACAGTCACTTGTCTGAGTTGTTGTAGGTTCTGCTGATTGAGCAAGGGGCTGGACTAGAAGACCTCCAAGGTCCCTTCCAGCTCCTATTCTATTCTATTCTATTCTATTCTATTCTATTCTATTCTATTCTATTCTATTCTATTCTATTCTATTCTATTCTATTCTATTCTATTCTATTCTATTCTATTCTATTCTATTCTATTCTATTCTATTCCCATTATTTCACTCTTACCATTATTCTATTCTATTCTATTCTATTCTATTCTATTCTATTCTATTCTATTCTATTCTATTCTATTCTATTCTATTCTATTCTATTCTATTCTATTCTATTCTATTCACACGGTTTTTAAAAGACTCTTTTAAAAAATTGCACAGGAGACCGTTCTCCTGATGTGGCCATTTAGGGGGCCCCCAGGTTGAGCAGCAGTTTACCTTAATGTTTTGGGAGTTAGCAGTGGGAAGGAACTGCCGAAGCTTAACAGGAATTTATGCCTGCAGATGTTGTCAGTGAAACAGAAGCGGCGAATGCTCCAACACAGGCAGTTTTCAAGAAGAGACTGGACAGCCATTTGTCTGAAATGGCATGGGGCTTCCTGCCTCAGCAAGGGGGTGGACTAGATGACCTCCAAGGTCCCTTCCAACATCATCGTCGTCATCAACGTCCTTATTATCATTATCATTATTATCATTATTATGTTGATTGTCTCCTTTTAATTTCTGCTTATTCTTTTAGTGTACTTCTTGTGGCGGTATCCAGAAAGGCAATTGCCACGGGCCGGACCTCTGTTGTCTAAAGGGGAACTGCTTTAGTGGGGTTGAAGTGAAGCTGACTTGTATGAAGGAGAAGAATTTCCCTTTGGGCTGCATAGCTGGTTGGAAGCCCTGCAAAGCGGGTGGACGATGCACTCACCCAGGCCTTTGCTGCAACGATGGTATTTCTAAGGGGAGAACCAGGAGTGGGAATGGGGAGAGAAAAACTTGGAACACGGCATCCAGTTTGGGTGTAAAAAAGATGTTGAGACTCTAGAAAGAGCAACAAAGATAATTAGAGGTGTGGAGGCTAAAACATACAAGGAACGGTTGCTGGAATTGGGGATGTCTACTTTAATGAAGGGAAGGACGAGGGGGGACAGGATAGCAGTCTTCCAGTATCTCTGGGGCTGCCCCAAAGAAGAGGGAGTCAAGCTATTCTCCAAAGCACCTCAAGGCAGGAGAAGAAGCAACAGATGGAAAATAACCAAAGAGAGAATCAACCTAGAATTAAGGAGAAAATTTCTGACAGTGAGGACAACTAACCAGTGGAACTACCTGCCTCCAGAAGCGGTGAATGCTCCAACACTGGAAGTTTTTAAGAAGAGACTGGACAGCCATTTGTCTGAAATGGTGTAGGGTTTCCTGCCTGAGCAGGGGGTTGGGCTGGATGACCTCCAAGGTCCCATCCAACATCATCATCATTATTATTATAAAACTTTTATTCATAAAACATGAAACTCAAGTCAACTGAAGACTCAAATTGACTGCACTAATGGTTGACAAGGGTTGCTGCAGCATCCTAGGTATCAACCAGGTATCTCCTGGTTGTTGTTGTTATTGTTGTTAAAAAGAAACATTGGACAAGATGTAAAAAATTTATTTGCACCCAACCTCAGCTAAATATCACTATTCACGAGCATAGAATGGACAACCCGAGATGCCGGTATGCACAGCCACTCGGGCTTGTCGGGATTTAGACGAAGCCTGTTCCTCCCCATCCAGACCGTCACCGCCTCCACGCAACAGGACATCATGGAGAGGGCATCACTGGGTTGATCTGGGGTGGAAATAAAAAGCTGGGTATCATCAGCGTACTGATGATACCCAACTCCAAAACCACGAATGATCTCACCCAGCGGCTTCATATAGATGTTGAACAGGAGGGGCGAGAGGACCGACCAATTTCTTATTATATCAATCAAATAAAAGTAACTTTCTTACATTCATCAATAATTTTTAGTTTATACACATCCTGGTTACTTTAACATTCAATATTTACAGACGGTCAATGTCCTAATTAGTTTTTCCCAATTTTTAGTTCCCCATTAATGTTTAAGTTTAACCTTTAATCTTTGTAATTTCCAAGTTTTAAATAACCACAGTTATTTATTTAAGTGTGGGGGACCATCTTAACCCCACCCAGACTGAGTTGCTGCCAAAAACTGCATAAAGGAGAGCTAGGAAAAGCTTTGTTCGTCTCTTGACTACCTGTCTGGGACCGACCCAGGAGGCTTCGTGGCAGGGCCAAAATTCAAGGGCTTCTTCTGTTTCTCGTCTTTCCGCAGAGGGCTGCCTTGTGGATCCTGCCTGCCCACAATCAAAAAGATGACAGACGGTGGATGTAACCAAAACCAAGGAAACGAAATAACTCAACACCATGAAAATACTCTGTGCAAAACCAGTTCCATTTTTTTTTAAAAAAAATGAAATCCTGCATTGTGCAACAAATTTGGTTTAAGCATCGTTTATGTATGATAAAAAAAATTGCTTGCCGTGTCAAGCGCATGAGGAACACCCACTTGAAAGAGGTTGGATTCTCACAGCCCCCTAAGCCGGTTACGACGGTTGCAGTGTCCCCGGGTTCATGTGTTCCCCTTTCGCGATCTTCTGGCAGGCAAAGTCAATGAGAGAAGCCAGATTCGCTTAACAACCGCACTATTCACAACTGCACCTAACAAGGGTCTCACTTCACAACAGAAACGTTGGCCTCGGTTGTGATTGTCGCAAGTCGAGGGCTACCCGTAAACAGGTTTCCAGTTATTTTCTTTCTCTCTGGTGTTTTTCTTTAATCGAAATGTGATGTGGGTGTGCCAGATGACAAATAATTTAATAATTCTATTTCCGAGAGGGGGGGAAACGGTGCATGTCCTGTTAAGGCAGGGGTAGGCAACTTTGCCTCTTTTATGACTCGTGGACTTCAACTCCCAGAATTCCTGAGCCAGCATGGCTCAGCTTGGAAACCTCTCCCTTTCCCCTCAGCAGGGCTGGCTCAGGAATTCTGGGAGTTGAAGTCCACGAGTCATAAAAGAGCCAAGGTTGCCTAGCCCTTGCCTAGGCCTAGGCCGCTTTATGACTCGTGGACTTCAACTCCCAGAATTCCTGAGCCAGCATGGCTCAGCTTGGAAACCTCTCCCTTTCCCCTCAGCATGGCTGGCTCAGGAATTCTGGGAACTGAAGTCCACGTGTCATAAAGGAGCCAAGGTTGCCTACCCCTGTGTTAAGATAACATTGAAAACATATATCGAGCAGAGCTAATGGAAGGGGCATTAGACCAGCCAAGAGAAATCTCCCGTCCCTTGCTAGCTGCTTGCCTTCCCTGCAAGCAAGCCAGCAATGGCTCAATTACGGCACCGTAAAGGTGGGAAGTTTGTGCAGAGAGGAGGGCAGACCCCTCCCCCCCACTTCTAGCAAGGATGGAGGGAGGGTCACACAGTTCTGCATCATTGATCCAAACAACGTCTGGCAGGGGTTCCAGCTGGGAATCGGATGCAAAGAGCAAGAAGGCAGGACAGGTGGAGCAAGATGTTTGCCGGGATCCTTGCGGTGTCTCTCTTTTACTTTCTCACCTGGTCTTCAACCTGCTCCATTAGGAACTTCCCCCCAGGAGGAAAGTGGCCCCTGCCACATCCAGGTACTGGAGAGGTAAGGTAGAGAATCCCAGGTGTTGGAATTTACCTTTCCGGCTTTCTTCCTTAAGTCTTCTCTTCCTTCTCATTCTCCTTTCCTTGTCTGTGTCCTGGTTCCGACAGATGAAACTCTTCAAAAGAACTTCAAGGCATTGTTTACCTTGAAGAATCTTGTATTCGAGAAACAACGCATCAGCACTAGATAGTTGAACCCCAAAACTAAATTCCCCTCCCCTGGGCACAAAGTAACAAAGTACATTTCCCTCCTTCAATAAAGAGTCATAAATCACATTCCCCAATTTGCTCGAAGTGCGGGCTTTCTCCCCAGCTCTCCAGACCGCCAAAACACCCAATGACCTTGGGTTCCCACAGCTGAGTTATTATTGTTGTGACTAGCTGGACTCTCATCCACGTTCCCCCCTGCCTCCCAGCATCGACTAATTCTAAAAGCAAGAGAGGAAACGGCTGCATTTCCCTCTGTTGTCAAAGCAAGAACATCCGATGTTAGCAGCATTGACGGTCTGTACGTAACCAAACCTTTAATTTCCAGCTAGGTGATAGCTCTGTCAATAAACCACACCGGTGGTTAAGCCCCCTCTGTGCAAAGGTGATAGAGCAATAATAAGAGTTAGAAGGGACCTCAAGAGGTCTTCTAGTCCACCCCTGTACCATTCTGTCCAATCTCTGCTTAGACACCTCCAGGGTTGGAGCATTCGCAACTTCTGGTGGCAAGCTGTTCCACCGGTTAAATTGTTCTCACTGTTAGGAAGTTTGCCCTTCATTCTAGGTTGCTTCTCTCCTTGATTAGCTTCCATCTGTTGTGGCTTGTTTTGCCTTCTGGTGCTTTGGAAAATAAATTGATCCTCCCTTCCTCTTCTTTGTGGTAACCCCTCAAATATGGGAAGCCTGCTATCATGTGATGACATACAAAGCCCTACATGGCGTGGGTCCGGATTACCTACGGGAGCACCTACTGCCACCGTCAACATCCCTCCGTCCTGTGCGCTCCCACAGAGAGGGCCTCCGCAGGGTGCCACCGGTCAGAGAATGTCGGCTGGTGACCCCCAGGGGGAGAGCATTCTCGGTGGGTGCGCCAATCCTTTGGAACCGCTTACCAGCTGAACTCCGGATGGCCCCCGACCTTCGCTCCTTCCGGCGTGAGCTAAAAACTTATCTATTCCAACAAGCCGGCCTGGCCTGATGGATTTGGGTTTTAAAATTTTCTCACTTTATTGCTTTATTGTATTCTTACTTTATTGCTCTGTACACCGCCCTGAGTCCTCCGGGAGAAGGGCGGTATATAAAACAAACAAACAAATAAATAAATAAATAAATAAAATAAATAAATAAATAAATAAATGTCACCTCTAGTCCTTTTTTTTTTCATTAAACTAGTCATACCTGAGACCCGTTCTTCATATGTTTTAGTCATATGTCATTTAGCCATTGGGCCATGTCATGCGTGCAAATTCATTGGAAAAGGCAATGATGCTAGCAATGGTTAGTGGAACAAGCAGAAGGGACAAGGAAAGAACAGGCTGGCGTGATAACATCAATCTGATACAAAGATGAATATTCAGCTACTGAAAGGATCCGTGCTTGACAAGGCACCATGGGGAGCACCTGCCTATAAAGTCGCCAAGAGTCGGACACGACTGACTGGTTAAAAAACTGGAAGTTTTTAAGAAGAGACTGGGCAACCCTTTGTCTGAAATGGTGCAGGGTTTCCTGCCTGAGCAGGGGGTTGGACTAGATGACCTCCAGGTTCCCTTCCAACCTTGTTATTCTATTCTATTCTATTATTATTCTATTCCCTATTTTCTATTCTATTCCCTATTTTCTATTCTATTCCCTATTCTGTTCTGTTCTGTTCTATTCTATTCTATTCTTATTCTTTCCTATTGTTATTTCTATTCTATTCTGTTCTGTTCTGTTCTATTCTTATTGTTTTCTATTGTTATTTCTATTCTATTCTATTCTATTCTATTCTATTCTATTCTATTCTATTCTATTCTATTCTATTCTATTCTATTCTATTCTATTCTATTCTATTCTATTCCCTATTCCATTCTATTCTATTCTATTCTATTCTATTCTATTCTATTCTATTCTATTCTATTCTATTCTATTCTATTCTATTCTATTCTATTTCTATTTCTATTTCTATTTCTATTTCTATTTCTATTCTTTATTCCAGTCTTATCATTTCTATTCTATTCTATTCTATTCTATTCTATTCTATTCTATTCTATTCTATTCTATTCTATTCTATTCTATTCTATTCTATTCTATTCTATTCTATTCTATTCTATTCTATTCCATTCCATTCCATTCCATTCCATTCTATTCTACAGTATTCTATTCTATTCTATTCTATTCTATTCTATTCTATTCTATTCTATTCTATTCTATTCTATTCTATTCTATGTTTTTTTTTTTTTTCCTGCCCAAGATGGCGACGGCCGCAACTTAGGCTTCGGGCGCTCTTTGAGGGCTTCAAAGGATTTAGCTCGGGGAAGCCCACGGTATGTTGAGGCGATTCTGGGGGTGGGGGGTCTAAAAACAGCTGCTGGGCGCTGTTTTTCTGCGGCGCTGATTCCCCCCCCCTTCGAACTAGCGGCTTTTGATATCTGCCGCCTGTCAACCTGCCGGCCCATGATGGCGCCGAACGCTGCTACGCTGAACGCTGCTATGCTGTGAAACCCGAGATGTCAGCCCTGCTTTTTCATCTGCTGCTGGCCGAGGCGACTTCGTGCTGCTGTTGGTCGTGGCTACTCCGGGACTCGGGGGTTTTTAAAACAGCTGCTAAGCGCTGCTCCCTGTGGCGCTGAGCCCCCCCCCCTTCGAAATAGCGGCTTGTGGATTCTAACGAGCGGTGCTGAGAACTGTCTGTCGGCTTGTTGAGCCTCATCATGGCGCTGAGCGCTGCCACGTCGTGAAGCTCGGGACGTCTGCTTTGTTTCCATCTGCTCGCGGGCTGAGGCAGCTTCGGGGATTGGGATTGTTGGAACAGCTGCTGGGCGCTGCTTTTTGTGACGCCGAGCCCCCCCCCCAACCAGCGGCCTGCTGATTTGAACGAGCGGCGCTGAGAATTCCCTGCCGACCTGCTGAGCTTCGTTATGGCGCCGAGCACTATTACAGCGCCGGGAAGCCCGGGACGCCTTGCTTGTCTTCCTTCCTCTGCTTGCTCGCCGTGGATACCCTCTGTTGTTGGAGGGGCAGCGGCGATGATCCCACCGGATGGAGATTCTTCTACTACCATCGGCTGGCTGGCACCGTTTTCTGCGGTGCGGAGCCTCCTTCTCCTCCCGGATGGTGGTTGCAGACTGTGGGCCTGGTCATCGGCCTCGGCGGACATGCTAGCGAACTTCTTGATTTAATATAGCTGCTGGGACTACCTCTTTCCTCCGTTGGAGATGGTTTGGACTGGCGGACGGGCATTGACTGACGGCGCTGATTGGCGGTGCGAGGATCAACAGAGGCCTGGCCTGCCTATCATTTACTTTTTGTTGCCAGGCAGGCATTATGGCTGGCTCCGTACCTGATGGGAATTAAGATCTCCCTATTGATAGTCCAATGTGGACGGGACCGAACCGTGGTGGGAGGACGGTTTTGGACTGGTCAGTGTCCACCTCACTGGTGTGAGAGACCAGTTGGGGTGGGCCTGGCTCAGGATCCCCTTTTCTCTCTCTGCTCCAGTTAGATGCCTCAGCCGGAGTGAGAGGACGGCTGAGGTTGTCTTTTGGATTTCCATCTCAGGTGAGAGCTGAGATGGCTTTGCAGATTGAGAGATACGCCCACTGGACTTTTTCTTTCTCCATCTATGTACCATCAACGAGCGATCCTTTGGATATACTTGCAACATCGGCCCTGAGAGACTATTCGAGCGCAATATGATCTATCGTTATTCCGAAGCGGACTTGTATGCCCTTAGGGCGGTTCCTGCCTCATGGGGGCGACCTGTCGCCTGTTTCCATACTCCCCTTAATGACGGGTCCAAGCTTTGGGACTCCGAGAGGTGGTTGGGCTTGGACAGGGGCCTCGAGTTAAGACGCGCTAAGAGGCCCCTGATAAGATTCTTAGCCAGTTATTTTAAGAGGTTTGGGAGGGGGAGGAAGGGGGGGAAGGAATCTGTAACCGGCACTCAGTCTGGACCTGTTAGAGGTCCCGACGGGACGGGGTCGGGGGAGGTGGCTGCTGGCGCTGGGAATGTGGGGGTGGGGCATCAAATCCCCACGGCGATAGGGTATGGCAGCAGGTGTTTGCGCGGAGGGCCATATCAACATCTGGGATCGCGCCCCCGCTATCTCCGAGCGGTGGCGCGCTCCGACCCTCCGGTTAGCACCCTCCTACCCGGGGATGAGGGTGATCAGGCCCCTGAGCTCAGGTTGGTCTATTTTAACGCTAGATCCGTAGTTAACAAAGCTCCCCTCATCCGTGATCTGATCGAGGAGGAATGTGCGGATCTAGCGTGCATCACGGAAACTTGGTTGGGTTCGGAGGGAGGGGTGCCTCTCACCGAGTTATGCCCGCCAGGTTTCCGGGTGCTGCACCAGCCACGGGCTCAGGGTAGGGGTGGTGGGGTGGCAGTGGTTATTCGGGAGACTTTGTGTCCCCGGGAGGCCACCATTGTCCAGATGGCCGGGAGTGAATCCCTCCTCTTGAGATGTGGTCCTCGGGTTCAGTTGGGCTTGTTGCTCACATACCTGGCGCCCAGCTGTGTGGCAACAGCCCTGCCTGAGCTGCTCGACACCCTCTCAGGGTTGGCGGTGGAGTTCCCCAGGCTTATAGTCCTGGGTGACTTCAACCTGCCATCACTGGGGGGGTCGTCGGAGTTAGCTCGGGAGTTCATGGCTTCCATGACAGCCATGGGCCTGACCCAGGTTATTGAGGGCCCTACTCACGAGGGGGATCATACTCTCGACCTGGTGTTCCTGTCTGGACAGTGGTTGGATGATCTGGGAGGGGGTTCTCCGTCCATCACCCCTCTGTCATGGTCAGATCATCACCTCCTGAGGCTGGTTTTCCGTCATGCCATCCCCCGCCGCTGGGCGGCGGAACCGACCAGGTGGTTCCGCCCCAGGCGCCTAATGGACCCGGACCGGTTCCAGAGGGCGCTTGGGCCGATACCTATCACCCTTACCCACAGCCCAGTCGATGCTCTGGTGGAGGCCTGGGAAACGGCTGCCACCAGGGCACTCGACTGTGTTGTACCCATGCGACCTCTGACTCGGCGCAGATCCCGTTGGGCTCCATGGTTCTCTGTGGAGCTCCGGGAGATGAAGCGTCGGAGACGAGGTCTAGAGAGCGGTTGGAGATCCAGCCGATCCGAATCCGACCGATTGCAGTTAAGAACCTTTATAAGGTCTTATCTTGCGGCGATAAGGACGGCGAAGTCTAACTACTTTGCCGCCCTTATCGCGTCCGCAGATAATCGCCCGGCCGCCCTGTTTAGGGTGACTCGCTCCCTCCTTAACCAGGAGGTGAGGGAGGATCCCTTGCAGGGACGAGCCGAGGAGTTCAGTCATCATCTGACGGACAAAATCGCTCGGATCCGGACTGGCCTGGACTCTGACTGGGCAGAGTCTGATGTGGAGGAATCAGGCGGTCTTGAGCACGTTATCTGGACTGAGTTCGACCCTGTTTCCCCTGATGATGTGGACAGGATCATGGGGAGACTGAGCTCCACCACCTGTTTGTTGGATCCGTGCCCCTCCTGGCTAGCTTATGCGGCTCGGGAGGGAACACGAGGCTGGTTCCATGCAGTAATAACTGCTTCTTTGAAGGAGGGTGTCTTCCCTGCCGCCTTGAAGGAGGCGGTGGTGAGACCCCTCCTCAAGAAGCCTGCTTTGGACCCGGCTGTTTTAAACAACTATCGTCCAGTCTCCAACCTTCGCTTCCTGGCGAAGGTTGTTGAGAGTGTGGTGGCGCATCAGCTCCCTCTGTTCCTGGAGGAAACTGATTATCTGGACCCGTACCAATCGGGCTTCAGGCCCGGACACAGCACGGAGACGGCATTGGTCGCGCTGGTGAATGATCTCTGGAGGGCTAGGGACAGGGGTTGCTCCTCTGTCCTGGTCCTATTAGATCTCTCAGCGGCTTTCGATACCATCGACCATGGTATCCTGCTGCGGCGTCTCAGGGGGTTGGGAGTGGGAGGCACCGTTCTACGGTGGTTCTCCTCCTACCTCCAGGGCCGCTCGCAGTCGGTGTTGACAGGAGGGCAGAGATCCGCCCCGAGGTCTCTCATTTGTGGAGTCCCTCAGGGGTCGGTTCTCTCGCCTCTCCTGTTCAACATCTACATGAAGCCGCTGGGCGAGATCATTCGTGGTTTTGGGGTGGGGTATCACCAGTACGCTGATGATACCCAACTTTTTCTTTCCACCCCGAACCAACCCAGTGATGCCCTCTCCGTGATGTCCCGGTGCCTGGAGGCGGTTCGGGTCTGGATGGGGAGAAACAGGCTTCGTCTCAATCCCGCCAAGACTGAGTGGCTGTGCATATCGGCGTCTCGGGTTAACCAAGTTATTCCACCTCTAACGATGGGGGGTGAGGTGTTACCCCCCGTTGATAGGGCTCGCAACTTGGGCGTCCTCCTTGACTCCCGGCTCAATTTTGAAGATCACATAGGAGCCGTGACCAGGGGGGCTTTTGCCCAGGTTCGCCTGGTGCGCCAGTTGCGTCCCTATCTGGACCGAGACGCCCTACGCACAGTCACTCATGCGCTTGTGACCTCCCGTTTGGACTACTGTAACGCTCTCTACATGGGGCTGCCCTTGAAGACCACTCGGAGGCTTCAACTGGTGCAGAATGCGGCCGCGTGAGTTGTAATGGGGGTTTCCCGATACTCCCATGTAACACCTCTACTCCGCGAGCTGCATTGGCTTCCGGTTGCCCTCCGGGTGAAATTCAAGGTGCTGGTTATCACCTATAAAGCCCTACATGGCCTGGGTCCGGGTTATTTGAGGGAACACCTGCTGCCGGCATCAAACGCCCTTCGCCCAGTGCGCTCCCACAGGGAGGGTCTGCTCAGGGTTCCGCCGGTGAGAGATTGCCGGCGGGTGACACCCAGGGATAGGGCCTTCTCAGTGGGAGCGCCTGCCCTCTGGAACCAGCTGCCGGTAGAGCTGAGGACTGCTCCCGACCTCCGATCATTCCGCCGGGGCCTGAAGACCTGGCTCTTCGAGCTCTCGGGCCCAGACTGAGGAGATAATTTTTAACTGGGGTTTTAATGTACAGGGTGAATTTAATGCTTTTTAATTGGTTTTAACTTTTGTATGTTTTGATTTTTAATTCCCTGTAAACCGCCCTGAGTCCTCAGGGAAAGGGCGGTATACAAATGCAAATATTAAATTAAATTAAATTAAATTATTCTATTCTATTCTATTCTATTCTATTCTATTCTATTCTATTCTATTCTATTTCTATTTCTATTTCTATTTCTATTTCTATTTCTATTTCTATTTCTATTCTTTATTCCAGTCTTATCATTTCTATTCTATTCTATTCTATTCTATTCTATTCTATTCTATTCTATTCTATTCTATTCTATTCTATTCTATTCTATTCTATTCTATTCTATTCTATTCTATTCTATTCCAGATTTTCTATTCTATTCTATTCTATTCTATTCTATTCTATTCTATTCTATTCTATTCTATTCTATTCTATTCTATTCTATTCTATTCCCTATTCCATTCTATTCTATTCTATTCTATTCTATTCTATTCTATTCTATTCTATTCTATTCTATTCCCTATTCCATTCTATTCTATTCTATTCTATTCTATTCTATTCTATTCTATTCTATTTATATTTATATTTATATTTATATTTATATTTATATTTATATTTCTATTTCTATTCTTTATTCCAGTCTTATCATTTCTATTCTATTCTATTCTATTCTATTCTATTCTATTCTATTCTATTCTATTCTATTCTATTCTATTCTATTCTATTCCATTCCATTCCATTCTATTTCTATTTCTATTTCTATTTCTATTCTTTATTCCAGTCTTATCATTTCTATTCTATTCTATTCTATTCTATTCTATTCTATTCTATTCTATTCTATTCTATTCTATTCTATTCTATTCTATTCTATTCTGATCTATTCCAGATTTTCTATTCTATTCTATTCTATTCTATTCTATTCTATTCTATTCTATTCTATTCTATTCTATTCTATTCTATTCTATTCTATTCTATTCTATTCCATTCCATTCCATTCCATTCCATATTTTCTATTCTATTCTATTCTATTCTATTCTATTCTATTCTATTCTATTCTATTCTATTCTATTCTATTCTATTCTATTCTATTCCATTCCATTCCATTCCATTCCATTCCATTCCATTCTATTTCTATTTCTATTTCTATTTCTATTTCTATTTCTATTTCTATTTCTATTTCTATTTCTATTTCTATTCTTTATTCCACTTATCATTTCTATTCTATTCTATTCTATTCTATTCTATTCTATTCTATTCTATTCTATTCTATTCTATTCTATTCTATTCTATTCTATTCTATTCTATTCTATTCTATTCTGATCTATTCCAGATTTTCTATTCTATTCTATTCTATTCTATTCTATTCTATTCTATTCTATTCTATTCTATTCTATTCTATTCTATTCTATTCTATTCTATTCTATTCTATTCTATTCTATTCTATTCCATTCCATTCCATTCCATTCCATTCCATATTTTCTATTCTATTCTATTCTATTCTATTCTATTCTATTCTATTCTATTCTATTCTATTCTATTCTATTCTATTCTATTCTATTCTATTCTATTCTCCTAGCCCTTAATGTATGTGGGACTATGACCTGACTTCCCCATAGAATGCAGTCCCTGTATGCTGATAGCTCATCTTGTCTTCTGAAGAAGCTGTGAAATTCTGCCCCGGGACTGGCTTCCAACTTTGTTCTTCTCTTCTCTTCTCTTCTCTTCTCTTCTCTTCTCTTGTCTTCTCTTCTATTCTATTCTATTCTATTCTATTCTATTCTATTCTATTCTATTCTATTCTATTCTATTCTATTCTATTCTATTCACGCATACTGTGTCATTCTGCAGATATGTTCCAAGTTAACAAGCTTGTGGCACAGAATCCTTTAGCTACAATTTCCACCAGTGTACAGTGTACACCTTTGTTACTTTTACAATTAAGGCAGTTAATATATTACGCCCTCCTCCACCACCTCCTCCTCCTCCTCCTCCTCCTCCTCCTCCTCCTCCTCCTCCTCCTCCTCCTCCTATCGCTTGCAATTTTTCTTTTTACCACCTTAGCTTTCTCTGCAGCGAACCTCTTTAGCAGGCTTACTCCTTGGTGTAAGCATTCCAAGCTGTCAGAACGGCTTCAACATGTGCTTCAAAGGTCCCACGGCTTTTCAAAAGAGTCCAAAAACATTGTTCAGGATGTTGTTTTCCTGAGGCGGCCATTTACCTTAACATATTAAGAGCCTTGGTGGAGCAGTGGGCTAATGCCTCCTTAAGTAACACCAGCTGCCTGCAATTAGTGCAGGTTCGCATCCCACCAGGCTCAAGGTTGACTCAGCCTTCCATCCTTCCAAGGTAGGTAAAATGAGGACCCAGATTGTTGGGGGCAATTAAGCTGACTTTGTAATAATGCCGCTTGGGGTTTGTGTGAAAGCCCTAATAAGCAGGCATATACATAGAATGAAGGCTACTGCTAAGCTTGTAAGCCGCCCTGAGTCTTCGGAGAAGGGCGGGATATAAATGGAATTAAAATAAAAAAATAAAAATATTGGGATCCAGCAGTGGGAAGGAGCTACAGCAGCTTAGCAGGAACCTATGCCTCCAGATGTTAATTGTTTCCTTTAAATTTCTCATCTTTTTCAGTGCACTCCTTGCGGCCCTAGAAACAGAGGGAAGTGCCTAGGGCCCAATGTTTGTTGTATGGGAGAGCACAGCTGCTTTGGTGGACCTTCAGCCAAGCTGAGTTGCTTGAAAGAGAAGTCATTCCCTCTTCCCTGCAAGGCTGGTGGGAAGCCCTGCGGTGGACGATGCGATGGCCCTGGCATTTGCTGCAATGAGGGTATTTATTGGAGGGGGAGGGAACCAGGAGTGAGAATGGGGAGATGGAGAGAGAAAAGAAAGATCAGACAAGATATAACAAATCTAATTGCACACGTCCTCAGCTAAATTTCATTTTGATTTATGGCAGGGGTCTTCAAACTGGGCCCTTTTAGGACTTGTGGACTTCAACTCCCAGAATTCCTCAGCCAGGCACACTGGCTGAGGAATTCTGGAAGTTGGTCCACTCCTCTTAAAGTCTATATCAGGGGTCTTCAAACTGGGCCCTTTTAGGACTTGTGGACTTCCAGAATTCCTCAGCCAGGCAGACTGGCTGAGGAATTCTGGGAGTTGAAGTCCACTCCTCTTAAAGTCTACAACAGGGGTCTTCCAACGTGGCCCTTTTATGACTTGTGGACTTCAACTCCCAGAATTCCTCAGCCAGGCACGTGGGAGTTGAAGTCCACAAGTAAATAAAAGGACCAGGTTTGAAGACCCCCTGATCTATGGTGTGTACAGGTAGTCCTCGACTTACTACAATTGAGCCCAATTGCTGATGTGTTAAGTGAGTTTTGCCCCATTTTGCAACTTTTCTCGCCGCAATCGTTAAGTGAATCACTGCAGTTCTTAAGTTGGTAACAGGGTTGTTAAGTGAATCTGGCTTCCCCCTTGACTTTGCATAACAACTGTCTCACGTGACGATGGAAATTTGGGGCTCCATTGTGGTCGTAAGTTGAGGACCACCTGTATGCTGCCTAGGGAATTCTGGGAGTTGAAGTCCACACATTTTAAAGTGGTCAAGACTGAAGAACAATTATTTATTCCCCGACCTTTAATTGCCAGGTACCAGAGGGGAATATTTTCCATGAATGAGGGATGTTGGAATTTATTGTTGGAATGTATTTTTATGCAACAACCACAATAGTATTTAGCCAGTAGATGGCAGTGTTTTCAAGTTTGAATCTATGGTATATACTCTATTATGCTCGTTTGTTCTAAGTAGAATTTCCTGTTTCCTGTTACACTTATATAGTTGAGCAGTAAAGCACATGGTGACTGTACTCTTTTGTTTGCTTTGTGCTGCTTTATATAAGCAGATTTTTTTTTAACAGGGGACTGTCAAGGTAATGATTTCATAACTAACCAGCTTATGTAATGTAAAATGTATGATGTAATGATGGGAATGACTCAGCAGGGTCTGCGTCCCTTTAAGAGCCAGCAGAGTCTGTGTCTATTTAAGAGCCTTTGTATAAAAGGGAAGGCTACGCAGATGTGTGCTCTCTCTCCCGTTTTCCTGCTGTAACTGTGATGTGTTGGATCCTGCTGTATTAGCACCTGTATGTACATTGTTCCTGGTGTATGATATTGTACTTAGTGTAAGATAAACCACCATTTAATATACACCGCTGTTTACGGTGTTTACTCCTGGGTTACCTCGCGCATGCTCTGACAGGGACTATCCTAACCCCAGCCAGAGTGAGTCGCTGCTAAAAGCCCAGAATCCAGAGCTAGGAAAAGGTTTGTCCATCTTGCCTGCCTGTTTGGCACCAAACCAGGAAGCTTCAAACTCAACAGGTTCTTCTCCTTTCACAGATGGCTGCATTGACGATCCTTTCTGCCGCTATTAGAATGGAGACAGAGGACAAGATGGAACCTGAGGACCACAGAGGATGGACTTTGCAATACTTGAAACATGGTGTTTTTTTTTGTAATAGTGTTGCACTGACTGACTAAGGTGGTTTTTCTTGCATTTTAAATTTGCTTTTTTCAACTGCATTGCTGATCGTTTCCCATAAGACTTAACCTTCAAGAAAAAGCCTCTCTTTCAGGAAACAGGACTGGCAGGAGACCATTCAGTACATTGTAGATCGGGGTCCCCCAACCTGTGGGCCACAGCCCACTACCGGTCCATGGCTTATTCACAACCGGGATGCATGAGTGACCGGCTGATGCGCACGCGTACACAGCCCGCTCAGGCGAGAGTTGTGGGTGTTTGGGGCCTCACTTGCACGAGCATCATGGGTGCTCTTGGCCCCACTTGCACAAGCAAATGGATGCTTCTGTGTGCGAGCGCACATGCCTGCCCCTCCCACAAAACCATCCCTTCTTTCCCCTCTACCCTCCTCCGGGCCACCCACCTGTGTTGAAGGAAAAGTCTTCATCATGGTTCAGTCCAAGCCGGGAATAAATGACATGGCGACTGCTTTAGAAAGAAGGTTGCAGTTTATTGAAGAGGAGAGCCAGACAGGAAGATGGCTCTGGAAGAAAAGAGAGCGAGCACATGTAGGGGGTGGGTTTTTATACCCCCTGGAGCCTTTTGTTTGGAGGTTGTTTCCTGTTCCTGTTTGAGACTTTGTATTTCCTGTGTCATGTATTTTGACCTGTGTCCCTTTGGCATCTGTGGGTTAATCCTATTATGTCCTGTCTTAGACTTTGGGTGGGTGATGTAGATTTTAGGTGTCTTCTTAATCTTCTAGCTCCAACCTTCCTGAATGGATTATCACATCTGCATTTCTACAGAGCTGGTTTCTGCTTGGGGGGAGGGAGACTTGGGGCTATTAAGAAAAAGACTGGGCATGCTTTTCTGCCTCTTTAAGATCCTTTGAGGAAATATAACATTCTGTCCTTTTAATATTTCCTTCTCGGGGGGAGGGGGGGCTGACTTCCCACACCTGGAAAGGTTGTAGAACTCTTATTGTAGAGAAAAAAGTTTTGTTTTTGGCCATTCTCAAGCTTCCGTGAATGAACAAAATAATTCGTTTTGATATTTTTCCTTTGCAAACGTTTGCTTTTACTTTTATTCAGAATACAGCTGCAGTGTATGCCTCCCAGCATACACAAAGGACAGCACAGCAGGAGGCTGATGGTGCAGATCAGCAGAGGGGTTGGACAGCTCCGGGCGATAACTGCTCACTCAGGATAAGCCTAATGAGTTAAGCTGTTGACAGCCCCAGGCATGGTCAGCCTGGTGGGAAGCCAGGATCTACACCCATTGTCACCTGCACTGGCAGGAAGCCCAGGTTTGAACTGATTGGATGCCGTCCACCTGGGCAGGTACAAATAGACGCCAGGCTTCCCTGTTTCCCCAGTTCGTTCTGTTCAGAATAACAGAATAAACTCATCTTTACCCCAGCTCTGTGTCTGTCTCTATGTGAAGCACGCGACAACAGCGTTCTTTTCTGTGGCGATGCTGCAGTTCTTGTGATGCAACTGAACAGATGACTATTGCTAAACCAATCCGTTTTTGGCTTTGAACTTCTTTGTCGTGCAAACTAGAAAAGTAAATGTAATCCATTTCTTCAGGTTCCCCCTGTTCATAAGGAGGCCGCGCTTTATTGGAGAACTCTAATAAAATTGCTTTTAAATGACCTTCTGACTCGGTTGCTTTATTGCAAAAAGGAAAATTGAGGCAGAACCTAGGGCCAGATTTGGCCATCAAACCAAAACCTATAACAGCTTGGGAATTAAAAAAAAATACTTTATTCAAAACCTGTTCTCAATAATAATAATAATAATAATAATAATAATAATAATAATAATAAATTGCGTTGTGTAAGAGGAAACCCTTAAAGGACCCAGGATTGATTGTAGAATGGCACAATAGTTAAAGTGGACAATGATCACATATGTTGGGAGTATAGACTGAACGTCTGATTTGCTATGAAACATTTCCTATTAACCTATTGCAAGGTGTGTCGTATTATATATGCTTCCTAGTTAGTGTGTCATACCATATAGACTTCCTGTTTGGTAGAAAGTCAGGAACAATATATTGTCTTACAAGGCCACCAAAACATAGCTCCTAGTTGCATAGAGATGCTTGGGAGTGAATAGAATAGAATAGAATAGAATAGAATAGAATAGAATAGAATAGAATAGAATAGAATAGAATAGAATAGAATAGAATAGAAACTGGAACTGGAACTGGAACTGGAATTGGAATTGGAATTGGAATTGGAATTGGAATTGGAATTGGAATTAGAAGAGGAGGGGAGGGGAGGGGAGGGGAGAGGAGGAGAGGAGAGGAGAGGAGAGGAGAGGAGAGGAGAGGAGAGGAGAGGAGAGGAGAAGAGAAGAGAAGAGAAGAGAAGAGAAGAGAAGAGAAGAGAAGAGAAGAGAAGAGAAGAGAAGAGAAGAGAAGAGAGCTGGAAGGGACCTTGGAGGTCTTCTAGTCCAGCCCCCTGCTCAAGCAGGAGAACCTACACCATCTCAGACAGGGGATTGTCTAGTCCAGGGGTAGGCAACCTCGGCTCTTTTATGACTCATGGACTTCAACTCCCAGACTTCCTGAGCCAGCATGGCCTACCCCTGGTCTAGTCTCTTCTTAAAAATCTCTACTGATGGACCGCCCACAATTTCTGGTGGCAAGCTGTTCCACTGGTTGATTGTCCTCACTGTCAGGAAGTATCTCCTTAATTCCAGGTTGCTTTTCTCTTTGGTCAGTTTCCAACCATTGTTTCTCGTCCTGCCTTCTGGTGCTTTGGAGAATAACGTGACCCCCTCTTCTTTGTGGCAGCCCCTCAAATACTGGAATAACTGCTATCATGTCACCCCTATTTCTTATTTTCTTCAGACTAGCCAGACCCAAGTCCCGCAGCCGTTCTTCGTACGTTTTAGCCCTTGAGTGATTTGTAGTCTAAAGAAGGACTGGGGGGGACATGAGGGCAGTCTTCCAATATCTGAGGGGCTGCCACAAACAAAAGGGGGTGTCAACCTCTTCTCCAAAGCCCGTGAAGGCAGGACAAAAACCAACGGATGGAAACTCATCAAGGAGAGAAGCAACCTAGAACTAAGGAGGAATTTCCTAACAGGAGGAACAATTACTCAGTGGAACCTCTTGCGTCCACAAGTTGTGGGTCATAAGCCAAGGAGTTCCTGCATTTTTTTCCAATTTGCATTAGTTTTTATGGTGGCCATTATAACACTTAATTAAATTACCACAAGCAAAAAAAAAGAAAGAAATTATCAAGACAAGACAAGAAACGAGGGATGGAAACTAAATTAAGGAGAGAAACAACCTGGAACTAAGGAGAACCTCCCTGGATAGGGAGGACAATTAACCAGGGGAACAGCCTGCCACCAGACATGGGTGGTCCAACACTGGAGACTTTTTAACCGTATGTCTGTAGACGGTTTCCTGTCTGAGCAGGAGGTTGAAGATCTCCATGGTCATTGCCACTCTCTTATTCTGTCAGAAGACCTCCAAAGTCCCTTCCAACTGGGTGATTCTGGTCTTTGGTGTCTGTTGATTTGTGTCAGAAGAAATCTAGCGGAGCTACTTGGATCATGGAAGGCAAGGGACCAGCCTGGAGAAACAGAGCAGAGCAAATGGGGGGGACATAGAAGGCAAGGGGCCAGCCAGAGGAATCGAGCGGAGCTAATGGGGGTCAAGGAAGACAGGGGGCTAGTAGCCAAGCTAATGGGGCAGGGAAGGGAAGGGGCCGGCGAGGAGAAATTGTTGCCCAAATCTGCACCTCGCCTCCTGCCCCGGCACGCGCTATTAAGCAACCCGGGACAGGAAGATCATTTGATTAGGATTTATTGGGAACGTTCAAGTTCGAAAGCTATTCTGTCATGCAGAGAGGGAACCTGGAACTCCAAAGTTATAATATTTTGTAGTTTAACTCATCAAAGGTAAGTACAAAGTAAAGATTACTGGATTGGACAAAATATCTTGCCTCCATTACTGTAGATAGGAAGTCAGTTAAATGAACTTAACAGAATGAACTGAATAGCAGAATCACAGAAGGGACCTCGGAGGTCTTCTAGTCCAAACCCCTGGTCAAGCAGGAGACCCTAGACCACAGGTCTGCAACCCGCGGCTCCGGGATGGGGGATGGGGGAATCATTAGGCTCCCAGTCCTCTGCCATGTGCAGTCCAAAAAAAAAAAAAAGTGGAACTAAAAAAGTTCAACCAATCAGTTCAAATATGCAGGGTAGGTGCATATCTCGCCTTGGCTCCACTCTTTAGTCAAACCCTGTTCTGCGCCTGCGCGCATGTACGCGCATATGCACACATTTTTTGCGGCTCCCAGTTTTTCCTTTTGTGAGGGAACCGGTTCCGAGTGGCTCTTTCACTGTTTCAGGTTGCTGACCCCTGCCCTAGACCATTTCAGAAAAATCATTGTTCAATCTCTTCTGTAGAAACCTCCAGCGTTGGGGTACCCACAACTTCTGGAGGCTAAACTTTCCACTGGTCAATTGTTCTCACTGTCAGGAAGTTTCTCCTTAATTCTAGGTTGCTTCTCTCCTTGGTCAGTTTCCATCCGTTGCTTCTTCTCCTGCCTTCAGGCGCTTTGCAGAAGAGCTTGACTCCCTCTTCTTTGGGGCAGCCCCTGAGATACTGGAAGACTGCTATCCTGTCCCCCCTCGTTCTTCTCTTCATTAAACTGGACATACCCAATTCCGGCAACCGTTCCTTGTATGTCTTAGCCTCCAGTCCCTTGATCATCTTTGTTGCTCTTCTCTGCACACTTTCTAGAGTCTCAACGCCTCTTTTACATCGTGGTGACCAAAACTGGATGCACAACTCCAAGTGTGGCCTTACCAAGGCCTTGTAAAGTGATGCTAAGAGTTCATTTGATCTTAATTTTATCCCTCTGTTAATGCAGCCTAGGACTGCATTGGCTTTTTTGGCAGCTGCAGCACACGGCTGGCCCATGTTTGATTCATTGGGTACCTTGCCTCCTTCCCTTTCTCTCCATCTCTCTCTCTTTTCCCTTCCTACTCTGTCCTCAACCTTTCCTCACACACTTATCCCTACCTTTCCCCCACACTCGCTTCTCCACCCCACAATCTACCAGAGCTCATGGAGGAGCCAGGAGGCCAGGTGAAAGAGAACTTCCATCCCTTGCTAGCTGCTGGCCTTCCCTGCAGCAAACCAGGAATCACACAATTACGGCATCGTAAGGGTGGGACGCCTGTGTAGGCAGGAAGCCAGGCCCTCCCCCCACCTCTAGCAAGGATGGAGGGAGGGTCACACAGCTCTGCATCATTGATCCAAGCAACATAAATAGGCAGGAATCAGGTGCAAACAGCAAGATGGCAGGGCAGATGGAGCACCTGTTTGGCACGTTTTCCAAGATGCCTGCCGGGATCCTAGCTGTGTCTCTCTTTTGCCTTCTCGCCTTGTCTTCAACCTCCTCCATCCAGAACTACCCCAAAGGAAGAAGCAGGTTCATCCCTTATCCAGGATTCCGACTGGTAAGGTAGAGAATCCCAGGCGTTTGCATTTGTCCTTCGGTGGGGGGGGGGGGAAATCTTCATCAGAGGTCCAGTCCAAGCCGGGAATAAACAAAATGGAGGCTGCTTTAAAAAGAAGGTTGCAGTTTATTGAAGAGCGGAGACAGACAGAAATGTAACTCTGGAAAAGCTGACCACATGGAGCTGGGAGTGGTGGGTTTTTTATCCCTTCTCGGGCTTTTGTGTTTGGAGTTGTTTCCTGTTCCTGGGGCATGAAATTTGACCTGAGCTTTCGAGCAGGTCCTTATGGTATTCTGATGGTGGTTAATCCTCTTATGTCCCAAAGGTAATGTTTTTAGAGTTTGAGTGGTATGTGTGTATGTATAGATTTTAGGGGTCTTTGTCTTTCTAATCTCACCCACTTCTAGCTTTGGAGAAGTGGTTGACACACACCCCTTTTGTTGGTGGCAGCCCCTCAGATATTAGAAGACTGCCCTCATGTCCCCCCAGTCCTTCTTTTGACTACAAATCACCTGAAGGCTAAAACATAAGAAGAACAGCTACGGGACTTGGGTCTGGCTAGTCTAAAGAAAAGAATAAATAGGGGAGACATGATAGCAGTGTTCCGGTATCTGAGGGGCTGCCACAAGGCAGAGGGGGCCAGGTTGTTCACCAGAGCACCAGAGGGAAGGACAAGAAACAATGGTTGAAAATTGATCAAAGAGAGAAGCAACCTGGAATTAAGGAGAAACTTCCTGACAGTGAGGACAATCAACCAGTGGAACAGCTGGCCACCAGAAATCGTGGGCGCTCCATCGCTGGACTTTTTTTAAAAAAAGAGAAGACAGTCACTTGTCTGAGTTGTTGTAGGTTCTGCTGATTGAGCAAGGGGCTGGACTAGAAGACCTCCAAGGTCCCTTCCAATTCTATTCTATTCTATTCTATTCTATTCTATTCTATTCTATTCTATTCTATTCTATTCTATTCTATTCTATTCTATTCTATTCTATTCTATTCTATTCTATTCTATTCTATTCTATTCACACGGTTTTTAAAAGACTCTTTAAAAATATTGCACAGGAGACCGTTCTCCTGATGTGGCCATTTAGGGGGCCCCCAGGTTGAGCAGCAGTTTACCTTAATGTTTTGGGAGTTAGCAGTGGGAAGGAACTGCCGAAGCTTAACAGGAATTTATGCCTGCAGATGTTGTCAGTGAAACAGAAGCGGCGAATGCTCCAACACTGGCAGTTTTCAAGAAGAGACTGGACAGCCATTTGTTTGAAATGGTATGGGGTTTCCTGCCTGAGCTGGGGGTTGGACTAGATGACCTCCAAGATCCCTTCCAGCATCATTGTCGTCATCGTCGTCCTTATTATCATTATCATTATTATCATTATTATGTTGATTGTCTCCTTTTAATTTCTCCTTATTCTTTTAGTGTACTTCTTGTGGCGGTATCCAGAAAGGCAATTGCCACGGGCCAGACCTCTGTTGTCTAAAGGGGAACTGCTTTAGTGGGGTTGAAGTTAAGCTCACTTGTGTGAAGGAGAAGAATTTCCCTTTGGGCTGCATAGCTGGTTTGAAGCCCTGCGAAGCGGGTGGACGATATGCTCACGCAGGCCTTTGCTGCAACGATGGTATTTATAAGGGGAGAACCAGAAGTGGGAATTGGGAGAGAAAAACCTGGAACACGGCATCCAGTTTGGGTCACCACGGTGTTAAAAAAGATGTTGAGACTCTAGAGAGAGTCCTAGCCTATTTCTTTAGTGCAATTCTCAAACTATGACATTAAATTTTTCCTCTCTTTTCCCCTTAGCGTTTACCGTCTCACGTTTAAACTAGTACAATTTCTTATTATATCAATCAAATAAAAGTAACTTTCTTACATTCATCAATAATTTTTAGTTTATACACATCCTGGTTACTTTAACATTCAATATTTACAGACGGTCAATGTCCTAATTAGTTTGTCCCGATTTTTAGTTCCCCATTAATGTTTAAGTTTAACCTTTAACCTTTGTAATTACCAAGTTTTAAATAACCACAGTTATTTATTTAAGTGTGGGGGACCATCTTAACCCGACCCAGACTGAGTTGCTGCCAAAAACCGCATAAAGGAGAGCTAGGAAAAGCTTTGTTCGTCTCTTGACTACCTGCCTGGGACCGACCCAGGAGGCTTCGTGGCAGGGCCAAAATTCAAGGGCTTCTTCTGTTTCTCGTCTTTCCGCAGAGGGCTGCCTCGTGGATCCTGCTGTTGTGATTAAGTTTCAGCCTGTGGGTTCGGCAGTTGGGTTTGACGAGTCAGAGGAGGAGGAGGAGGGGGGTGTTGGAGAGCTTGCTGAGAATGGCCTTGAGGCTCCGTAGAGCCCTCAGCCAGGCCCCTCCCATCTGGTTATGAGGCAGACCCAGCTGTGTGAGCCTGACAGCGTGGATGAAGATGACCCACAGCCGGCCCTGTTCAAGGACGCCCGACGCAGGAGGCAGTCAATCAGGAGTAAACAGAGGAAGGCAATGGGGCACCTCGGAAGGAGGCAGAGAGAAGCCACGCCTTGAACTGTTTAAAAGGGGAATGCGTGGGAGGGCTGGTTTGCTGAAGGCAACCGTTTGAACAGCTCCTGATTCATGGTTCGTGTTTTGGTTTGGCTCTGTTTGCTCTGTTTTGTGTCAATAAATTTGGCAGGCTTAGTTCCAGCCTCTTGCCTTCTTGTAAAAGGGGTTGTCCCTGCCTTTTCTGCAGGGCCGGTAGTAGGCTGGTACAGAACACCTGCCTGCCCACAATCAAACAGATGACAGATGATGGATGTAACCAAAACCTAGAACCAAGGAAACGAAATAACCGAACACCATGAAAATAGGAAAGCTAGGAAAAGCTTTGTTCGTCTCTTGACTACCTGTCTGGGACCGACCCAGGAGGCTTCGTGGCAGGGCCAAAATTCAAGGGCTTCTTCTGTTTCTCGTCTTTCCGCAGAGGGCTGCCTTGTGGATCCTGCCTGTCATCAAAAAGATGACAGACGGTGGATGTAACCAAAACCAAGGAAACGAAATAACTCAACACCATGAAAATACTCTGTGCAAAACCAGTTCCAAATTTTTTTTAAAAAATGAAATCCTGCATTGTGCAACAAATTCGGTTTAAGCATCGTTTATGTATGATAAAAAAAATTGCTTGCCGTGTCAAGCGCATGAGGAAGGAGGAGAGGAAACTCAAAATCCCATTTTTTTCGGGAAAGTAGATACCGAAAGCGCTTTTGTAGCTACACAGGGAGTCCTAGACTTAGGGCCACATCTGAAACCAGAATTTCTGTTGTTCAGTGAAGTCCACGGTCACCCAGTCAGCTTTCACATCTAAAGCAGAACTAGAATTCCCCGTCCCCTGGTGATTGGTCCAGAGTCACCCAGTGGGTTTTCATGCCTAAGGCGGGACTAGAACACAGAGTCTCCTGGTGATTGGTCCAGAGTCACCCAGCGGGTTTTCATGCCTAAGGCGGGACTAGAACACAGAGTCTCCTGGCGATTGGTCCAGAGTCACCCAGCGGGTTTTCTTGCGTAAGGCGGGATTATAACACAGCGTCTCCTGGCGATTGGCCCAGAGTCACCCAGCCAGCTTTCATGGTTCAGGCAGAACTAGAACTCTTATCTCCTGGTGATTAGCACAGAGTCACCCATCCAGCTTCCATGGCTAAGGTGGGACTTGAACTCATGTTCTGCCACTTTCTAGCCTGTTGCCTTAACCCAGGGGTGTCCAAACTTTTTTCAAAGAGGGCCAGATTGGATGAAGTGAACATGCTGGAGGGCCGAACATTTTTCCGAACATTCTTTGAACAATTACAATTAAATGCAAATGAATTATTTTATGCCAAGTTAATTGCAAATGGCATACTTTTCATTTTATAACATTAAGATCAACTGACAGCTGAGTTTTCACAATGTATTTTATGTGCAAAACAAGAGGCTTGACAGAACAGTGCAGCCTAAGGGGAGACATACAGGCGCCCTGCCCCCTCCGCTCTCATTCACTCACCTTTGCTTGGAAAAGTTTCTCTCTCGGTCTCATTCACTCATGTTTTGTTTGCAAAAGCTTCTCTCTCGCTCTCTTATTCCCTCACTCTTGCTCCAAAAAGCCTCTTTCATGCTCTCATTCACTCACACTGCTCAAAAAACGTTTCTCTCTCGCTCTCATTCACTCACCAACTCAAAAGGCCAGCCGCGGCGCCTCCATTGACTTCCATGGGGACGCTTGGCAATTAAAACCACTCCCTCTACTGCTGCTAACTTTTTCACTTGCTGCTTGGTTCCGATTTAACCTGCAGAAACAAATCCCCGAGCCGGCCCCCATGGCAGCAGCGAGCTCCAAGGAGCGGGGCGGCCCAGTGTGCTCGCCGAGACGCTGGAGCGAGATTGCCCCTAACAATCTGAACACGCGATCGGCATTTCTCAGCCCTTCTTACAATCTCCCTCTCTTTGTTTCAGTTTGCTTTCTACATTTGGGATGAAGACTCGAGGTTCGGCGTTTCTCCGCGCCCGCTGATCAGCGCGTGCGGAGAAATGCCCATTCCCTCTGCTGAGCCATCCCAGTTACTTCCCTGGAGCACCTCCATATCTTGCAAGGGTGCACAGGGAATCCACGTTTCTCTGCGCTCGCTGATCAGCGCGTGGGGAGAAACGCCCATTCCCTCTGCTGAGCCATCCCAGTTGCTTGCATTGCAGAAGGCAAGTATTTGGGATGAAGACTCGAGATTCGGCGTTTCTCAGCCCGTGCTGATCTCGCCCTCCTTACAGTCTCCCTCTCTTTGTTTCAGCTTGTTTTCTGCATTTGGGACAAAGACTCGAGATTCGGCGTTTCTCAGCCCGCACTGATCTCGTGTCTTCGTTCCAAATGATTGCCTTCCGCAATGCAAGCAACTGGGATGGCTCAGCAGAGGGAATGGGCATTTCTCCGCACGCAGGAGAGGTTTGTTAGGGAGGCGGTGGTCCGGCGTTGTTTACCTCCTTCCTGTGTGTGTGTGTCAGACCTGTGGGGAACAGCTGGTAGAGGTGGCCGTCCGGCGTTCCCCCCCTCCTGTGTGTGTGTGTTGGGCCCACAGGGAGATGCAAACACCAGACTGCCACCACCTCTACCAGCCATTCCCTGCAGGTCCCACACACACACACACACACACACACACACACACACACACACACACAAATGAGAGGGGAAAAAATGCCGGACTGCTGCCTCCCTACCAGCCGTTCCCCACAGGTCCAACACACACACACACACATACAAATGAGAGGGGGGGAAATGCCAGACTGCCGCCTCCCTACCAGCCGTTCCCCACAGGTCCGACACACACATACACAAACGAGAGGGGGGGAAATGCTGGACTGCCGCCTCCCTACCAGCTGTTCCCCGCGGGTCCAACACACAGAGACACAGAGAGAGAGAGAGAGAGAGAGAGAAGGGGGAAAAGAAGGAGGGGATCTGGCAGCACCCGAGACTCCATATGCTGCTCAGAAACACCCTCTCACCGCCCTCCCTCCTGTGGCAGACAGTCTTCTGCTTGCCGCCCTCAATCAGAAGGGAGGGCCGTGGGAGGGCCGCATTTACACAGAGCAGGGAGGGCTGTTAGAGGGCCGTATTAAACCGCCCCCCGGGCCGCAAATGGCCCGCGGGCCGGACTTTGGACATGCCTGCCTTAACCTCTAGAACAAACTGGTTCTCTATCGTATGTCTATAACATAATCCTCAGTCCGTCACTCCCATTGTGTTTACTCCCAAACCAGGAAACCAGAGCTAGGGCCCTTTTATGACTTGTAGACTTCAACTCCCAGAATTCCTGAGCAAGCCCTCCTCAGGAATTCTGGGAGTTGAAGTCCATAAGTTGTAAAAGGGGCAGAGTTTGCCACCCCTGCAGTAAACAAAGCTATTACATCAACTCCTTTCCAAGTTTGCACAATACCTTGGAACACCCACTTGAAAGAGGTTGGATTCTCACAGCCCCCTAAGCCGGTTACGACGGTTGCAGTGTCCCGGGTTCATGTGTTCCCCTTTCGCGACCTTCTGGCAGGCAAAGTCAATGAGAGAAGCCAGATTCGCTTAACAACCACACTATTCACAACTGCACCTAACAAGGGTCTCACTGCACAACAGAAACGTTGGCCTCGGTTGCACGTTGGCACGCGCTATTAAGCAATTGAGGACAGGAAGATCATTTGATTAGGATTTATCGGGAACGTTCAAGTTCGAAAGCTGTTCTGTCACGCAGAGAGGGAACCTGGAACTCCAAAGTTATAATATTTTGTAGTTTAGCTCAACAAAGTAAAGCTTACTGGATTGGACAAAATATCTTGCTGAAGTCCACGAGTCATAAAAGAGCCACGGCTGCCTACCCCTGATTTAACTCATCCCAGGTAAGTGCAAAGTGAAGTCTCCCTTTACGTAGAAAGTCAGTTGTATGAACTTCACAGAATAACTGAACAGCAGAATAATGGAAGGGACCTTGGAGGTCATCTAGTCCAACCCCCTGCTCAAGCAGAAAACCCTACACCATTTCAGACAAATGGCTGTCCAGTCTCTTCTTAAAAACCACCACTGTTGGAGCATTCACAACTTCTGGAGGCAGGTCGTTCCGCTGGTTCATTGTTCTAACTGTCCGGAAATTTCTCCTTAGTTCTAGGTTGCTTCTCTCCTTGATTAGTAGGTACCGAGGTGCGTGAGGGGAACGCGCTCCACCCGCGGGCCAAGAGCAAGACGGGGAAAAAAAAACCAAGCTAGTTTTCCCATTTTGCCCCATTGCTGTGACGGCCCTTATTATCCGTCCTTAAGTTAGCGTTTTGTTGTTTTTAAGGTATTTGTTACTGTGGCTTTTTAAAGATTTTGATCCGTTTTTATATTAGCTGTTTTTAATCTCGTGTTGTGCACCGCCCGCTTGGGTGAGGTGGGCAGGTGTACAAACCTGATTCCTAAATAATAAATACATTGGAGCTCCATTCAAGATCTGCTCGGAAACCTTCTATCAGGATGGCGTGTATTCCCAATGTTTCTGAAGCGAGTCACACCATATATTATTTATTTATTTGGCAAATCGGTGTCTCTGCCGATCTCACGGAGGTGACTCTGGGCAGCATGCAGAGTGAAAAACAGAAAAAACAATGCAACAAAATAGGCTTCCTTATTTTGTCTTGCCGTGGATCCGTTGTTCTACGCACTTATTTATACAGATAGTTCTCAACCTACAAGAGTTCGTTTAGTAACCGTTCAAAGTTCTGGCTTAATGACCACTGTGGCATCCCCGCGGCCACGTGATAAAAATTCAGGCGCTTGGCAACTGACTCATATTTATGACGGTCGCAGTGTCCCGGGATTTTTGCGATCTTCTGATAAGCGAAAAGAAAGGGGAAGCCAGTTTAACTTAACAGACAGATTATTAACTTCTGATGATTTCCTTAACCACTGCAGCAAAAAGGCTCCTAAAACGGGGCCAAACTCACTTTTAACAAATGTCTCATTTAACAACACAAGCTGTGGGCTCAATTGTGGTTGTAGGTCGGGGATGACCTGTATTCTGTCTTTCCACTGTTTCAAATAGTTATTATTTTAAAACAGTATTTTCATTCTGGGGTCCTCGACCTTGGCGACTTTTAAGACTTGTGGACTTCAGCTTCCAGAATTCTGGGAGTTGGAAGTCCACAAGTCTTAAAGCGGCCAAGGTTGAGGACCCCTGATTTAAATATTAAAATGTTTATTACTGGGAACGCTCTGCTGATTATCCTTCTTGCAATCCAGGTCTGAGCTGAAAACGTCGTTTGACCTTGCAATTCGCAACCTGGGTCTCGCTTAAGTGCTCGATATTAAAGCCGCAGACATAAGAGTGCCAAAGGTTGCGTTCCTGACAATTAGCTGATCTGAAACAGGAGTGGGCAGATTACTAATCCGACTTGCAAATATTGTTAAGTGTTTCCAGAGCTTGTCCGGAGCTGAGGAGTTTGCAAAAAGGTTGATGAAGGTTGAACAAAAAAACAACACCCCAGATTCAACTCCGTATATATGAACCCGGTTAATAGTTGGTATTACTCGTTGATATTCGTTCGTGGTCCTCAACACTGGCTCAGAGGAAGGAATTTAGAAATGGAATCATAGGGTTTGGAAGGGACCTTGGAGGTCTTCTAGTCCAACCCCTGCTTGAGCAGCAGACCCTATCCCATTCTGGACAAATGGCTGTCCAATCTTTTCTTGAAAATCTCCAGTGATGGAGCACCCACAACTTCTAGAGGCGAGCCGCTCCATTGAAGGTGTTCACTGTCAGGAAATTTCTCCTTAATTCCAGGTTGCTTCTCTCCTTGATTAGTTTCCATCCGTTGCTTCTTCTCCTGCCTACAGGAGCTTTGGAGAACAGCTTGACTCCCTCTTCTTTGGGGCAGCCCCTCAAATATTGGAAGACTGCTATCATGTCCCCCCTCGTCGTTCTCTTTGTTAGGCTAGACCAGGGGTAGGCAACCTTGGCTCTTTTATGAGTTGTGGACTTCAATACCCAAATTCCTGAGCCAGCATGGCTCAGCTTGGAAACCTCTCCCTTTCCCCTCAGCATGGCTGGCTCAGCAATTCTGGGAGTTGAAGTCCATGAGTCATAAAGCAGCCTAGGCCTAGGCCAGGGGCAGGCAACCTTGGCTCTTTTATGAGTTGTGGACTTCAATACCCAAATTCCTGAGCCAGCATGGCTCAGCTTGGAAACCTCTCCCTTTCCCCTCAGCATGGCTGGCTCAGCAATTCTGGGAGTTGAAGTCCATGAGTCATAAAGCAGCCTAGGCCTAGGCCAGGGGCAAGCAACCTTGGCTCTTTTATGACTCGTGGACTTCAACTCCCAGAATTCCTGAGCCAGCATGGCTCAGCTTGGAAACCTCTCCCTTTCCCCTCAGCATGGCTGGCTCAGGAAATCTGGGAGTTGAAGTCTATTGCCCTAATTCAGGGGTAGGCAACCTTGGCTTTTTTATGACTCGTGGAATTCAACTCCCAGAATTCCTGAGCCAGCAGGGCTCAGCTTGGAAACCTCTCCCTTTTCCCTCAGCATGGCTGGCTCAGGAATTCTGGGAGTTGAAGTCCACAAGTCATAAAGCAGCCTAGGCCAGGGGTAGGCAACCTTGGCTCTTTTATGACTCGTGGACTTCAATACCCAAAATTCCTGAACCCAGCCATTCTGACTCAGGAATTCTGGGCGTCGAAGTCCACAAGTCATAAAAGAGCCAAGGTTGCCTACCCCTGTCGCTAGACATACCTCGTTCCCTCAACTGTTCTTCTACTAGTTTAGCCTTCAGACTCCTATCCACCTTCCTTGTGAAAAGGAGTAGATTATTCTTCAGAAATTTCTAATGTCTAAAGGTCTATAGGAGAAGCCACCTGAAACTTCATAAAGTCAGACAAGTCAACTATATACAAATAAGAAAAGCAGAAGTTGCTCGCTAACTGAAACCGCAAGCAAAGGAAATCTAGAAATAACTAGAGGAGCCGAGCTTTGTTAACAGAAAATTAGATGGCGATAGATAGGATGGGCACAACATGGGAGGGACAGTGGTTTTAGGCGGTCCAGAGTAATTATCGGATGATTGGGGAAGGGGCGTTGAGTCCGATAGGGGAGGGGGAATCTGCGTCGGGGGCAGGATATAAAAATGTGTCAAACAGCCCTTTAAGGCGTGGCTGAACTTCTGTGTGTGTTGCAGTCCACCAAGCCTTTGCAAACGCTTCTTTTAGAATAAAAGTTTGTTACTGGAATTCCACGTGAGTTTGTTTGTTTTGGGATCTTGAGCCACGTTCCAAACAATTTCTATCCTGTGCACTCTTCCTAGGACCTCAGCGTCTGTTGTGTACCGTGGTGTCCAGCACTGGACACAATATTCCAAGAGTGGCTTCCTTAGTGTGGTACAAAGTGGTATGATCACTTCCTGTGATCTTGAAACTATTCCTCTGTTGAAGCAGCCTAGGATCGTATTGGCTCTTTTGGCAGCTGCAGCACATACTTAACTAGTGGTCCACGAGGACAGGGGTCCTCAACCCCCGGGCCGTGGAACAGGACCAGGCCGTGGCAAGATAGCAACTGGCCTGCACAAACAAGGAAAGCCCCATCCATGGGATGCAGGCACCACGCAAAGCCAGCCCCCCTCCGGTCTGCGGAAAATCCTCTCTCCACTTAACCGGTTCCTGGTGCCCAAAAGGTTGGGGTCCTCTGCACAAGGACACATAAATCACAAGGTATTACTATTAAGACAGGTGTTGCCTGTTCTATAGCTGTGTGTCACGGTTACGACAGATGAAACTCTTCAAAGAACTTGGAGACATTGTTTACCTTAAAAAATCTTTATTCGAGTAGCATAACGTCGGCACATACACGGTCGAAGCCGAAATCTGAGTTCCCCTCCCCTGAGCACATAGTAAAGGTAAAGTAAAGTAAAGTTTCCCCCACACATGCGTGCTAGTCGTTTCCGACTCTAGGGGCCGATGCTCATCTCCGTTTCAAAGCCAAAGAGCCAGCGCTTGTCCGAGGACGTCTCCGTGGTCATGTGGCCGGCATGACTAGACACCAAAGGCGCACGGAACGCTGTTACCTTCCCACCGGAGTGGTCCCTATTTTTCTACTTGCATTTTTACGTGCTTTCGAACTGCTAGGTTGGCAGAAGCTGGGACGAGTAACAGGCGCTCACTCTGCTACGCGGCACTCGGGATTCGACCTGCCAAACTGCCGATCTTCTGATCGACAAGCTCAGCGTCCTAACCCACTGAGCCACCGCGTACCCTGAGCACATAGTATCAAAGCACAATTCCCTCCTCCAATTAACCATCATAAATCACATTCTCCAATTAGTTTGAAAGGCAGACCTTCCCTTCAGTTCTCCGAACCCGCCATTTCTTATCATCTCTTATTTCAAACAACCTTGAAAAACATTCTACTACGATGTTGTTAGGTCTAACTAATTCCCATACATAGTCTTCCTCCTCCTCCCCACCCCCACCCCCAGCATCATCTAATTCTAACTCTAAAAGTAACACGCAAGTTAAGGGGGAAAATGGCTGCGTCTTCTTCGTATATTGTCAAAGCAAGAACATCCGACGTTAGCAGCATTGACACTGTGCCTCTGGTTTTTCCTATGTTTTTTCGTAAACTTATTTCCGTTTTTTTTTTAGCACCAAACCACATCTCGTTGGAAACACAGCATGATAGTTTGGAATCTGCAACGCACGTTTTGCAAAAGAAATAGTTGATCTATGAGGGTGGTGGATCCTTTTGTGGGTGGGTTTCCGAACGTTGCTTTGCCAGGCTAGGTAACATCTTCAGCGGAGTTTAGGAGTTGTCAGCATCGGTGGGTTTTTTTTTGCTTATAAGGGCTTCAGGGGTGGGTGTGTCAAGTGAGGGCCTTGTGATGGGTCAGGTGTGAGTCATCAGTGAGAGGTTTGTGATGGGTAGGTTACATCAGGTCAGGTTCAATGGAAGGTGAACTGCTGGTGAGAGTGGGGGATGGCGCGGGATGGTTGAGCGTCGGTACCGTCTCTGATTGGCTGCGTGGTTAATTTGGATCCCGAGGGCTTCGTAGGCTGGTTGTAGGTCCATGTGTCTGTTATGGAATTACTTGTGGTGTGTCAGCTTTCGATGAACTCACGTGCATGGCGGGATGGCAGCGTGGCCGATGATTTTAGTGTGGCTCCAACCGAACCGGTGCTGTTTGGTGTCAGTGTCATTACAGATTAAGGGTTTGGGATCGTGGCGTTTGACAGCCAGCCGGTTTTCGTGGATCCTGTTTGTTTGAATTATCGTGATATTTGTCCCACGTAGTCGATATACGAACAGGATCCAGCTTCGCAAACATCTGGTTGCAGAAATCCCAAGGAAAGGATCTTATAGCACGAGATGCCGTGCTAGTTGCCGCTTTGGTTACACTTGAAAAATGGGTAGACCGGTTCACAGACGTTCTGGAGATCAAGAGCTGCTGGAGGCCAGCGGGACGCTGCTCATGTTCTTCTGTTATTTTGGTCGTCCCGGTTGAGAATTTGGGGAATCGAAATCCCAACTCCTGAAAAATGAAGATCATGGTCAAAGCGTAGTCTCGTTTAGGAAGATACTAACCGGTTTCCTCCATTGAGAGCTCTTGAAAGTACTGTTGGAAGAATCTTGAATAAATTGCAACCTTCTTCCTAAAGCTGTCGCCATGTTTATTTCCAGCTTGGACTGAACCACGATGAAGATTTTTCTTTCCACAGTACGAAGAAAACTATCCAGTTGCTCATCCGCCCCCCGCACAATGACATCCATGACTTCTGGAGTCTCGGTCTCTGCCCTCTCTTTCCCCTGGTCTGGAGGAAAAACGCACAACTGCAAATTGTCCACATTGTACTCACCTCACGCCTGTGACCTTGGCATATTAGACGAGACCACTGGCATGGACAGGAATGCGTTGTGATTTTTATGAGACGCAGACCAAGCTGCTGATGCCCAACCCACGTAGACCTCTCAGCTGTATAAATGCTGGTGGCTACAAAGAAGAAATCCAGATGAGATTTTCTGGTCAATTCTATAAACGAGACCACCAGCCGTGGTTTGTCAAGATGTCTTACAACATGTTGGCTTTCTGCTTATTTTCGTTGCTCGCTTTTTCTTCCGCTTGCTACATACAGAACTGTCCCATTGGAGGGAAGAGATCCATTCTGGATATGGAGGTCAGGAAGGTAAGTGCCCAGGGAATTGCGGTGCAGAATTATGGGTACAGAGGTAGACAGGTTTCAGAATTGATGGAGTCATCTCTCTCGCTCTCTCTATTAATAATAATAATAAAGTTGGAAGGGACCTTGGAGGTCATCTAGCCCAACCCCCTGCTCAGGCAGGAAACCCTACACCATTTCGGACAAATGGCTGTCCAGTCTCTTCTTAAAGACTTCCAGTGTTGGAGCATTCACAGCTTCTGGAGGCAGGTTGTTCCACCGGTTACGGTAATTGTTCTAACTGTCAGGAAGTTTCTCCTTAGTTCTAGGTTGCTTCTCTCCTTGATGAGTTTCCATTTGTCGCTTCTTGCCCTGGCTTCGGGTGCTTTGGAGAATAGCTTGACTCCCTCTTCTTTGGGGCAGCCCCTGAGATACTGGAAGGCTGCTATCATGTCCCCCCTCGTCCTTCTCTTCATTAGACTAGACATACCCAATTCCAGCAACCGTTCCTTATAGGTTTCAGCCTCCAGTCTCCCGATCATCTTTGTTGCTTTTCTCTCTCTTAGCTAACTCAACCACTAAGAATAATCTGGATAGACAACAGAATCAATTCTCTCAAGAGTAAATAGGAATATTAATCAAAGAAGTTCTTTTTGTAATTTTTGGTGGTGAATTTGAAAGCCAGCAATGTCTCCCATCTTACTGATCAAGCTTTGTCTTTGTTCCTGGTACAGGTAGTCCTTGACTTATAACCATTTGTTTAGTGACCGTTACAACGGCATTGAAAAAAATGGACCGTTTTTCACACTTACAACGGGCGCAGCATCCCCTCGGTCACGTGATCAAGTTTCGGATGCTTGGCAACCGATCTGTACAGATGGTCCTCGGCTGACGGTCATAACTGAGCCCAAAATTTCTGTCACTAAGCGAGACAGTTGTTCAGTAAATTTTGCCCCGTTTTACGACCTTTCTTGGTAAGAGTTCAATAAACTGCCGCCGTGGTTAAGTTAGCCACCTGGTTGTTAAGTGAATCTGGTTTCCCCCGTTGACTTTGCTCACCAGAAGGTCGCGAAAGGGGATCACGTGATTCCCCGGGACGGTCATAAATACGAATCAGTGGCCAAGCATCTGAATTCTGATCACATGGTAACGGGGATGCTGCAAGGGCCGTTAAGTGTGAAAAACGGTCATACGTTGCTTTTTCCAGCATTGTTGTAACTTGTTACTAAACCAACTGACGTAATTCAAGGATTATCTGCATTTATGACAGTCACGGTATCCCAGGGTCACATGATCCCCCTTTTGGGATCTCCTGACCAAGAAATTCAATGGGGAAAGCCAGATTCGCTGAACAACCGGGTTGCTAACTTAACAACTTGCAGGGATCCACTTAACAAACGTCTCACTTAACAACAGAAATTTGGAGCTCAGTCGTGGCCATTAAGCCGAGGACTCCCCTGGCACTCAATATTTACGAAATAACCTTGACTAATCTTTTGAAGCTTGTTTTTTGTCGCTAGTGCATTTCCTGCGGGCCCAGGAGCAGAGGCCACTGCTTCGGGCCCAACATCTGTTGCGGAGAAGAGCTGGGTTGTTACGTTGGCACGGCAGAAACGTTGCGATGCCAGGAAGAAAATTTTCTCCCGACCCCTTGCGAATCTGGAAGGAAGCCGTGCGGGAGCAACGGGGGGATGTGCGCTGCCTCTGGCATCTGCTGCAATCACGGTGAGCGCGTGTTAACCTTCTTCCAGAATTTCTTTTTTTTAAAAAAATTACAGGTAGCCTTTGATTTATAGTCCTCGATTTATGTCCGTCACCGACAAAACCAGGATTGTGACGCTTCTTTAAGCGGACCGTGAAGTGAACACGGTGACTGATTTTTACGATTTGTTTTGCGACGGTCGTTAAGTCAACCCGGCGTAAAGCCGCCCCGTTTGCTATTGGTGGTTTTTGCAGGCTATGAGAAGTAAATATTGGTTTGGGGCAAAACGTCAACCACGGTTATGTGACTGCGGGACACTGCAAATGGAGGTCAATGGGGCCAGCTGCCAAGCAGATATTCCTTTAACAATGGTGGCGGGGGGAAAAAAGATCATAAAATGGGGTAAAACTCTTTGAACGACTGTGCTCAATTAGCGACGGAAAATTTGGACTCAGTTGCAGCCGTAAGTCAAGAATTACCTGTGGCCAACCTATTTCTTCTTTTCAAGTTTTCATTGCCATTTCAGCCTGGAGAGGAAGATTAGGATCATCACAAGTTGCTAACATAGCTGAAAAAACAACAGCATCATTTTCCTTCAGGATATTAAGAGATCCCACAGGGCAAAAATGCCTATTATTTTTATTTAATTTTAATCCCATTTATATCCTGCCCTTCTCCGAAGACTCAGGGCGGCTTACAATCTAAAGCACAAATCAATGTGCTTAGCAATAGCCTTCATTCTATGTATTATGCCTGCTTATTAGGGCTTTCACCACCACCCCCCTAGCGGCATTATTACAAAGTCAGCTTAATTGCCCCCAACAATCTGGGTCCTCATTTTACCTACCTCGGAAGGATGGAAGGCTGAGTCAACCTTGAGCCTGGTGGGACGCGAACCTGCACTAATTGCAGGCAGCTGGTGTTACTTAATGAGGTATTAGCCCACTGCTCCACCAAGGCTCTAACAGACAGGGACACAAGAAAACATGAACAAGGGCATTCAAACTTGGCAACTTTAAGACGTGGACTTCAACTCCCAGAATTCTTCAGCCAGCCACTGCTGGCTGAGGAATTCTGGGAGTTGAAGTCCACAAGTCTTAAAAGTTGCCAAGTTTGAAGACCCCCAGAACTTGAAGGTCTTCAGAGAATGTAGTACCAATGGTTAGGTAAGGACAGGACAGTGTTTGCTCCATTAAGAAATATATAATTTCTGCAGACGTAAATGCCATTTATGTTTCGTTGTCTTTAGGGATTGTGTAAATTGCACTTGGCTACAGTCCAAATGAGGAATGGGCAATAACTTCATTCACCGCTTCTGGAGGCAGGTTGTTCCGCTGGCTAATTGTTCTAACTGTCAGGACGTTTCTCTTTAGTTCTAGGTTGCTTCTCTCCTTGATCTAATCCAACTTCAGTTATTCTAATCTACAGGTCCCAAAGATACAGCTAACCCGAAATTAAATACCTCCACTTGAACTCTGTTGTTGATGTTAGCTTTTTTTTTTAACCGTTTCTTTCGTTTTTGCTCTTCCAGAGGGTTGCATGATTGATTCCGTATGTGATCAAGAATGAGAAGATTCAAGGAAGAACGTTGCAAAAACAACTCTAGATTATGAACTGGATAGACAATAATACCAAACTGATGGAGCTAAGATTGTTCTGATATGTTTGCTAGAACATTTGCAATTTATATGTTTGTGCAAAATAAAAGTTGAACAGCCATGAAAATCCACAATGTGTTTTCTCTTAGCTTTCCAATCTCAAGAGAGATGGATGGGTGGATGGATAAATGAATGAATCTGTAGGTGTCTTGTATATATAAGGGCCCATTAGACTTACAAGGAGTGAGAAAATGAAATTTATTTTTTTACTATCTGGAGCTCCAAAGAAAACAGGCAAAGCAGAAACATGTATTAAAAATTCCCATGAAACCATGAAACAGAATTAGTGCAATTACAATTCATTTAATGACCGAAGTTACAACAGCAGTGAAAAAGTGACTTACGACCATTTTTCACACTTAAGAAGCGTTGCAGGCAGTCCTCAACTTACAACAGTTCATTTCGTGACCGTTTGAAGTTACAACGGCACTGAAAAAAGTGACTTTATGACCATTTTTTCACACTTATGACCTGTTGAAAGAAAAATCTTCATTAGGCTCCAGTCCAAGCCGGGAATAATCAAAACGGAGACTGCTTTAGAAAGAAAGTTGGAGTTTATTGAAGAGCAGAACCAGACAGAAAGATGGTTCTAGGGGGGAAAAAAAGTGACCACACGGAGGAGAGTGGTGGGTTTTTATACCTTCTGGGGCTCTTGAGGTTGTTTCCTGTTCCTGTCTGAGGCTTTGTATTTCCTGTGTCATGTACTTTGCCCTAAGCCTGAGTGTGCCCTTTCGGTATTGGTGGGTTAATCCTATTATGTCCCCAAAGCTCATGTCTTTTAGAGTTTGGGTGGGGTATGTAGATTTTAGGGGTCTTTGTCTTCCTAATCGCATCATTTTCTAGCTTCCTGGCTCCAACCTTCCTGAATGGATTATTGAATTTGCATTTCTAAAAGCTGACCTCTGCCTAGGGCAGGGGTAGGCAACCTCTGCTCTTTTATGACTCGTGGACTTCAACTCCCAGAATTCCTGAGCCAGCCGTGCTGACTCAGGAATTCTGGGAGTTGAAGTCCACGAGTCATAAAAGAGCGAAAGTTGCCTACCCCTGAGGGCAGGGGTAGGCAATCTCGGCTCTTTTATGACTCGTGGACTCCAACTCCCAAAATTCCTGAGTCATAAAAGAGCCGAGGTTGCCATCGTTAACTATGGGGGGGTGAGGTGTTACCCCCCGTTGATAGGGCTCGCAACTTGGGCGTCCTCCTGGATTCACGGCTCAGTTTAGAAGACCACATAGGAGCCGTGACCAGGGGGGCTTTTGCCCAGGTTCGCCTGGTGCGCCAGTTGCGACCCTATCTGGACCGAGATGCCCTACGCACAGTCACTCATGCGCTCGTGACCTCCCGTTTAGACTACTGCAACACTCTCTACATGGGGCTGCCCTTGAGGACCACTCGGAGGCTTCAACTGGTGCAGAATGCGGCCGCGCAAGTTGTGATGGGGGTTTCCCGTTACTCCCATGTAACACCTCTACTCCACGAGCTGCATTGGCTTCCGGTTGCCCTCCGGGTGAAATTCAATGTGCTGGTGATGACCTATAAAGCCCTGAATGGCTTGGGTCCGAGATATCTGAGGGAACACCTCCTGCCAGCATCAAACTCCCTTCGTCCCGTGCGCTCCCACAGGGAGGGCCTTCTCAGGATACCGCCGGTTAAGGAATGCCGGCGGGTTATTCCCAGGGGAAGAGCGTTCTCTGTGGGCGCGCCTGCCCTTTGGAATGATTTACCTGTGGAACTCCGGACCGCCCCCGATCTGCGTTCATTTCGCCGGGACCTGAAAACCTGGCTTTTCAATCTGTCAGGCCTGGACTGAAGGGGTTTTAGCTTTTTAAATATTGTTTTAATTGTTGGGCTTAATTAATTTAATTCATTTTAATTTTATATTATCTTTTATATTGTATTTTATGCTGCCCTGTAAACCGCCCTGAGTCCTTTGGGAATAGGGCGGTATAGAAATCTAATTAAATAAATAAATACCCCTGGTAAGGTCTGGGGCTGGTTTCTAGGGGCTGATTTGTGTCTTTTGTAAAAGATCTTCTCCTTTATTCCTTTGGGGAAATATATTCTACCTTTTTTTAAAAAAATAATGTTTTATTGATTTTCCAATTTTCCATTTAAGTATTTAAAAAGCAATGTGGTGACTGGGTTAATCAATAATTCGATAACAAAGTCTTTAGTACAAATCTCAAATTACAACATCAAAAATTTCTTCTCTTTTCCCCTTAACATTTACCGTCTCGTATTCAAGCTAGAACAGTTCTTATTATATAAACTCAATAAAAACATCATTACTACATTTATCTATCAGCTTATACGTAATTGCATTCAATCTTCATAAACAATCCATATCCTGTTATTAATTTTTACCCAATTTTTAGTTCCTCATCAATATTCCAATTTAACCTTTGATATTTATAACGTTCAGGCTTTAGGTAACCAAGATTTCCCTTGTCTCAATTCATGACAAATCTAATATCCAAAATACACATCTTATCTATTTGAATATAATCTTGCTCTAGTTCTCAAGAGTCATCTATTTCCCACCCTATTAAATAATCTACTTAATAATACAATATCCCCTCTAATAGATCAAAACCATTACGTACACTGCCTGGGTTCATCAATAAATCTAACATATTCATAATAATTAATTTTATTTTTTCCTTTTAGGTCTCCACCTTTTTAATATTTCCCAAAATATTTCTTTCTCTGGATTCTTCCCACAGACCCTGGCGGCACTCCCCACGATCGTGTAATCAAAATTCAGACGCTTGGCAACCGGTTCACACTTATGACCGTCGCTGTGTCCTGACCAGGGTCACGTGATCCCCTTTGGCGACCTTCTTTTTTTTTATTATTAAATTTATTATTTAAAACATTGGACACGGTACAAACGGACTGACATACCTTCTTGTCTACAATATTCATATATGTATATATACACATAAAATACACTTAAGATACATATCGATTATATATAATACAATACTTAAAGCAATCAACCAATCTATAAATTCTAATAGAGACCTTCCTTTTGTTCCCGCCAAAAATAAAATTTATTCCAAATTTTGTAGTAACCTGATTGATCTTTATTTTTAATTTCCCAAGTTAATTTATCCATTTCTGCGCATTCCCAAATTTTCCTTATTACCTCGTTTTCTACTGGAATTTCACTCCTTTTCCAATTCTGGGCAAATGACATTCTTGCTGCTGTAATAATGTGAATCATCAGATACAACTCGTCTTTGGGGTATTTCTCTTTTGTTATGCCCAATAGGAAAAATTCTGGACTAAACTCAACTTCTTGTCTTAATATTTCTTTTAGCCATGTCCAAATCATTTGCCAAAATCTTTGTGACTTGCTACAGGACCACCACGTATGAAAATATGTACCTAATTCTTCGGAGCATTTCCAACATTTGGGAGATACTGTCTTATACATTTTGGCTATACGTGCTGGGGGAAGATGCCATCGGTAGAACATTTTGAATAGGTTTTCTTTGTAAGATGAAGCCAGCGTTATTCTTTTATTTCTTTCCCAGAGCGTTTGCCATGTATCAAGGTCAATGCCATGTCCCAAATTTTTAGCCCAAGTCAACATAGGGTCCTAAAGGAAAATAAATAAAGGTTATTCTTTTATAAATGGTACCAAATGTAACACCAATGAATTGTATCAAATGTAACACTAAGATGTGGGGGCCATCTGTTTCCTGCTTAGACAGAGAATTCACACATGGTAATCAACAAAGTTCTTTTGAAATGTTAAAAAGGATACTCACCTCAAGAAGGTGAGTAAAACAAGATAGTGTAGTGACGAATGTAAGGAAGTTGCTACAATAAGTCTTTTGGAAGTAAAGGTTCAAAGAGGATCTTTTAGAAATGTAAATGACTTCAAAGGCTAACTTAAGTTTCTTGGGGGGGGCATGTATTGAGAAAAGAAAGTATAAATGCTTGCTTTGAAACTTACTCGGCGCACTCTTCGAACCCAATCCAACTTGGGAAGGGTCTAAGACAGGGGTCTTCAAACTTGGTCCTTTTATGACTTGTGGACTTCAACTCCCAGAATTCCTCAGCCAGCATGCCTGGCTGAGGAATTCTGGGAGTTGAAGTCCACAAGTCAAAAAAGGGTTAAGTTTGAAGACCCCTGGTCTAAGAGGCCGCGTTTGCAAACGCTTTCTTTCTTTATTATTTTCTTTACTATTTTCAATTTCTTTTCAATAAATCTTTGTTTTTGTTAACCAGACTTGTCTTTGAGTTGTATCAAATTTTGGGTTTTTAAATCTCACAATCTTTCACTTGTTCAACAGCTTATATCCCAGAAGCAAATTATATAATTTCTTTATCTGTTTATTATCTGGGCCCAATAATATCTTGTCCAAGGCCGTTTCCTGGGTGTTTATCCCCCATTCTTTTTTTTATCTTTCCCGAATCTTGATTGAATCTGTAAATAGGCCCACCAGTCGAGTTTTATTCCTTGTAAATCTAATTCATTTCTAATTTCATTTCTGACAAGCAACGCCAGATTCACCGAACAACCACCTGGCTAACTTAACCACCGCGGCGCCTCGCTTCACAACTGTGGCCAGAAAGGTCATAAAGCGGGGCAAAAGCGACTCGAGAAACGCCTCACTGGGCCACAGGAACGTAAGGCTCCCTCGTGGTCGTAGGTCGAGGACTAGCCGTGTCGGCCAGGAAATCCTAGAAGGGCACTTCATTCCCAAACGCACCCGGGAGAAGGATACTTCCGGGATTGAGAGGACGCTCTTCCGGCGCTGGACCGGAAGTTTCCCCCCGTGTGCTATCATCCTTTGCGTAACTTCCGGTCAGGGCCCGCGGAAAAGAAAGAGGGCCCGCTCTTCCTCTTGCGGCCGGCGGGACTGCATTTCCCGGCGTCCCTGGCGGTCCTTCCGGTTCCCGTCCCCGCGGCGTTGGGCCCGCGTTTCCGGCCCGATGCTGGCGGCGGGGCTGCGGGGCTTTCCCGGCCGGGCCGGCCTGCTGGGTCGCGGCGTCCCGAGTCTGGTGCCCTCCCGCGGCCGCAAGACCCGCCACGACCCTCCGGCTAAGTCCAAGGCGGACCGGATCAAGGTGCCGCCGCCCGTGGACCCGGCCGAGCTGCTGGTCGTCCTCGACCGCTACGAGCAGCACCGGCGGGTGGTGGGCGCGCTCAGGTGAGCCCCTCCCCCCGGGACTGCTGAGCCCATCATCCCCAGCGGGGAAGGCCCGGGAGGGTCCTAGGAAGGGTCTTGGGAGGGTCTCCGGGCTGCTGGAGAGGAGGTGATCTATCATCTGTCTGTCTGATCTTACCTGTCAATCATCTATTTCTCTAATCTGCCTTCTATCTTTCTATCTATCTCTATCCATCCACCCACCCACCCATCTCTCTCTCCCTCTATCTGTCTATCCATCTATCTCTATGTCTATCCATCCATCTCTATCTCCATCTATCTATCTATCTATCTATCTATCTATCTATCTATCTATCTATCTATCTATCTATCTATCTATCTATCTATCTATCTATCTAATCAATCAATCAATCAATCAATCTATCTATCTATCTATCTATATCTCTGTCTATCCATCCATATCTATCTCCATCCATCCATCTAGCTGTATCTTGTCTATCCATCCATCCATCTATATCTCTATCTATCCATCCATCCATGTTGTTGTTAGCTGCGAAGTCGTGTCCGACCCGTCGCGACCCCATGGACAACGTTCCTCCAGGCCTTCCTGTCCTCCACCATCTTCTGGAGTCCATTTAGGCTCACGCCTCCTGCTTCAGTGACTCCATCCAGCCACCTCATTCTCTGTCGTCCCCTTCTTCTATTGCCCTCAACCTTTCCCAGCATTAGGCTCTTCTCCAGTGAGTCCTTCCTTCTCATTAGGTGGCTGAAGGATTTGAGTTTTAGCTTCAGGATCTGGCCTTCTAAAGAGCAGTCAGGGTTGATCTCCTCTAGGACTGACCGGTTTGATCGCCTGGCAGTCCAAGGGACTCGCAGGAGTCTTCTCCAGCACCACAGTTCAAAGGCCTCAATTCTTTGGCGCTTAGCCTTTCTTATGGTCCAGCTTTCACTGCCATACATTGCAACTGGGAAGACCATAGCCTTGACTATACGCACTTTTGTTGGCAGGGTGATGTCTCTGCTTTTTAGTGCGCTGTCTAGATTTGCCATGGCTTTCCTCCCAAGGAGCAAGCGTCTTTTAATTTCTTGGCTACAGTCCCCATCTGCAGTGATCTTGGAGCCCAGGAAAATAAAATCTGTCACTACCTCCATTTCTTCCCCATCTATTTGCCAGGAATTGAGAGGGCCGGATGCCATGATCTTGGTTTTCTTAATGTTAAGTTTCAACCCAACTTTTGCACTCTCCTTCTTCACCCGCAACAAGAGGCTCTTTAGTTCTTCTTCACTTTCTGCCATTAGAGTGGTATCATCTGCGTATCTTAGGTTGTTGATATTTCTTCCGGCAATCTTAATTCCAACTTTTGATTCCTCTAGCCCTGCCTTTCTCATGATGTGCTCTGCATATAAGTTAAATAGGCAGGGCGACAGTATACAGCCTTGCCGGACTCCTTTCCCAATTTTGAACCAATCAGTGGTTCCGTGTCCAGTTCTCACTGTTGCTTCTTGGCCCGCATATAGATTTCTCAAGAGACAAATAAGATGGTCTGATATGCCCATCTCTTTAAGGACTTGCCAGAGTTTGTTATGATCCACACAATCAAAGGCTTTAGCATAGTCAATGAAGCAAAAGTAGATGTTTTTCTGGAACTCTAGCTTTCTCCATGATCCAGCATATGTTGGTAATTTGATCTCTAGTTCCTCTGCCTCTTCGAAATCCTGCCTGTACTTCTGGTAGTTCTCAATCCACATACTGCTGGAGTCTAGCTTGTAGGATTTTAAGCATAACTTTACTAGCATGTGAAATGAGTGCAATGGTGCGATAGTTTGAACATTCTTTGGCACTGCCTTTCTTTGGAATTGGAATGTAAACTGATCTTTTCCAATCCAATCCATCCATCTATATCTCTATCTATCCATCCATCACTCCACCCATCTCTCTCTCTCTGTCTATCCATCCATCCATAGCTATCTATCTATATCTGTATATCTATAATCATTTATCATCTAATCTATATAAAACTATCATCTATATCATCTGTATGTCTAATCTGTCATCTCATCTATTCTAATCATTTATCATCTAATCTATATCATCTATATATCTATCTCTTATCTATATCATCTCTATCTGTATCTAATCTATCATGTATCTTATCTAATCATCTGTCTCTCCATCCATCTCATCCACCTGTTTCTATTATTTCTCTATTTATCATTATCATCCATCCCTATTATTTCTCTATCACCTATCTATGCCTATTTTATCTATGTCTATCTGGATGCATCTATATCTGCTTGTTTATCGTTTATTATCTACCATCCATCCATCTCTCTTATTCCTCTATATATCTGTCTCCATCTTTCTCTATCTGTGATCTATCTATACTACCAATCTATATCTATTATTTATCATTTATCATCTGCGATCCATCCATCTATTATTTATGTGTGGCTGTCTATATATCGTGGGTCTTCAAACTTGGCCCTTTGATATCTTGTGAACTTCAACTCCCAGAATTCCTCAGTCAGCGTGCCTGGATGGGGAATTCTGGGAGTTGAAGTCCACAAGTCATCAAAGGGCCAAATTTGAAGACCCCTGAGTTAAATCGAAAGCATTTCGGGATGCTGAAAGACTAGAGGGCTCTTGTGGCCTGGGGATAAAAAACTTTTAACGTTCTGTCTTGGGCTCTCCACTAGATTTGAGATGATGGAAGAAATAAAGCATAAAAACTACGATCTCAGGTTTGGTGAAACGGCGAAGCTGAGGAAGAATGCTGAGCAAGAGGAGCATCAACGTCTCATGGCCTTGAATGATGCCGAAAATAAGCGTTTACTCGAGCGGAGGTAAAATCAGTGCACACCTGCCTCATTCCACACATTAGACGGAATCAAGATCAGGAGAAGTGATAGTACCTCCCTCTACTGCACTGCTAAGGCCACACTGGGAATACGGCATCCAGTTTTGGTCACCACGATGTAAAAAAGATGCTGAGACTCTGGAAAGAGTACAGAGAAGAGCAACAAAGATGATCAGGCTAAAAAGATACAAAGGACGATTGCTGGAATTGGGGATGTCCAGGTTTTTTTTTTTTTAAATCCCATTTATATCCCGCCCTTCTCCGAAGACTCAGGGTGGCTTACAATCTAAGAAGCACAAATCAATGTGCTTAGCAATAGCCTTCATTCTATGTATATGCCTGCTTATTAGGGCTTTCGCCCCCCCCCCCCCAAGCGGCATTATTACAAAGTCAGCTTATTGCCCCCAACAATCTGGGTCCTCATTTTACCTACCTCGGAAGGATGGAAGGCTGAGTCAACCTTGAGCCTGGTGGGATGCGAACCTGCACTAATTGCAGGCAGCTGGTGTTACTTAAGGAGGCATTAGCCCACTGCTCCACCAGTTTAATGAAGAGAAGGACGAGGGAGGACAGGATAGCAGCCTTCCAGTATCTCAGGGGCTTCCCCAAAGAAGAGGGAGTCAAGCTCTTCTCCAAAGCACCTGAAGGCAGGACAAGAAGCAACGGATGGAAACTAACCAAGGAGAGAAGCAACCTGGAACTAAGGAGAAATTTCCTGACAGTGAGAAAAATTGATTAGTGCAGGGGCAGGCAACCTTGGCCCTTTTATGTCTTGTGGACTTCAACTCCCAGAATTCCTGAGTCAGCATGGCTGGTTCAGGAATTTTGGGTATTGGAAGTCCACAAGTCATAAAAGGGCCAAGGTTGCCTGCCCCTGGATTAGCGGAATAGCTTGTCCCCCGGTGTTGTGGGTGTCCCATCACTAGAGGTTTTCAAAACTAGATTGGGCAACCATTCGACTGGGTTGGTATAAGGACTCTTGCCTTGAGCAGGGGGTTGGGCTAGAGGACCTCCAGGGTTCCTTCCAGCCCTAGGATGCTAGGATTCCGGCCATGGGCGAGAAAAGGGAGAGGAGAATTATCTGTCAGGACCCACCCCAATTCACATCTTAGGAAATAAGAACTCCTGGATCCAAGTTTGTCCAAAAGGAAAAGTTTACTAGGATGAGATCGGTTGTGGCAATACAAGACGGGATCTGACATTGAGTTACATTTCAATACTATATAAAGCAGACATGTCAAACACAAGGCCCGGGGGCCAGATCCGGCCCACGAAGTGGTTTCATGTGGCCCGCGAAGCCATCCTGGAAACAGCCCCCACTGTCTTGGCCCTGGCCCAGAGACCCTCCTTCTGCCAGAGACCCTCAGATCTGTCCCACTCCTGCCCAGGCCCCCATAGGCACCCTTGATGCGAGCGATGTAGAGCTGGCCACGCCCACCCAGTAGGCCATACGCACTCTAGCCACGCCCACCCAGTAGGCCACGCCCACCCTGGCCATACCCACCCGGCCCCCTGAGGGCAACCGCAATGCTGATGCGGCCCTCAATGAAATTGAGTTTGACACCCCTGATATAAAGCATTCCCGTTTCAACCCCCCCCCCCCCTTCGAGTCCATTTGGTCAAATGGAGATACGAACCAGATCTCTCTCTCCCCCTCTGTTCCCTCCAGATCAAAAGCTTTCCTGGTCTTTGAAAACAGCCTACGGCGATCTGAATAAACATCCTCTCTTCCCCCCCCCCTCGGAGAGATGGCAGAATCCCTAGGATAGGCCCAGTATTCTAACCATACATTTATGAAATGTGATATAAATGGATTCTGACAATATCTCTGTATTTGTCAACATTTCTTTCCCTGTTCCCGCACTAGGTTGGACCGTCTGCGGGAGGAGGAAATAGTGGAGAAAGCCCGCAAGCTACAAAGTGGCCAAAACAGGGCATCGTTTCAGGAGGAATTCCTCAAGAAGAAAGAGATGGAAGTGCTTCGTTTACAGGTAGGAAAGCCCCCAGGCTCCAGTCCGTCATCTCCGCTGCAAATTTTGTACAGGCAGCCCTGGACTTAACGACCACAATTAACCCCCAAATTTTTTGTCGCTAAGTTGAGACACTTGTTAAGCACGTGTTGCCCCGCTTCGCGACCTTTCCTGCCGCCGCTCTGAAGCGAATCGCTGCGGTGGTTAAACGAGCCAGGCGGTCCTTAAATGAATCTGGCTTCCCCGTTTGACTTTGCTCCCCAGAAGGGTCACATAACGGGGACCGAATGACCCACCGGGCGCACTGCGACCATTATAAATACAAGTAATTCGCTGGGCATCTGAATTTGGATCACCTGACCACGGGATGCTGCAACCGTCTTTTAAGTGTAAAAAAAAAAACAGCCATCAAAGTCGCTTTTTTCACTGCTGTTGCGACTTCGGTCACTAAATGAAGTGTTGAAAGGCGAGGATTGCCCGTGGTCCATTTTTTAATGTGATTTTAATGTTTTATCTTGTTGTTTTCCCTTGGTTGGAAGCCACCTAGCGTTGCTTCTTGGCCAAATAAATAAATAAATAAATTTAATAAATAAATCAGCTCTCCTTCGGGTCCCATCTTAAGGGTCAACAGTCCGGCCAGCGAACCCAACGTAAGGACCCCTCAAGGCAATCGCGTCTCAGCAGGCGCAACTTTATTGCGTACAGCATCTCGGAACTGAAGAAGCGAAACCAGCTCCCGGGTTTTCCGACACGAAAGCTTGCTTAGTTAAACATCGGATTCCCCTGTGCCCACCCACCCACCGGGCGTTCGCTTTGTCCAATGATAATATTTCTTTTTGTTATGGGAACAGTTCACTTCTCCATCGATCGGCTGTGCCAATGACCTTGGCCGTGTATTCAAGATGGACAGTGATTAATATATGTTATTTGTAAGGGTGTGGCCTGTACGAATAACAACAAGAACGACAATAATAATGATTATGATGTTGGAAGGGACCTTGGAGGTCATCTAGTCCAACCCCCTGCTCAGGCAGGAAAGCCTATCCCATTTCAGACAAGTGGCTGGCCAGTCTCTTCTTAAAAACTTCCAGTGTTGGGAGCATTCACCGCTTCTGGAGGCAGGTTGTTCCACTGGTTAATTGTTCTCACTGTCAAGAAATTTCTCCTTAGTTCTAGGTTGCTTCTCTCCTTGACAGGTTTCCATCCGTTGCTTCTTCTCCTGCGTATTCTTTTCTATTCTGTTCTTTTTCTATATTCTATTCTATTCTTTTTCTACATTCTAGTCTATGCTATTTCTCTATTCTATTCTCTATTCTATTCCATTCCCTATTTCTATTCTTTCTATTCTATTCTCTATTTCGATTCTAATTTCTATTTCTATTCTCTTTCTGTTTTAATTTCTATTCTGTTCTAATTTCTAATTCTACTCTGTTCTGTTAAGGCTTTTTCAAAACCACATACAACTCAGGGTGATTTCATTTCATTGCGTACCTTTCTTGTGGCTTTTCCTCGCCCTGAATGTGTTTTGTTTTTTTTCCCCCTCCACCCTCCCAATCTAACCTATAATTATGGGATTTCCTAGTGGTCTCCTATCCAGTGCAAAGTCGTTCTGACCCCGTGTGGCTTTTCAAGATCCACCAGAGATGCCCTGTTGTGTTCAGTTTGGTTGATCACAAATAATGGAGAGATTTCAAGGTGGGGGGGGGGGAGGGGTGCTACAGCTTGACTTAATCTCGAGTTTGTTAGCTGCTGTTTTGCAAACGATGGCTTCCAATTAGAAAGAGGGTTAGAAGATTGCTTTTACAGTTTGTGTGTTGGGTTTGTATTTTTTATTTTTTATTTGGTAAGCCGCCCAGTGAGTGGATTGTAATTCCTGCAATTAAATACATTTTCTTAGGCCGTCTCTTTAATTTCTCGTGACGCCGAGCACGACGCATCAACTTTCACGGCACGCTCCCGTGTCCCTTTAGCTTTGATCTCATTCTTGCTTTCTCCTTTCTGTCCATCCAGGAGGAGTCCAAGAATTTCATCACTCTTGAAAACCTGGACCAGCGGATCGAGGAATGCCTGAACCAGACGCAGAATTACAATTTCGCCATCGATAAAGACGGGAGAATAGTTAAGAAGACAGCCATGCTGTAGCCAAGTCTCAGAGGAAGGAGCCTTTCCATCCAGATGCGAGGTTTGCTGTGAGCGATTGGGGGATGGCCTAGGTTCCACCCCCTCAGCGTGACTACCCTCAAAACGGAGCGGCAGATAATTCATGCTTCCCAAACTGGGCGAAACCGGTTTTGCAACCGTTATAACGGCTCTTTTGCAGGAAGAAAATGGATCATCTTCCAAGATTTTGGGTTGGTGTTTTTTTTTTGGCATCCCATCCTCCGTCGTTCCTGCGCTTTAAGAACCCCGAGCAGCTTTTGATCCTGTCTCTGTTACGCGTGCAACCCATTTGCTCCTTCCTTTCCCCCCAGATTTGGTTTTTTTTCCAGTCCTTCCTTTGAAAAACAATTGACCTATTTGCTTAGGTTTCTCTGGATTGCTTGGAAATTAAACGCAATATTTTATTTTCTGCCTTGTGAGATGCTTATTTCTGCTCGTCTTGTTTTTCAGCACCCAGCTGGGTGCTTGGATGGTTAATTCCTAAGCGATTTTGGGCAATAACCGTCAGTACCAACCCATTAACTTGTGCCCGCTACACAACTGGTAACTCGCACAGATTTTTCAGAACAGGTAGACTTGCAGCCCATCTTTTAAAGTTTCAAGCGGCATGGAAAACAGTGACCTAGGAACGTTGCTCACACGACCGTGACAGCATCCCCGTGGCTCGCGTGATCCAAACATGGATGCTTGGAGCCGGCTCATATTTATGACGGTTTGCAAAGTCAACGGGGAAGCCAGAATCACTTAACAACCCTGTTACTACAGTAGTGGTCAAAATTGTGGAAACCTTTCCGGTGAAAAAGTGTATTTTTGAGGTTTGATGGCTAATAGCACCACTTTTGGGGGGGAGTAGTACCATTAAATAATATATCAGTGGAAAGATACCGTATATACTTGAGTATAAGCCGAATTTTTCAGCCCACTTTTTGGGCTGAAAAATTCCACTTCGGCTTATACTCCAGTCAACAAAAAAAACTTACCGAGGACTTGTGCGCGGCCGAGGCTTTGGTGCTTCCGGGATCGCGCGCACCTCTCCCAAGCCACCGCCGTCCGGAGACCTGCCGAAGTTTGGGGAGGTGCGCGCGCACCTCCCCAAACCTCCCCAAACTTCGGCAGGTCTCCGGACGGCGGCGGCTTGGGAGAGGTGCGCGCGATCCTGGAAGCACCGAAGCCTCGGCCGCGCGCAAGTCCTCGGTAAGCTCCGGGCGGTCACTTGCTTCGCGTCTCCTGAGGGAAGGGGGGGCGACTGGAGCGGGCGTGTTTCCTCGCCTGCTGGGCGCCGCGATTTGCCCGGGGAACGCGCGGGCCCCGAATGGCAGCGTGGAGCGAGGAAGCGGACAGCCAGGGCTTCCCTGAGAGCCGCGGCCACACAGGGTATTCCTGTGTATTCAGGCTTGCAAAATGGCGGATCGAGCCTCTGCTGGCGGCAGAGGCTTGCAGAGCGCGGATCCAGCCTCCGACGGCGGCGGAGGCTTGCAGAACGGCGGATCGGCTTATACTTGAGTCAATAACTTTTTTCAGTTTTTTGGGGGTGAAATTGGGGGTCTCGGCTTATACTCGAGTCGGCTTATACTCAAGTATATACGGTAATTTAATCGAGAACGCAATGCAACAAAGTTTGCTCAATTATCTGTACTGTATTCTATGAAACATTATAGCCAAATAATCAGAAAAAGGAAGCACAACTTGCTCAGATTGATCTCGGGTAGCTTTCCTTTGTCTGATTGTAGCCAACGAGCGTGAGTGTTTAGAGAGCCAGTCGGGTGTCATCTTGTTTCGGCAATGAGCCAATCAGATCACAGTAGGATCCAGTGACTGATGTCGTGTATTGAAGCTGAGAGGAGGACATTTGTCAGTGTGTGATGTGATCCCCATCAAGTTGGGTTGGGGGTTTTTTTGTGTGTTCTTTCATTTAGTGAGCTTGCAAAATGTAATAAAATTAAAGCAACGGTGCAAAGAGTTGACTGGTCGCCCAGAAAGTGACGTAAAATAGTATTATTAAGTGAACAAGGCTACAGTTATAAAGAAATTAGAAGAAAAATGGGTGGAAACTTAAACCAAGGGTGGCATTTTCTACCGTACGCTTTCCCCAAAAGGTTTCCACCATTTCGGCCACTACTGTAACTTAACAGCTACAGCGATTCACTTCCCAACGCGGCAGGGAAGGTTGTAAAATGGCGCAAAATTCACTTCAACAGCTCAGCTGCCGTAAGTCGTGGACTCCCTCCACTTTGAAAGCGTTCTCCTAGTCCAATTGTGATCTCGCTTGAAGAAAACTCAGAAACACAGAAAATACCGTCGGTAAACAAGTGTTCTGCGTAAAAAGCTGTAGTAAAAGAAAAGTAGCGTTGGGACGACTCGCGGTACCGTGTGAGTAAGTCAGCCGTTGCAATTTCAAGAGAAAAAGATTGCCCAGAAGTTACTTTTATAGACCTTCTCCATAACTCTACGTGGACTGGAAAAATGTCTTTTGGAGCTTATAAGTTTAGGAGACCAGAACAGAAACTGTAAATATTTAGGGTAAACACCTGTCCATCATCTGACCAAAAAAAAAAGAATAAATAAAATATAAACACAGTAATTAAAAACAATCTACTTAAAAAACAAATGAAAAAGCAGACTTGAAATGGACCCAGTTAAGTCTTTTTCTGCCTTCCCTTTTCACCGCTTCGGTGTTTCTCTATACCAGGGTTAGGCAACCTCGGCTCTTTTATGACTCATGGACTTCAACTCCCAGAATTCTTGAGTCAGCTGACTCAAGAATTCTGGGAGTTGAAGTCCATGAGTCATAAAAGAGCCGAGGTTGCCTACCCCTGCTCTATACCATAGAATCTGAAGCGTCTCCCAAACTTTTGTAAATAAAATCTGGATTTGTTTGTTTTTTTTAAATATACTTTTATTTGTTTTTTTTATAATCACAAGTGCTTAATATTTTGTCAGCAACATATTGTCTGGATTTCAACAACTAGCTTACTGATACATATTAAGTTCCTTTCTACCTCGTTTTTCTAGCCGATAAAAGGTATCCCGTGTTCTAAAAATAAACTTGAGTCTCTCTTTATTTTCAATGTCAATCTATCCAATTCTGCACACACTAAAAATTTTTTTTAATTAACACTTCCTCCGTTGGTAAGTCTTCATTTTTCCAATATTGAGTGAATACAATTCTTGCTGCAGTTGGTATATGTAAAATTAAATATATACACTCATAATTTCCTACAACAATTATGCCTAACAAAAATAATTCTGGCTTAAACTCTATATGTTTTTTCGTCATTTTCTCTAGCCACGTATGTATTCTTAACCAAAATCTTTGGGCGTTAGAGCCTGTCCACTAAAGATGTTAATAGGTGCCTGGTTTTTGTTTACATTTCCAACAATTGCTTGCTATATTTTTAAACATTTTTGCTAGCCTCACGGGTGTTGGGTGCCATCTATAGAGCATTTTATACAAATCCGGAATTTTGAAAAGATGGTGCACTTCGCCAATTTTCCAGGAAGAAAAAAAGGCAACTGGTGCCAATTCAAGCGTGTCACAATGTTGGAAGTTCCTTGTCTGAAACTTTTAAGGCCGTGATTGCTGGGCAAAAAATTTGGAAAACATAGCTTGTATTTGACTGCAGAAATATCTATAGATGCATGGTTAAAAATAAAGCATTTTGTTCCATCCAGGAATATCTATAGATACATAGTGGAAAAAAAAGGCATTTTGTTCAATATATTGGTATTTTCACATTCACAAAGGATTTTTCCGTGGGAATTTGTTCCAATTGGTCAACCATATATTTTTTCTTCTTCGACCTTTTCTATTTAATGTTTGTTTGTAGGGAATCCGTAATGCCAGCTTCACCGTTCAGAGCAGAGTAGTTCAGGAGCAAATCATTTCCGAAAGCACAGGACTATTTTAACGATTTGTTTATTTATATTTCATTTATATAGGTTTCTAGGCAGCCCATTCTTCCTCAAGAAAGGCGCTCTTTCTTTTTTTCATTTCTTTTTTTGAAGTTGTCCGGTCAGGATGCCAGCCTGATAAAATTGAAAATAACGGTATTGCGATCGATAGAGAGATCCCGATTGCATCGCTTCAGTTTTAATTTTAAAAGAATACAAATAAATTTGATTTTCTAGAGCTGATAAAAACTTCTCCGGTTGGAAACCAGATTAAAATACAAAAAAAAAAAAAAGCAAATTGCCGCACATTGAACGATGTAGACCAGGGCTTTTCAACCAGTGGTACGGGTACCACCTGTGGTACATGGGCACCTGGCAGGTGGTACGCGACCATCCTAGAAAAGTGGTAGCGGGGGAGGGGAATGGCAGCACCGCACAAGCCTGAGCGAGAGACAGATGGAGCTGCAGGGCTGTCAGGGCTCAGCAGAAGCGCCAGGATCAGCGCCAGGATCCAGCTGGAGCCCAGCGCTGATTCTGGCATTTCTGAGCCCAGAAGAAGCGCCGATCAGCTGGAATGTTGCAGCATCTCCAGGGTCTTGTGATTCACAGTCAGATGTTTGGCAACCGATTCATATTTATGACGGTCACAGTGTCCCAGGGTCATGGGAAGTGACCAAAACCTGCTGCAACCACCCAGCAGATGGGGGGGGGGAATAAAAACCAAACACCCCACCTACCCCCACCCCCGCTGCCAATCCTCAACAGAAATTCTCACAACCATGAAAACCTCGGACAGGAGGAAGAGCGCCGCCGGGCGGACAGGCAGATGTCTTGCTTGGCTGTGGCTTGGGGGGCCCTTTTTTCAGTGCCATTGTAACTTCGAACACTCTAAGCGAACTGTTGTAAGTCGAGGACTACCTGTACTTCATCACTTCCCCCTTTTTTTTTTTTGGTCATCAAGTTTTTGACCCCTTGCTAGGCGACCGGTGGTACTCGGATGTTGCCGTATCCTAAAAGTGGTACAATGGGTGAAAAGGTTGAAAAGGCCCTGAATTAGAGGAGAAGCCAAAGGTTTTCAAGGGAAAGCAACTCCACTTGCCTTTGGGGAGAGCACCGCTGGGATAACCACGGCCTGGAGGATTGAGGATCTCCAGAGACAAAAATGACCAATTGCTTACCAGTAAATGCTTCACCACTTTATCACTTGGGACTTTCAAGTGTGGGCAACCTCCTTCGTCACAAAGTCTGCTCTCGTCCTGGAAATGAGGGAAGAGAAAAATAAAGCAGTAGATTTACGTCTTGTCTGCCCTGAGTTGTCAGCCACTCAAAGTATTGGTCCACAGCTTCCAATCCTCTCTGACTAGCTGGCCTACGTGGGGATAAGATCGTTCGGTTTTAGCACATCTGGAATGAAAAAGGGAGAAAGACGATCTAGGCTAGTGTTGATGTACCTCCAAGTTTCTGGGCCATGCAATTTCTCGCTTTCCTCCAGGATACCAGCCGTGGGACCAATGCTGAGCTCTTGTCAGTTGCATGCTGATAGAAAAAAGGATGCAGAATATCCAGAAGGATCTTTGGCACAACATTATGTGGTCTTCAGTCCCACGATCTCTGTGGAATCTGGAAGGAAGGGGAAGAATGGAAATTTGCCTTTTTTTTTTTTTTGGCCAGGGTTACTGTCAGCATTCGAGTCTCCACTCGAGTAATATTAAGAGAAACAATTATGGAGAGAATGGAATAGAAATAGAAATAATGAAGAGAAGAGATAAAATAATAAATAGAATAGAATAGAATAGAATAGAATAGAATAGAATAGAATAGAATAGAATAGAATAGAATAGAATAGAATAGAATAGAATAGAATAGAATAGAATAGAATACAAAAGAAGAGATAAAATAATAATAATAGAATAGAATAGGAATAAGAAGAGAAGAGAAGAAGAGATAAAATAATAAATAGAATAGGAAATAATAGAAGAGAATAGAATAGAATACAAGAGAAGAGAAGAGATAAAATAATAATAGAATAGAATAGAATAGGAATAATAATAGAATAGAATAGAATAGCAATAATAATAGAAGAAGAGAAGAGAAGAGATAAAATAAAGAATAGAATAGAATAGAATAGGAATAAGAAGAGAAGAAGAGATAAAATAATAAGTAGAATAGGAAATAATAGAAGAGAATAGAATAGAATACAAGAGAAGAGAAGAGATAAAAGAATAGAATAGAATAGAATAGGAATAAGGAGAGGAGAAAATAATAAATAGAATAGGAATAAGAAGAGAAGAGAAGAGATAAAATAATAAAGAATAGAATAGAAGAAAAGAGAAGAGAAGAGATTAAATAATAGAATAGAAATAGAATAGAATAGAATTATTAAAATCTATAAATACATATCTAAACAAAAAAGGAAAATAACATGCAGAGGAATATTTATAAGGGATCCACCTATGTATTGTCCTTGGTGCTCTCTGAGCTTGGTGGTTTCCTTGCAGACGTTTGATTACCCAACTAGGGAACCTCATCACTGCGAGAAGGGGGGGGGGTTCTGCCTTATCTGTCTCTTTCCTCTCCCTTTAATGTTCAGGAGGAAGATCTGGAGGCAGCAATGTGAACTGGGGGTGGGGTCCTTGCTGCTTTCTGAGCATGGTTGTTTTCTTGCACTAGCATTGATAATGTTCCCTAGTTTGGGCAAGGAAACATCTGCAAGGAAACCACCCAGCTCAGAGAGCACCAAGGAACCCATAATCCTCCTCCACCTCCTCCTCCTGGTTGGGATATAAAAAAAACCCAAAAGGCATTGTAATACAACTCAGGGAACTTCACATCTTACATTGTCTGCAATTGGAATAAATATATGTGCCCGTTTGAAAATCTAATTAATAAGAATAGAATAGAATAGAATAGAATAGAATAGAATAGAATAGAATAGAATAGAATAGAATAGAATAGAATAGAATAGAATAGAATAGAATAGAATAGAATAGAATAGAATAGAATAGAATAGAATAGAAAATATGGAATGGAATGGAATGGAATGGAATGGAATGGAATGGAATAGAATAGAATAGAATAGAATAGAATAGAATAGAATAGAATAGAATAGAATAGAATAGAATGCAGAATAGAATGCAGAATAGAATGCAGAATAGAATAGGATATAGAATAGAATATAGAGAAGAGAAGAGAATATAGAGAATAGAATTGAATAGAATAGAAAAGAACAATGACTTTGTTGACACTTTACATTAATCAGCATACATTAAAAATGAGATTTCCTTGCCTACAGCTCTCAAAGGGTAACCACCTCCAATATACACTGCATAAACATGACAAAATAATGATGATGATGATGATGCACACACACACACACACACACACACACAGAGTTTCGTATCCCTCCCTTAATCCAAGTTGCTAGGAAGTTGCGAATCTTAAAAGAGAAGCTTAGCAAAAAAAAAAAGTCTGCTCACCTCTGATGGCTTTTTCCCTCCTTTGTGCTGAGATGTGGTCAGTGCTCAAGCACTACGCTCTGGATACTTATAGTCCTTCCCATGTGCCAGCCAAGTCATCGCTCACCCAATTTGATCTTTGCTGCCTCTTAGCTCTGTGGAAGCCTCTGAGTCTCCAGGATGCTTTGCTGACGCTGCGCAATGCTGGGACTCTCACCAGCCTGGTTTTTTGACCCTCTGGGATCTTGGAAAGACTTCATGATAACATCCTTATAATATATTTAGCCTCCGTTGCTTTCAGCTGGCAACTGGCCTAGACTGAGCTTGCAAGCTAAGCAAGATGGGCCGTGGGGAAAATTTGGACGGGACAACAGCAATAGCGTTTAGACTTATATACCGCTTCACAGTGCTTTCGCAGCCCTCTCTAAGCGGTTTACGGAGTCAGCCTTTTGCCCCTGTAAGGTCCCTGGCCCTTACTTGAACTGGAGACACCATTAAAAGTCTAATCAGGCAACTCAAGCGGAGGCTTCCTGAGAAAACCGTGCTTTAATTGATCGAATAAAAAATCTGGAACGCTGGGAGAGTCGCGTTCCGAAGGGCCACACCTTAGAAAATTAGTAGCATGGCTTTATAAACTTTGTCAGCCAATGAAAATCGGACAACGGAGCCATTACATCATAAGGAAGACATCAATCATTCCTGCCCACTCGCTTATTCCCTCCTCCAGTACATCCCATCCGCGCGCATGTTTGCCCACACTTGCATGAAATTTGTCCCCGACGCAAATGCTGGCTTACAAAAGCGAGATAGCAATAGTTAGGCTAAACAATTTCTTTCTGTTCCAGTTACAGAACCCTTCACCCCCGCAACAATCTGGGTCCTCATTTTACCGACCTCGGAAGGACGGAAGGCTGAGTCAACCTTGAACCGGTCAGGATCGAACTGCTGCCAGTGGGCAGAGTCAGCCTGCAATACTGCCTTCTCACCACTGCGCCAGCACGGCTCTTGTTAGGGAATTCTACCCTGCAGGTAGTCCTTGACTTATAACCGTTTGTTTAGTGACCGTTCAGTTACAACGGCACTGGAAAAAGTGACTTATGATGGTTTTTCATGCTTACGACCGTTGTGGGCATCCCCAGGGTCAAGTGATCAAAATTGACCAGTGTCTCGCTTAGCAACAGAAATTCCAGGCAGTTGTTGTGATACGTTGAGGACTACCTGTATTTTCTAGGTCAGGGATAGGCAACCTTGGCTCTTTTATGACTTGTGGACTTCAACTCCCAGAATTCCTGAGCCAGCATGGGGGAACTGTGGCCCCTTCATGACTTGAGGACTTCAACTCCCAGAATTCCTGAGCCAGCATGGGGGAACTATGGTCCCTTCATGACTTGAGGACTTCAACTCCCAGAATTCCTGAGACAGCATGGGGGAACTATGGCCCTCTTCATGACTCGTGGACTTCAACTCCCAGAATTCCTGAGCCAGCATGGGGGAACTGTGGCCCTTTCATGACTTGAGGACTTCAACTCCCAGAATTCCTGAGCCAGCATGGGGGAACTATGGTCCCTTCATGACTTGAGGACTTCAACTCCCAGAATTCCTGAGCCAGCATGGGGGAACTGTGGCCCCTTCATGACTTGAGGACTTGGAAACTCATTTTCCCCTCAGCATGGCTGGCTCAGGAATTCTGGGAGTTGAAGTCCACGAGTCATAAAAGAGCCAAGGTTGCCTACCCCTGTTCTAGGTAGAATGGGACTCCAGAAGAAGAGAATGGAAACAAACAAACGAAAGAGACCCGAGATATTTCTGAACGCAAAGTAACAGCAGTTGTTCAGAATAACAGCAACAAACTAGAACTTCCTGACGTTTTAATTGTGATCAAAAGAGAGACGGGGGGGGGGGGGGGGGGTTGGATCTCAAAACAGGAAGTGTCATCTACTCGTCATTCTTCTCTCCCTCCTCAATGGAAAACTTGCAAATCTAATTGTAAGCAAGGCCACGGGCTAATTTTGTCCTGGCGTGTCTCTTCTGAAATTGTGTATTTTAAAAAAAGCAAACACAGCTACACAAACAAACTGGTCCGTCAGAGGTCCAAGACGCGCGTCACGTCTCCTGTCTCACTGGCCACGGTCTCATCAGCCAAGGATTGGATTGAGATGCTAAGCAAACAACGGGCCGGATGGACAAGAGGCCGTTTCAGCTTGCAAAGGCAGCCGTGGTGGCTAGACCCAATTCAGGGAACATGTTTTTTTAAGCGAAATTGGTTGCGGAAGCTTCTGTCACACAAAAATACAACACTGGAGCTGGGATGGCCTTGATGGCGCTGAGAGATGACCTCTGGTGGGAACGGGACGGGATGGCCCATCCATCCATTCGAGGTCTTCAGGAGAATCGGATGAGGTGGCCCATCCATCCAGCCGTCTTTCATGTGCAAGGTGGGACTAGAACTCACCATCTCCTGGTCACTGGCCCAAAGTCACCCAGCCGGCTTTCATATGCAACATGGGACTAGAACTCACCATCTCCTGGCGACTGGCCCAAAGTCACCCAGCCGGCTTTCATGGTAAGGCAGGACTAGAACTCACCATCTCCTGGTTTCTAGCTTGGTGCCTTCACTACTAGACCAAAGGGGCTCCATTGTACCTGTGAAGGCTAGTGGTCACCAATTGCCTTGGCCCCCAAATATCCATCTAAAACCTTTTCTTTGTGTGTCTTCAAAGATGTGAAGATCTGCCAATTAAAGGTAAAGGTTCCCCCACACATGCGTGCTAGTCGTTTCCGACTCTAGGGGCCGGTGCTCGTCTCCGTTTCAAAGCCGAAGAGCCGGCGCTTGTCCAAGGACGTCTCCGTGGTCATGAGGCCGGCATGACTAGACGCCAAAGGCGCACGGAACGCTGTTACCTTCCCACCGGAGTGGTCCCTATTTTTCTACTTGCATTTTGACGTGCTTTCGAACTGCTAGGTTGGTAGAAGCTGGGACGAGTAACAGGCGCTCACTCTGTTACGCGGCACTCGGCAAATGTTCCTTCCCAAGTGGCCAGCGATAACCAAACCAGCTTGATAATGAAAGATCTGTAGGGCTTCCAAATTCAAATTAATCCATTATCCACCTATTAAATCAGCGGCCTTCAAACTTGGCAACTTTAAGACCTGTGGACTTCAACTCCCAGAATTCCTCAGCCAGCCCTGGGCTGGCTGAGGAATTCGGGGAGTTGAAGTCCACAAGTCTTAAAGCTGCCAGGTTTGAAGGCCACTGTATTAAATGAATGCCTTGACTGGAAGATGGAAATGAAAAAAAAAAAACGTCCTTAAGAGCATCCAAGTATAATCCAGGGCTTCTTTCCTCTCCCTACAGGTGTGTTTGAATCCTCCATCCAAAACAGGTCCTTCTCAACTTACCACCATTCGTTTAGTGACCGTTCAAAGTTACAATGGCACAAGTGGCTTAGGACCGTCATTCCACACTTACGACCGTCGCAGCATCCCCCGCGATCACGGGATCAAAATTCGGAGGCTTGGCAACTGGTTCGTATTTAGGACGGTCCCCGGGGATCCCCGTTTGGCCACCTTCTGACCAGCCACATCCACGGGGGAGCCAGTTTCACCTCACAACCGCGTCGCCAATGAACAACGTCTGCGGCGAGCGAGACGGTAAAATGGGGCCGAAAGGCAAAAACGTCCCAGGTTAGTGACGGAAAGTTGGAGCTGAGGATGACCTGCGCGGCCTTGTTTTTGCCCGGGGGTAGAAGAAAAGAACCAGCCCAGTTAAAAAATAAAAAGAAAAGCATTTACTTGGTCAACAAAAATAAATACAAGATATTAAGACATTCGGAATGAGGCAGAGAAGAATTACAATTACAGAAAAGGAACGGAAGAGGGGACATCGCTTGGGTGGGCTGCCTTGGCATTTTGTGGGGGGGGGGAAACAAGAGACTTAGTTTTGGCACAAAGCTTGACACCCCCCCCTCTGGTTAAGGCAGCTATGATGCCCCCTCTAACTGCAAGCCCAACGAGAGAACGAAAGCCAAACAAAAGTTGCTATCTATGAGCCTACCAACACCACAATATGTGTAGCTTTATGATGGAGTGTTGCGTGTATATAGGGTAGCCAGGATGCCACTAAATAGGTTGCTCCAGCAAAGGAGAATATTTGTAGCTCAGGGTTGGAAAAGGAAGGGTCCTTGGTGCTCTCTGAGCTGGGTGGCTTTCTTGCAGACGTTTCGTGACCCAGCTAGGTAACATCATCAGTGCTAGAAGGGAGGGGGGTTTGTGGAAAGGAGGAGGAGGAGGAGGAGGAGAAAAGGGATAGTAGTAGTAGTGCAGGGTCCTTGATGTTCTCTGGGCTGGGTTGTTTTCTTGCAGATGTTTCGTGACCCAACTAGGTAACATCATCAGTGCTAGAAGGGAGTGGGGTTTGCGAGGAGGAGGAGGAATGGTGCAGGGTCCTTGATGCTCTCTGAGCTTGGTGGTTTCCTTGCAGACGTTTCGTGACCCAACTAGGTAACATCATCAGTGCTAGAAGGGAGGAGGAGGAGGACTGTGGGGTCCTTGGTGCTCTCTGAGCTTGGTGGTTTCCTTGCAGACCTTTCGTGACCCAACTAGGTAACATCATCAGTGCTAGAAGGGAGGAGGAGGAGGAGGAGGAGGAGGAGAAGACTGTGGGGTCCTTGGTGCTCTCTGAGCTTGGTGGTTTCCTTGCAGACGTTTCGTGACCCAACTAGGGAACATCATCAGTGCTAGAAGGGAGGAGGGTTTGTGGAAAGGAGGAGGAGGAGGAAGAGGAGGAGAAAAAGAATAGTAGTAGTAGTGCAGGGTCCTTGATGTTCTCTGGGCTGGGTTGTTTTCTTGCAGATGTTTCGTGACCCAACTAGGTAACATCATCAGTGCTAGAAGGGAGGGGGGTTTGCGAGGAGGAGGAGGAGGATTGGTGCAGGGTCCTTGATGCTCTCTGAGCTGGGTTGTTTTCTTGCAGATGTTTCGTGACCCAACTAGGTGACATCATCAGTGCTAGAAAGGAGGGGGGTTTGCTCTCGGTAGCACCCTAATGGAACTTGGTAGAGGGAACTACCAACTCAGCCTAACAATCCACAGCAAACAACAGCTGAGTCAACACTCCCATCAAGCCTCTTCTCTACATAAACAGAGAGCACGGATGACGTTACCTAGCTGGGTCATGAAACGTCTGCAAGGAAACCACCCAGCTCAGAGCGCGGCCAGGACTCCTCATTTGCTCCTGCTTTCAGCAAGAGCGTAGTAAGCTTCTGCTGTTTTTGAGATGTACCAGCACGGAAGGGGAAGGGACTACCACGTCCCACACCCACACGATGGATCACGAGAATCTGTTTCTGTTTTATTGAGCCGGTTCTGTGGTCTATTAAGATTAGCCCTGGTTCCCTAAGCTGGAATGGACGTCCAGATGCTTCACTGCAGATGCTTTGGCTAGTAAAGAGCGAGGAGGTCTAGCTGGGATTTCCCAAAGGCGATCGTCTCCTGCAGGGTTTCTGTAATGTCTCAAGATCCAGTTAAGGGTCTTCCCAAGGCTAGCAAATCTCTCAGTTGAGATGGGCCACACCTGGAAGGCACAAAACCCAGGAAGGGTGACAGGTGTCCTCACCACCCATGGTTAGCACCCAAAGGCTGATTCTTCTCTCCGCTTGAAAGGCACCCAGCCCACATCACAAATGCGGTGCTGGAAAGGATCACATGGGGGGCAGCTGAACCCAAAGAGGGGAATCAGTTTTGAGGGGGGGTCTTCGATGTCTCTCAGCACCCTCCTTTGGGGTGATTTTCCCTTTCCTGCCTTGAAAAGACCGGGTGGGTGGAAGAAGGAAAAAGAAGAAGCAAACATGTCAATCCTGACAACTTTCAGGTGGGTGGACAACTCCCAGAATTCTTCGGCCAGCATCTGAGGATTTCCTGCTCGAGCAGGGGTTGGGCTAGAAGACCTTCAAGGTTCCTTCCAACTCTTGTTTATTCTGACTTCAACTCCCAGAATTCTCCATCCGACGTGTGGACTTTTGACTCCCTGAATTCCTCCTCCAGCATGTGTGGACCTCAACTCCCAGAATTCCCTAGACCAGGGGTAGGCAACCTTGGCTCTTTTATGACTCGTGGACTTCAACTCCCAGAATTCCTCAGCCAGCCATGGCTCAGCTTGGAAACTCTCTTTCCCCTCAGCGTGGCTGGCTCAGGAATTCTGGGAGTTGAAGTCCACGAGTCATAAAAAAGCCAAGATTGCCTACCCCTGGCCTAGGCCTAGGCCGCTTTATGACTCGTGGACTTCAACTCCCAGAATTCCTGAGCCAGCCACGCTGAGGGAAAAGGGAGAGGTTTCCAAGCTGAGCCATGTTGGCTCAGGAATTCTGGGAGTTGAAGTGCACGAGTCATAAAAGAGCCAAGGTTGCCTACCTCTGGCCTAGGCGCTTTGCCGGTGTTCAAAAAAAGGGTCTATATTCCTGATGAAAGGGGTCATTTCAAACCATCTGATCACATTTTTTTGTGGGGGGGTAATGATGGATTTTTGGTAAGATTATATTTTGAAGACTTTACCTCGCCTCTTTTGAGAGATTTCAGTGAGACGCTGCAAGTGTCTTGACTGTTTTATGAATATTCCTATGATGCCATTTTTAAAGACTCCCCCCGCCTTTTTCTTGTTGTGCTATTTCCAGGGAACTTTTCAAAAATACGAGCGTTAAATCCTGAAAACTATTCTCCCAAAGTATCAGACTGGGAGTATTAAGAGTTAGGAAGATGATAAGGGTTGGGGGAAAAATTCTTTCAAAAAAAAAAAAGCATATCTCCTGTGTTCTCCTTCCATATCCTCTTCCGTTTTTCCAACCCAGTAGGACTCTTTACTTTTTAATTTTTAATGGAAAAAAAATCCAATTTTTCAGCATGAATCACTTGTGTGTGTAGGGGGGGGCTGCTGGCCACGACTGTCTAAGAGAAGAAAATTAAGAGGCCCAAAGCAATTTTTCCCCCAACTGATTCCAGAAATTTGGGGAGCGGGAATCCTAGGACCTTTGGAACAAATCCACTTGGAGAAAGACCAGTTTATGGCGGCCAAGATGTGCAAAGTTTACAAAACGTTTAAGGGTTCTCGCTGGGAAACTCTAGAAGAATTTTAGCTACGTTTCTGGAAACCAAGGAGCTGCGAAGCCCAAATATAAGAGGAAAAAAGAAATAATAATAATAATAATTAAAAAAACCCTCGGGTGAAGTTTAGGAAGTTGTAAAATGAGGGGGGCTTTTCTCCTTGGCTTTGTAGCTCACGATGCAAAAGCAAGGAAGGATGAGAAGATGTAAGTCAACCAGGATCCATCAGCCTAAAACTGCCGGAAGGGTGGAAATGGTAGGGCTGCACAACCCACTTCCAAGTGGGAAAAACGAAGTGAAACGAACAACACAAACCCCAGTTGCGATTCCATTAGAGGAAGTGAGGCCAGTGTGCAAAGCGCATAAATTGGAAAGGAAAACACGGTTTAGTTTGAAGCATTTCAGCATCCAGAGGAACAAGCTGGGAAACTTGCCAGTCAAGAAAAAGGACCAAGATGATATTCAGATGTGCCAGACCCTAAACATTCAGAGGGGCCTTTGTAGATGATCCCCCTAAAAAAATGGAGCTCTTTCTCCATCCAGCTGAGATCCTCAACTCTCCAAATATAGTTGTTTAATAATAATAGTAAAAAAGAGAAATCCAATCTAGAAATAAGGAGAAACTTCCTAACAGTAAGGAGAATTAAGCAGTGGTACAGCTTGCCACTCGAAAACTTGCCAGTCAAGAGGGAGGACCAGGATGATATCCAGATGTGCCAGACCCTAAATATTCAGAGGGACCTTTGTAGATGATCCAAAAAAAATAAAAAATAAAAAAACGGAGCACTTTCTCCATCCAGCTGGGATCCTCAACTCTCCAAATAGAGTTGTTTAATTAAAAAAAATAAGAGAAATCCAATCTAGAAATAAGGAAAAAAACTTCCTAACAGTGAGGAGAATTAACCAGTGGAACAGCTTGCCACTAGAAGTTGTGAATGCTCCAGCACTGGAGGCTTGTGTAAGAAGAGATTGGACAGCCACCTGTCTGCAATGGTATAGGCCCGGTTTCCTGCCTGAGCGGTGGGGTTGGGGGTTGGACTAGATGACCTCCAAGGTCCCTTTCAAAGCCTATTATTCTATATTTTATAACATCAGTCGGAAGCATCCCAGTCTGAATTCCAAAGAGCACGGAAGTTTCCACGCTTTTAACTAGTTTACGGTGAAGAGGTTTGGAAAGGGATGCAAACGGGAGGACATTCTTTCTCCTCTACCAAAATCTCTGCTAAATAATTCTTCTTTTTTAAAAAAAAAAACCAAAAAACCCCCAACCCTGTAAAATAATGAACTCCAAGAGGTTTCCCAGGAGAGTGGAAGAAAAAAAAGAAAAAAGCTTTAAGAATGTTACTGGTGTGCCACTTTTTTTTTTCCTTTTCAAAGAAACTGCTGCTAATAAGAAATCTCATTTGGTTTTTAAAAAGCTTTACTCCCTAAAGTGGGGGGGGGGGATTTACCAAAAAAAACCCCCCCCAAAAAACCAAGAACAGCCTGCATAAACTCTCCAGAAGAGAGGGTGTTTGTTGTTTTTTTTGCCCGACAATATTAATCCAAATATCACACTATTTAATTCCCCAATAAAACATTGGAAAAGTGCCTACAATGTCTTTTTTTTTCCTAACACTTTTGCTACATATAAAATCTCCAGCTAATAGCAATCTTATGGTACCAACCCTTCTAGAACAGTTAAGATTATATACACAATTTTTTTTTGGGGGGGGGGGGCAATAAGGATATTAACAAACAGAATATTACAAAGTATTAAAGAAGGCAACTCTTTTTTTTTCTTCCGGCGGATTCGGCTTCACTTGAAGTTGGCGTAATCTGAAAACGCGTCGATATATTCCTGGACCACCTTGTAGCAGAATTCGTATTGTTCCTAGGGATTAGGCAGAGGAGAAAGGGTGGTGAGTGACAGAACAAGCCATGGTTTCCCCACAAAGACCTTCGGACAAAGCTAGGAAGTCCCCAGAATTCCTAAGTATTTGTGGAAATTCATGCATAGAGAGTTATCTACTTAAGTGGGCGCTTTAAAACAGAGGTCCCCAACCTTTTGGGCACCAGGGACCGGTTCCGAGGGGACAGGTTTTTCCACGGACCGGAGGGGGCGTGGGTTTGTGTGCTGCCTACATCCCTTGGATGGGGCTTTGCTTGTGTGGACCGGTTGCTGGCGTGCTGCAGCCCAGTAACGGTCCACAAACCAGGGGTTGGGGACCACTGCCATAAAGCAGAGGTCCCCAACCTTTTGGGCACCAGGGACCGGTTCTGTGGAGACAGGTTTTTCCACGGACCGGAGGAGGCGTGGATTTGTGTGCTGCCTGCATCCTGCGGATGGGGCTTTGCTTGTTTGTGTGGACTGGTTGCTGGCGTGCTGCAGCCTGGTAACGGTCCACAAACCAGGGGTTGGGGACCACTGGCATAAAGCAGAGGTCCCCAACCTTTGGGGCACCAGGGACCGGTTCCGTGGGGACAGGTTTTTCCCACGGACCGGAGGGGGCGTGGGTTTGTGTGCTGCCTACATCCCGTGGATGGGGCTTTGCTTGTTTGTGTGGACCGGTTGCTGGCATGCTGCAGCCCAGTAACGGTCCACAAACCAGGGGTTGGGGACCACTGCCATAAAGCAGAGGTCCCCAACCTTTTGGGCACCAGGGACCGGTTCTGTGGAGACAGGTTTTTCCACGGACCGGAGGAGGCGTGGATTTGTGTGCTGCCTGCATCCTGCGGATGGGGCTTTGCTTGTTTGTGTGGACCGGTTGCTGGCGTGCTGCAGCCCAGTAACGGTCCACGAACCAGGGGTTGGGGACCACTGCCATAAAGCAGAGGTCCCCAACCTTTGGGGCACCCGGGACTGGTTCCGTGGGGACAGGTTTTTCCACGGACCGGAGGGGGTGTGGGTTTATGTGCTGCCTACATCCAGTGGATGGGGGGTCTTTGCTTGTTTGTGCGGACCGGATGCTGTTGTGCTGCAGCTCAGTACCGGTCCACATTCCTGCCTGAAAGCATTTTTCTAGTTCCAGGGATCCAAACTAGGCAATTCTTTATGGAAAAATGTGCAGGCTGTCCTTGACTTATGACTGTTCCTTTTGGGACCACTCAAAGTTACGACGGTGCTGGAATAAAAAAGTGGCTTATGAACGGTCTTGGCACTTACGACTGTTGCGGCATCCCCAGTCAAGGGGTCGTGATTTGGGGGTTGTTTGGCAGCTGTTATGTATTATAACCGCAATGGTTGTAGGTTTCCCTCGCAACCTTCTGGCTTCTGACGAGATAGGTCAAGGGGGGGGGGGGGGAAAGTGGATCCATTTAAGGACCCAGTAATTTGCTTAACGAATTGTGGCAAAAAGGTTGCAAAATCGGGTGTGGCCACATGGTGATTCACTTAACAACCATATGACTTCTTGCACCTCAAATTAAGAACTTTATGAAGAAAGACCAGTTAGCCCAGGGGTCTTCAAACGTGGCCCTTTGTGACTTCAGCCAGCAATTCTGGGAGTTGAAGTCCACAAGTCACAAAAGGGCCACGTTTGAAGACCCCTGAGTTAGCCCAACACAGATCACAATTTCTCGTCCATTACAGGTAGTCCTCAACTTAGGACAACTGAGCCCAAAATTTCCATTGCTACATGAGACAGTTATAAAGTGAGATCTGTCCCATTTTACGACCTTTCTTGCCACAGTTGTTAAGTGAATCCCCGCAGTTGTTAAGTTAGTAACATGGTCGTTAAGTGAATCTGGCTTCCCCTCATTGCTTGTCGGAAGGTCGCAAAAGGGGATCGCGTGGCCGCCCTGGGACACTGCGACTGTCATAAATACGAGCCAGTGGCCAAGCGTTTTGAATTTGGATCACCTGGCCGTGGGGATGCTGCAACAGTTGTGTGAAAAAACCACACTTTTCCCAATGCTGTTATAACTTCGGTCATTAAACAAATTATTGTAAGTGTTGTGATTCCTCGCCAACCAGCCCGTGGATCCGGCAGCTGAGTCTGAGGAATCCTATGAGGAGGAGGAGGAGGGGCCTGGAGTGACATTAAGAGTCGGAGGAAGGCTCTGAGGAGCTCCAAGACTTACAGTTGGACGAGAAGCCTGGCCCCTCTACTCGTCCTCAGACTGAGACACAGCTGTGCTGGGAATCTGAGTTGGATGGTGATGAAGCACTGCTGGCACAAATCCAGGATGCACGAAAACGCCGGCAAGAGAAGCGAGTAGGACAGAGGAAGGCAATGGGGCGGCTCCAAAGGCAAAGGAGAAGGCATTAGGAAGCCACGCCTGGGCTGAATTATAAAAAGGGAAGGTGTGAGAGGTGCTGGTTGCCAAAGGCAACCGTTCGTGTTGAGGATGGAGTTTCTGAGGACTGTGTTTGTTTGCCTTGGACACTGACTCAGGTCTGTGAGAATAAAAGGGGTTTTGGTTTTGTCTTGGGGTGCCTGCCTGTTTCTTGGAAGAGGGGGTTCCCCTTGTGAGCATAGCAAGGACTCGCACAGGCTGGGACTCGTCACGTCCCCATTGTGGTTGATGCTTACCAGTGTTTGCACCATGTGCGGCCTCTGTAACCTCAAACTCTTCACGGTCTGAAAGACGTCCAAAATTCCTTCCGCCTTGACCCTTTCCAGGACGGTCCCCAAGGCACAAAACGTCCCCGTCCGTCCAGCTCCGGCACTGCGAAGGAGGAGGAGATGGATGGAGCCCTTCCTTCTCCAGAGACCCTACTTAACGGAGGACAAGAGCTAGGAAGGTCTACTCCGTGCCCGTGGGAGGAAGGAGGAAGGTTCCCTGGACTTCCAAGGGATAGTAGAGAGAATAGTAGCGCTTCGGTTGAGACGAGGAAGGGCTGGGTCAACTCTCTGTTCTGAAGCTATCACCGACTCCAGGACGTCAGAGACATGGAGATTGTGAAGCAAAGTTTCTTCAAAGAGGAGAGGTAGTTTGGTGTAGTGGTTAAGGTGCCGGCTTAGAAACCGGGAAACTGTGAGTTCTAGTCCTACCTTAGGTGCGAAAGCCAGCTGGGTGACTTTGGGTCAACCCACAGGAAGCAGTGAGTACTAGTTCTGCCTCAGGCATGAAAGCCAACTGGGTGAGTTAGGGCCAATCACCAGGCGACGGTGAGTTCTAGTCCTGCCTTAGACATGAAAGCTAACTGGGTGACTTTGGGCTAATCGCCAGGCGATGGTGAGTTATAGTTCCATCTTAGGAATGGAAGCCAGAAGGGTGGCTTTGGGTCAATCACCAGGATACAGTGAGTTCTAGTCCTGCCTTAGACATGAAAGCTAACTGGGTGACTTTGGGCTAATCACCAGGCGATGGTGAGTTCTAGTTCCATCTTAGGCAGGAAAGCCAGCTGTACACTTGGACCAATCACCAGGAGATGGTGAGTTCTAGTCCTGCCTTAGGCATGAAAGCTAAACTGGATGATTTTGGGCCAATCATCATGCGGTAGTGAGTTCTAATTCTATCTTAGGCATTACAAGCCGGCTGGGTGACTTTGGGCCAACCACCAGGAGATGGTGAGTTCTAGTACTGCCTGCCTTGGGAAGGGAAACCAACTGGGTCCCTCTCTCTTTCAGCCCAACTCACCTCTTTACTGTGGCAAAGAGAAGGAGAAATGAGCATTAGGCACATTCCCCACCTGGAGATATTTGTAAAAATGGTTGAAGGCAGGATACAAGTAAGCAAGATGAAAACTGTCTTGGATCAATGGAATCGTCCTACGCTGCTCTTCAAAACCCTCATGGATGTGAGTCTATCATCACACAGGGGGAGCCCTCGGACACACACACACACACACACACACACACACACACCCTCGCGTTACCTGCAATGCACAGTGATGGGGTGATTGCCAGACTGCTGCTGTTGCTTCTGCACGGCTGCGATGATATTGATCATGCCTTTCCCATCGCTGGGGATCCCCACCTCTGGCCATCCGTGGAAGTGGAACTGTCGGATTTGCCGGCTTTTGTTTTCCTGCGGGGAAAAGCGGAGGCACGCTGAAGCAAGCGTGATCCTCAGAGAACATAGAATAACAGAGTCGGGCGGGACTTCGGAGGTCCTCTAGTCCAGGGGTCTTCAAACTCGGGCCCTTTTATGACTTGTGGACTTCAACTCCCAGAATTACTCAGCCAGCGTGCCTGGCTAAGGAATTCTTGGTGTTGAAGTCCACTCCTCTTAAAGTCTGTATCAGGGGCCTTCAAACTGGGCCCTTTTATGACTTCTGGACTTCAACTCCCAGAATTCCTCAGCCAGCGTGCCTGGCTGAGGAATTCTTGGTGTTGAAGTCCACTCCTCTTAAAGTCTATATTGAGGGTCTTGACCCTTTTATGACTTGTGGACTTCAACTCCCAGAATTCCTCAGCCAGACAAGCTGGCTGAGGAATTCTGGGAGTTGATCCACAAGTCATAAAAGGGCCCAGGTTTGAAAACCCCTGCTCTGGCCCAGCCCTTTGCTCAAGCAGGAGTACCTATACCATTTCAAACAAGTGGCTGTCCAATCTCTTCTTAAGAGCCTCCAGTGATGGAGCACCCACAACCTCTGGTGGCAAGCTGTTCCACTGGTTAATTATTCTCACTGTTAGGAAATTTCTCCTTAATTCTAGGTTGCTTCTCTCTTTGGTGACCTTCCACCTGTTATTTCTTGTCCTGCTTTGGAGAATAGATTGTCCCTCTCTTCTTTGTGACAGCCCCTCAAGTATTGGAAGGCTGCTATCATGTAACCCCTTATCCTCCTCTCCTGAGCCTTGACAGAATAATAGACTGGAAGGGACCTTGAAGGTCTTCTAGTCCAACCCCTGCTCAAGTAGGAGACCCTGCCTACACCATTTCAGACAAATGTTGTCCAATCTCTTCTTAAAAGCCTCCAGTATTGGAGCACCCACAGGTTCTAGTGGCAAGTTGGTCCACTGGTTAATTGTTCTGTCAGGAAATTTCTCCTTGGTTCCAGGCCAGGGGTAGGCAACCTTGGCTCTTTTATGACTCGTGGACTTCAACTCCTAGAATTCCTGAGCCAGCCAACATGGCTCAGCTTGGAAACCTCTCCCTTTCCCCTCAGCATGGCTGGCTCAGGAATTCTGGGAGTTGAAGTCCACAAGTCATGAAGGGGCCTAGGCCTAGGCCAGGGGTAGGCAACCTTGGCTCTTTTATGACTCGTGGACTTCAACTCCCAGAATTCCTGAGCCAGCCAACATGGCTCAGCTTGGAAACCTCTCCCTTTGCCCTCAGCATGGCTGGATCAGGAATTCTGGGAGTTGAAGTCCACAAGTCATGAAGGGGCCTAGGCCTAGGCCAGGGGTAGGCAACCTTGGCTCTTTTATGTCTCGTGGACTTCAACTCCCAGAATTCCTGAGCCAGCATGGCTCAGCTTGGAAACCTCTCCCTTTCCCCTCAGCATGGCTGGCTCAGGAATTCTGGGAGTTGAAGTCCACCAGTCATAAAAGAGCCAAGGTTGCCTAGCCCTGTTCTAGGCCTTCAGGTGCTTTGGAGAAGAGCTTGACTCCCTCTTCTTTGGGGCAGCCCCTGAGATATTGGAAGACTTCTATCCTGTCCCCCCTCGTCCTTCTCTTCATTAAACTAGACATTCCCAATTCAAAGCAACCGTTCCTTATATGTTTTGGCCTCCAGTCCCCTCATCATCTTTGTTGCTCTTCTCTGCGCTCTTTCCAGAGTCTCGACATCTTTTTTACATTCTGGTGATCAGAATTGGATGCAGGATTCCAAGTGTACTAAGGCTGTGTAAAGCCGGAACCTGTTATGAACGGTGGGTCCCTGCAGATCTAGCTGGGGTTTCTCAACACACGTACCCTGTTATTGGTCACCAGCAGATCCCGCACCGTGTAGCTCTCACACTCTTCCTCCTTCTTCAGCTCTATGGTGATGTCTCCGTAAGATATGGAGGCATCTGAAGGCCAGTACTGAGCACACTTCTCCTAGCAAGTCAGGAAACAGGAAAGAGAGGAGCGTGAGAAAGCTAACTTGAGATTAGGGACCGGTCCTCTGCTGTCCTCTCTTTCAATGCTGCAAGTGGTGAGGGACGCACTCAAGCCTAATGGTGGTTCTCCTCGGTTTCCACACATGGAAATTGGGCGCGTTTCTCAGCTGGTTTGTGTGGGAAAGGAAGCTGAAAGGAAGCCATGGAGTTCATTCCCAGAAGACATGATGATGGGCACTATGAGGGGCCCTTGGTGCTCTCTGAGCTTGGGGGGTTTTCTTGCAGACGTTTCATGACCCAAACTAGGTGACCTCATCACTGCTAGAAGGGAGGGGGGGTTGAAGAGAGGAGGAGGAGGACCATGGGGTCCTTAGTGCTCTCTTGAGCTTGGGGGGTTTTCTTGCAGACATTTCATGACCCAAACAAGGTGACCTCATCACTGCTAGAAGGGAGGGGGGGTTGAAGAGAGGAGGAGGAGGAGGAGGAGGAGGAGGAGGAGGAGGAGGAGGAGGAGGAGGAGGAGGAGGAGGAGGAGCACCATGGGGTCCTTAGTGCTCTCTTGAGCTTGGTGGTTTTCTTGCAGATGTTTCATGACCCAAACTAGGTAACCTCATCACTGCTAGAAGGGAGGGGGGTTTGAAGGGAGGAGGAGGAGGAAGAGGAGGAGGAGGAGGAGGAGGAGCACCACCACCATGGGGTCCTTAGTGGTCTCTTGAGCTTGGTGGTTATCTTGCAGACGTTCCATGACCCAAACTAGGTAACCTCATCACTGCTACAAGGGAGGGGGGTTTGAAGGGAGGAGGAGGAGGAGGAGGAGGAGATGAGGTGAGCACAAGAAAGCCACCAAGCTCAAAGAGCACCAAGGCCCCCTCCCTTCAACCCTGAGCCTCAAATATTCTCCTTTATCGACGGTCACTCTCTAAGGGGGCTTTAAAAGGGAACTAAATTAAATCACTGGAAGCCCTGAAAAATCGACAAGGCCTCCAGATTTGGGGGGAAGAACACCTCCCAGTGTCCAACTGCAGACATGGTGGGGGGGAAAAAAAGCAAGTAAATCTCCATTTCTTCTTGGTGAGATCCTGAGGCTGGCCGTTGCCAGGAAGGAAATGATGGGGTTTAAGAGGGCTTTTGCCTGATCCAGGAAGTGCATCTTCCACAAGACCTCAACACCATTGGCTCCTCTAGATGTTCCTCACGGTGCCTCACCTGGCCCCTCTCCTCCAGCTCGGTCAACATCACAATGGAGCAGGATTTCCACTCCCAGATCATCCGCCAGAAGTCCTCAATGGTGTGCTGGAGGGGTCCTTGGCTGGCAATGTAGGAATCCTTTTGACGGTAACCCTGGAAAATGTCAAGACGGGTGTGTGTGTGTGTGTGTCACAAAGAAGCAGCATAGCATAGCATATAGTGTTTCTCCGCAGCACAGTCTGTAGGATACGTGGTGCCACAGTGGCGAGAATGCAGTATTGCAGGCTAATTCAGTGCCCACTGCCAGCAGTTCGATCCTGACCGACTCAAGGTTAAACTCCACCTTCCGAGGTCAGTAAAATGAGGACCCAGATTGTTGGGGGCAAAGAGGCTGACTCTGTAAAACCGCTGAGAGAGGGCTGTAAAAGCAGTATGAAGTGGTATATAAGTCTAAGTGCTAGTGGGAAGGAAGGAAGGAAGGAAGGAAGGAAGGAAGGAAGGAAGGAAGGAAGGAAGGAAGGAAGGAAGGAAGGAAGGAAGGAAGGAAGGAAGGAAGGCCCCTGATGGTGCAGTGATTAGAATGCAGTATTGGAGGCTAACTCTGCCCACTGCCTTGGGTTCAACCGGCTCAAGGTTAAACTCCGCCTTCCGTCCTTTCAAGGTCGGTAAAATGAGGACCCGGATTGTTGGGGGCTGCAAGATGCTGACTCTGTAAAACCGCTTAGAAAGGGCTGTAAAGCACTGTGAAGCGGTATATAAGTCTAAAGGCTATTGCTATTGCTATTCTATTCTATTCTATTCTATTCTATTCTATTCTACTCTACTGTACTCTACTCTATTGCTATTCTATTATATTCTATTCTTATTATTTCCCATATTCTATTCTATTCTATTCTATTCTATTCTATTCTATTCTATTCTATTCTATTCTATTCTATTCTTATTATTTCTCATATTCTATTCTATTCTATTCTATTCTATTCTATTCTATTCTATTCTATTCTATTCTATTCTATTCTATTCTATTCTATTCTATTCTATTCTATTCTATTCTATTCTTATTTCCCATATTCTATTCTATTCTTATTTCCCATATTCTATTCTATTCTATTCTATTCTATTCTATTCTATTCTATTCTATTCTATTCTATTCTATTCTATTCTATTCTATTCTATTCTATTCTATTCTATTCTATTCTAAGCAGTATATAAGTCTAAGGGCTATTGCTATTCTCAACCTTGACAGCTTTAAGACCTTTCTTGCCGCAGTGGTTAAAATATTTGTTAATCTTGACATAATGCTCATTGCAATAATGAACGCTTACATTAAAAAATAAAAATAAAATAAAATAAAATAAAATAAAATAAAATAAAATAAAATAAAATAAAATAAAATAAAATAAAATAAAATAAAATAAAATTCCAGGCTTTCCTTCCACGGAGGAAAGTTGCTCGGCCCAGATGAGAAAAACCAGGGAAGCGACACTCACGTCAATAAAGGAAGCATTTACGTAGTCTGTGTTTTCTTCACCTCTTTTCACTGGAATGATCACCCGGTTGAACTCATCTGCAGGCACAAAAAGGAGACAACCACTATTTTAGAAATGTCTGGTGCGAAGCATTTAGTGATGGACTCTGGATGTGGCTCGAGAAACGATGGGTTTCCACAGCAACCCCTCAAAATGGCGACGTCTCTCTGCAAGCACTCTCATAGGCCGTTCTCACGCACCCGCCATGCCCGTCTTTGCAAAACTAAAGGGCAGAAACACAGGTACGTATTTCGTCCTCGACGTACAACCCCACAATCGAGCCCCAAATTTCCGCCGCTAAGCAAGACACGGTGTGAGTTTCGCCCCATTTTACGACCTTTCTCGCCACAGTTGTTCAGCGAATCCCTGCAGGAATACAGTCGCTAAGTGAAGGACTTACAACCTGTGAGTTAAGAACACTGGAAGTTTTTAAGAAGAGACTGGACAGCCATTTGTCTGAAATGGTATAGGGTTTCCTGCCTTAGCAGGGGGTTGGACTAGAAGACCTCCAAGGTCCCTTCCAACTACTTCTTCTTCTTCTTCTTCTTCTTCTTCTTCTTCTTCTTCTTCTTCTTCTTATTATTATTATTATTATTATTATTATTATTATTATTATTATTATTATTATTATTATTATTATTATTATTATTCCTCCGGGAAAGGGTGGTATATAAATGTAATAATGTAATAAAATAAATAAATAAATAAATAAATAAATAAATAAATAAATAAATTATTATTATTATTATTATTAAGGGTTAGGGTTAGGGTTAGTAGCTGAGGCCCTGCTGATTGGACTTTTCTTGCTGCATTTGTTAAGTGAATCATTGGCCGTTGTTAAGTTAGCGGTACAGTTGTTAAGTGAATCTGGATTCCCCCGTTGATTTTGCTTGTCAGAAGGTCGCAAAAGGAGGATCACATGACCCCGGGATACTGCAAACGTCATAAATACGAGTCAATTGCCAAGAGTCTGAATTGTGATCATGTGACCATGAGGATGCTGCAACGGTTGTTAAGTGTAAAACTGGTTGTAAATCACTTTTCCCCAGTGCCGTTGTTAACTCTGAATGGTCACTAAATGAACTGCTGTAAGTCGAGGACTTCTTGTAGTTTGAAAAAAAACTAAAACAGCTGATAAAATATAAAAAGGAAACCTGGTTGCTCCTCTGGAACATCAAGCCACAATTCATGGTTTAAACAGATGAAACTCTGTTATTGCCCCCTTCCTTTCCATCCCAAATGTTGTGAAGCCGACACACAAAAGTTAAGATTCCCCCAAGGGTTTCTCCTGCCCTAAAATGTGAATTTCAAGTTCTTTATTTTTTTCCCCCCGTCATGCCTTACATGGGATTATCTGCAGCACCCTGTTCTTCTTCATATTAGCCGGCAAATTGCCCGTCCTCATTTTGTCATTTTGGATTTTGATGGAGGTAAGTTTCTGCGGAAAGAGAGAAGCGGGACATAAGCGTCAAAGACAGATCTGCACGGGCCAAAGAGGTGACTGTTTAAGGCAGGGGTAGGCAACCTTGGCCCCTTTAGGACTCATGGACTTCCAATTCCCAGAATTCCTGAGCCGGCATGGGGAACTGTGGCCCCTTCATGACTTGTGGACTTCAACTCCCAGAATTCCTGAGCCAGCATGGGGAAGTATGGCTCCTTCATGACTTGTGGACTTCAACTCCCAGAATTCTTGAGCCAGCATGGGGAAGTATGGCCTCTTTATGACTCTTTGGACTTCAACTCCCAGAATTCCTGAACCAGCATGGGGGAACTATGGCCCCTTCATGACTGGTGGACTTCAACTCCCAGAATTCCTGAGCCAGCATGGGGAATTATGGCCCCTTCATGACTTGTGGACTTCAACTCCCAGAATTCCTGAGTCAGCATGGCTGACTCAGGAATTCTGGGTATCGAAGTCCATAAGTCATAAAAGAGTCAAGGTTGCTTACCCCTGGTTTAAGGGGTGGCCATACATGCCACATGGAACCAGTTGTAAAAAAATGCATCTTAGCTTCTCCAACTTTCCAACCTCTAGAAAGTCTTTGGGCCCAGGCTCTTCTCCCCTTCTTTCTAGGATTGCAGAAAGAGATGACCCCAAATTTTATTTCTTTATTTGTATCCCACCTTTATTATTTTTACAAATAAGGTGGTGAACAGATCCAGTACACCTTCTTCCTCCCGTTTTCCCCACAGCAACAACCCTGTGAGGTGGGTTGGCCCAAAGTCACCTCCCTGGCTTTTATGCCTAAGGCAGAACTAGAACTCACCGTCTCCTGGTGATTGGCACAGTCACCCAGCCGGCTAGCATGCCTAAAGGCGGAACTAGAACTCACCGTCTCCTGGTGATTGACCCAAAGTCACCCAGCCGGCTAGCATGCCTAAAGATGGAACTAGAACTCACAGTCTCCTGGTGGTTGACCCAAAGTCACCCAGCTGGCTAGCATTCCTAAAGGCGGAACTAGAACTCACCGTCTCCTGGTGATTGACCCAAAGTCACCCAGCTGGCTAGCATTCCTAAAGGCGGAACTAGAACTCACCGTCTCCTGGTGATTGACCCAAAGTCACCCAGCTGGCTAGCATGCCTAAAGGCGGAACTAGAACTCACCGTCTCCTGGTGATTGACCCAAAGTCACCCAGCCGGCTAGCATGCCTAAAGGCAGAACTAGAACTCACCGTCTCCTGGTAATTGACTCAAAGTCACCCAGCTGGCTAGCATTCCTAAAGGCAGAACTAGAACTCACCGTCTCCTGGTGATTGGCCCAAAGTCACCCAGCTGAGTTTCATGGCTAAGGTGGAACTAGAACTCACAATCTCCCGCTTTCTAACCTGGTGTCTGAATCACTAGGGCCCAACCAAGGTTACGAGTGTGAATTCACGAGCAGTCAGCCCCAAACTAGAGTGCAAATGAGCTGTGCCTTCGTGGCGAAAGAGAAATCCTTTGGATTTATCGATCAGTTGTCCCCAGGCATGATCTGGAGGCCTTGGGTCCAAAATTGCTCCCTACCTTAAACTCTTCCTCTAATCCGTTGCTGCTGCTCCCCAAAATTTTGTTGTAAATCTTCTGGAGGTGGACATCCAACGAGGTCACCTCCAATTCTGTGTCTCCATATAGGTAATGCTCAAGGAGCGCCTGGTAGATGAATACATACTGCATCTAAAAGGAGAGAAAACTCTTGTTCAGCTCTTTTAAGTTTATTCGTTTGGATTGGGGGGGTTTTGGGGGAGCTGTTGCATTCCAAAAACTCATCCCAATCCCAACCTCACAATCCCAATCCCAACTCCACAATCCCCAAATTCCCAATCCCAATCCCATTACCCCTAATCCCAGGGTTCCCAATCCCAAAATCTCAATCTCAGGATTCTCAACTCAATCCCAATCCCAACCCCATAATCCCAATCCCAGGATTCCAAATCCCAGCCCCATCCTCTCAATCTCAGGATTACGAATCCCATAATCCCAATCGCAGGATTCCCAAGCCCACCCCTAGAGTCCCAATCCCACCCCCATAATCCCAATCCCAGGATTCCCAACCCCCAGCCCATAATCTCAGCCCCAGGATTATGAGTAGAGCAAGAATGACTGGAGACGAGACGGGCCAATGATACAATCTGGGGGGGAAAAATGGGATCCGATGAAAGACAGGTCTTTTGGGAGAAGACTTACATCAGTCTGGACCATCTGGCAGCGTTGGGCCCGGATTCGACTCACAAACCCATAAACATCCACCTTCTTCTCGGCGTGCATCATGTCCAGCATGGCGTCGATCACAATGAAGGTTCCTGTCCGTCCCACGCCAGCACTAAAGGACAGGGTGGTGAGGAGAGAGAAGGAAAAAACATTTCAATGTTAGTTGTTTGAGATCATGGCTTGCGGCTGGTGGGCTGTTGTTAAATTAGCAACATGGTTGTTAAGTGAATCTGACTTTGCTCGTCCGGGACATTGGCCCTGTCATAAATGCGTGCCAGTGGTCAAGTTGCTGACCACGGGGATGGTGCCACTGTTTTAAGTGGGGGAAAAATGTCACTTTTTTTGGTGCCGTTGTAACTTTGAACGGTCATTAAACGAACGGTTGTTAAGTCGAGGACTAGCTGTATGGAGGACTTGAAGAAGGATTCAACAGCCTATCAATCAGGGGCAAGCAACCAGGACAGCTGGACGAGCTGTGGACTTCCAACACCCAGAATTCCTCAGCCGGCGTGGAATTCTGGGAGTTGAAGGTGTCTGCTCGTCAAAGTGTCCTAGTTCAGGGGTCCCCAACCTTGGCGACTTTAAGACTTGTGGACTTCAACTCCCAGAATTCCTCAGCTAGCAAATCTGGATGAGGAATTCTGGGAGTTGAAGTCCACAAGTCTTAGAAGTTGCCAAGCTTTGCTCGCTGAGGAATTCTGGGAGTTGAAGTCCACAAGTCTTAGAAGTCGCCAAGCTTTGCTCGCTGAGGAATTCTGGGAGTTGAAGTCCACAAGTCTTAGAAGTCGCCAAGCTTTGCTCGCTGAGGAATTCTGGGAGTTGAAGTCCACAAGTCTTAGAAGTCGCCAAGCTTTGCTTGCTGAGAAATTCTGGGAGTTGAAGGCCACAAGTCTTTAAAAGTCACCAAGGTTGGGGACCCCTGTCCTAGTGGGCCACCTGTTAAAAATGGCGCCTGGCACGACGGGGAATCGCCCTTTTCCCTCTGCGAGGGAAGCACTGACCTGCAGTGGACCACGATGGCGCCTGCGTATTGGGGGTTGCAGGTCTTCACCTTCTTCAGGAACTTCAGCATCCCGATGGGCGTGAAAGGCACCCCAAAATCCGGCCAGCTGGTGAAATGGAACTGGGTCACCAGGCGCTGGGGTTTTTTATTGGTGACGTCGCCTACCTGGGTGGAAAGGTAGCCAAGGTTAGCCAGGGTTATTCCTGCCCCTTCAGGAAGAACAGGGGACCTCCTGGCTCCGCCCAAGGCCCTTTACGGGGGGGGGAGGGAGGGAGGGGGATGATAGCTGGGAAAATTGAGGGAGGGAGAGAAGGGAGGAAGAGGGAAGCTAGCGAGAAGGAGGAGAGGAGACACTCAGGATGGGGGTATGCTAGGTGCTTCTTTCCTTTGTTTTTCTCACTGAGACCTAATAATAATAATAATAAATAATAAATAAATAAATAATAATAATAATAATAATAATAATAATAATAATAATAATAATAATAATAATAATAATAATAATAGTAATAATACCACCACCTGGTATTATTTAGATACCTGGTTGATACCTAGGATGCTGGCAGCAGCCCATGTCAACCATTAGTGCCAGTCAATTTGAGTGTTCAGTTGACTGAGTCAGGTTTTATGAATAAAAGTTTAATAATAACAACAACAACAACAACAACAACAACAACAACAATAATAATAATAATAATAATAATAATAATAATAATAATAAACAAAACAAATATGATGATAATAATAATAGCTAATTATTATTATTATTAATAATAATAATAATAATAGCAGCAGCAGCAGCCCCTAAGGGGGCGGGGGAGGAAAAGAGACAAAGCAGCTCCTTCCTTCCTTCCATTTCTCTCTCCCTCTTTCTGTCTCCTTTCTCTTCTGTCTTTCTTTGCCCCTTTCTTTGTCTCCCTTCCTTTCTCCCTTCCTCTCTCTCATTTTGTCTCCTTTTCTCTTTTTTCCCCTTCTTAATTTTTCTCCTTTTCTTTTGCTTAATTTCTTTTCTTTCTTTCTTTCTTTCTTTCTTTCTTTCTTTCTTTCTTTCTTTCTTTCTCTTTCTTTTTCTTTCTCTCTCTTTCTTTCTTTCTTTCTTTCTTTCTTTCTTTCTTTCTTTCTTTCTTTCTCTTTCCTTTTGTTCTCTTTCTTTCTTTCTTTCTTTCTTTCTTTCTTTCTTTCTTTCTTTCTTTCTTTCTTTCTTCCTTTCTTTCTCCTTTTCTTTCTCTTTCTCTGCCTCTCCTTTTTTCTTTCTCATTTTCCATTACTTCTTCTCCTCTGCTTCCCTCTCTCTCCTTTTCCCATTCTTTCTTTCTCTCTTGCTCTCTCTTTTCTCCCTGGTTCTGGTCTGGCTAGGATCACCGTAACGACAACAAGCATTACGTAGGAAATTCACACAGCACACTTTATGCATCCACTCACCTAAAAAAAACAACAAAAAAAAACACAGCAAGCAAGCAGCACATGGGGGTTGATATGCCTGCCTCTCACAAGGCCAGGCAACCCGAACGCCAGCCAGGCCTACCTGTTGGATGCAGAACTTCCTACCTGTTTGATGCAGAACTTCCTACCTGTTGGATGCAGAACTTCCGCACTGTGTAGTCCACCAGGACCGTCACGTCTTCCACAGAAACCCGGATATTCCCGTACGTCCAGCAGCCCTGATCTGGCCAATATTGGGCACATTTACACTGAGGAGAGACCACACAACAAACCAAGATGCAGGGCAGAAGAGAAGAGGAGATGGTCTAACTGCAATCACTCCTCACGAACCACAATCACTCCTGGGACAAGTCAACATCTGCTGTAGGTTAAAAGTCTTTCCAAACCTGGCTGGGCAGCCTCAACAGGCTAGTCTGTGGGCATGACCTGACAGGTAACTGCCTGAGTCTCTTCAAGGAGTGGAATGGCAGAGGAAAAGAGACCACCCGGCTATCGACTAGTCCAGGGGTAGGCAACCTCGGCTCTTTTATGACACATGGACTTCAACTCCCAGAATTCCTGAGCCAGCCATGCTGAGGAGAAAGGGAGAGGTTTCCAAGCTGAGCCATGCTGGCTCAGGAAATCTGGGAGTTGAAGTCCACGAGTCATAAAAGAGCCATGGTTGCCTAACCCTGGCCTAGGCCGCTTTATGACTCGTGGACTTCAACTCCCAGAATTCCTGAGCCAGCCATGCTGAGGAGAAAGGGAGAGGTTTCCAAGCTGAGCCGTGCAGGCTCAGGAATTCTGGGAGTTGAAGTCCATGAGTCATAAGAGAGCCAAGGTTGCCTACCCCTGGCCTAGGCTGCTTTATGATTCGTGGACTTCAACTCCCAGAATTCCTGAGCCAGCCACGCTGAGGGTAAAGGGAGAGGATTCCAAGCTGAGCCATGCTGGCTCAGGAATTCTGGGAGTTGAAGTCCACGAGTCATAAAAGAGCCAAGGTTGCCTAACCCTGGCCTAGGCCGCTTTATGACTCGTGGACTTCAACTCCCAGAATTCCTGAGCCAGCCACGCTGAGGGTAAAGGGAGAAGATTCCAAGCTGAGCCATGCTGGCTCAGGAATTCTGGGAGTTGAAGTCCATGAGTCATAAAAGAGCCAAGGTTGCCTACCCCTGGCCTAGGCAGCTGATCCGGGTTGGACAACACATTCAAATAAAGTGAAACTCCCTCTCTCCTACTCGCCCAAATATCTGGCAAGCGCCGAAGAATTTTGCCTTCGTCTTTCTGCCAGGTCACACAGTGTGACGGTAAAAATGCCAGGATTGCACTATATTAGTGATTCCGGCTATTGTTTAGTCAGGAAGAGCTGAAGGTGGCACCAGAGAGTTGGGAAGATCTTCCTAGAGGCACCCTTAACTAAAAGAAAGCTGAACTGGGAGACAAAAATAAATGTTTATTTATTACTTAGGATCCACCTCTCTTTTTATTTTTTGTAAACTCAAGGCAGTGGACCTATCTAATACTTCTTCCTTCTCCTGGTTTCCTCACAATGACAACCTGATGAGGTGAGTTAAGCTGAGAGAAGGACTGGCCCAACGTCACCCAGCCGGCTTCCATGCCTAAGGCTGGACTAGAACTCACTGTCTCCCGGTAATTGGCCCAGAGTAACCCAGGCAGCTTTCATGCCTAAGGCTGGACTAGAACTCCTCATCTCCTGGTGACTGGCCCAAAGTCACCCAGCCAGCTTTTATGCCTAAGGTGGGACTAGAACTCATTGTCTCCCGGTAATTGGCCCAGTCACCAGGCCAGCTTTCATGCCTAAGTCGGGACTAGAACTCACTGTCTCCTGGTGACTGGCCCAGAGTCACCCAGCAGGTTTTCATGCCTAAGTCAGGACTAGAACTCACTGTCTCCCGGTAATTGGCCCAGAGTCACCAGGCCAGCTTTCATGCCTAAGTCGGGACTAGAACTCACTGTCTCCTGGTGACTGGCCCAGAGTCACCCAGCAGGTTTTCATGCCTAAGTCAGGACTAGAACTCACTGTCTCCCGGTAATTGGCCCAGAGTCACCAGGCCAGCTTTCATGCCTAAGTCGGGACTAGAACTCACTGTCTCCTGGTGACTGGCCCAGAGTCACCCAGCAGGTTTTCATGCCTAAGTCAGGACTAGAACTCACTGTCTCCCGGTAATTGGCCCAGAGTCACCAGGCCAGCTTTCATGCCTAAATCAGGACTAGAACTCACTGTCTCCTGGTGACTGGCCCAGAGTCACCCAGCAGGTTTTCATGCCTAAGTCAGGACTAGAACTCACTGTCTCCCGGTAATTGGCCCAGAGTAACCCAGCCAGCTTTCATGCCTAAGGTGGGACTAGAACTCATTGTCTCCCGGTAATTGGCCCAGAGTCACCCAGCCAGCTTTCATGCCTAAGTCAGGACTAGAACTCACTGTCTCCTGGTGACTGGCCCAGAGTCACCCAGCAGCTTTCATGCCTAAGGTGAGACTAGAACTCACCATCTCTTGGTGACTGGCCCAAAGTCATGCAGTCATCCCAAAGGCAGGACTAGAACTCACCACCTCCCGGTGACTGGCCCAAAGTCACCTAGCCGGCCTTCACGCCTAAAATGGGAGCAGAACGTACCTCTTTCCTCTCCTTCAGATTGGTCACCATGACAATTGTGGCTGTGTTTTGCTCCCAAATCATTCTCCAGAAGTCGTTCACAGTTTCTTCTTTGGGCCCTACCGAGGGAAAAACCGCTCATGAGGAAGAAGCAGCCGAGCTGAAACTCTTTAATCCAAGTTATGAAGCTGCTTGAAACCAAACCAGGCCAACCAGCCTATTCGCCCAGATATATCCCCTGCAAACCAGCATCGCGTCACCTACGCTGGCAGTGGAGATTGTCTACAGACCGGATTCTTCCTCCTCCTCCCAACAGGCAGTCCTTGAAATCGGGACCGGAATTTCCGTCGCTGAGCCAGGTGGTTGTTAAAGTGCACCACACCCCATTTGATGGTCTTTTATGGCACGGTTGTTAAACGAATCAGGCAGTCGCTAAATGAATCTGGCTTCCCCCACTGACTTTGCTGGTCGGAAGCTGGCTGGGAATGATAGTCAGGAGATGTCGGGGTGCTGTTATCCGCATAGATAGATACCAGTTGACCAGCTCCCAAATTCTGATCACGTGACTGTGGAGATACTATGACAGTTGTAAATGTGAGGACCGAATGTAAGTTCCTTTTTTCACTGCTGTTTCAACTCTGAACAGTCATTAAATGTATTAGAAATGCAAACGGTTGTAAGCTGAGAACTACCTGTTATTTAAAACAAACAGGCAGCAAAGATGAAGTCTTGGCTTTGTACACAGCCAAGAGCATATAAACTCAATATTTAAATTACAGACTGAAAGTCTGCGGCGGATTTTATGTGCAAGTAGTCCTCGAATTACAACGGTTCATTTGGCGTCCAGAGTTACATAAGACCGTTGCAGCATCCCCGCGGTCACGTGATCAGAATTCGCCCGCTCGGCAACCGACTCGTATTTATGACGGTTGCCCTGTCCCCGGGGACACGTTTTCACCCTTCTTGACATGCAAAGTCAATGGGGGGGGGGGGGGGAGAAAGCCGGATTCACTTAGCAACCGTGTGACTCACTTAACAGCGATTCACTGTGGCAAGACAGGTCACAAAATGGGGCAAAATTCACTTAGCAACAGAAATTTTCGGCTCAGTTATGGCCATAATTGTAATTTAGAAGCTAAAACTGAACGAAAGGTCGTCTGCCCTTTCTAGCAGGTGGAACAAAATTACTCTTTGAGCCACAGAATTGCTATTTCACCAGGATTCAAGTTCCAATTCAGAAGGCAACTAAATGTTGGCTTGATATTAAAGCTGTCCCCAAAAGCAGAACTTTCACGGATCTGCAGGAGGTTGGTTATTTTTGTTGTTCTCCTCAAGTCACACACAAAAAAAGAGAATAATATTTATCTAAGTTCTTCCCCTCCCCCCCCTTTTTTTTTTAGATTTAGGAGCCTCTGCAGCACAATTCTAGCTTGGGAAAACTCTGTAGGAGGAAACATTTCAAAAATACAGGTCGCTAGTCCTCATGGTGTAGAAATTCAGTGGAAATAAATATGATTTACCTTGTGCAGCAATGAACCTGTTCTTCTCCTGATACCCCTGCAAGAAGCAAGACAAGAATAAAAAGAGCGATGTTTTATTATCTGGCGATGGTTGAAGACCACAATTTTGTCCTCTTCTCCCGCGTGGTTCATTCTTTACTTTGCAAATATGGTCACTGTATACAAACTACCTTACAGCCAGGGAAAATAAGATTTATCTGTGGATGGATGCCAGAAAAGACCAACAAACAAAGCTTAAATCTGACCTTGCAGGTCACAACAGCGGCAAGAATTATACATGCACAATATTGGAAAAATGGAATACCATCAGATGAAGAAATAATTTAAAAAATACTAGAATGCGCAGAAATGGACAGATTGACTATGATGAGATTGAAAGAAAAAGAAGAAACAGAATATTATCAAACTTGGAACTTATTCTATCGATGGCTAGAGGAAAAAAATAAAAGGATTAGGAATTAAAAATGTATTAGCAAATGTAAACTCAGACAGCACGTAGGTTGAAAAATTATTACTGTATGGATGGAAAAAAATCAATAAAAACTTTTTTTTAAAGATTGATCTGTGGATGAGCTAGATCAGGGGTAGGCAACCTTGGCTCTTTTATGACACGTGGACTTCAACTCCCAGAATTCCTGAGCCAGCCACGCTGAGGGGAAAGGGAGAGGTTTCCAAGCTAAGCCATGCTGGCTCAGGAATTCTGGGAGTTGAAGTCCACGAGTCATAAAAGAGCCAAGGTTGCCTACCCCTGGCCTAGACCTAGGCCGCTTTATGACTTGTGGACTTCAACTCCCAGAATTCCTGTGCCAGCCATGCTGAGGAAAAACGGAGAGGTTTCCAAGCTGAGCCATGCCGGCTCAGGAATTCTGAGAGTTGAAGTCCACGAGTCATAAAAGAGCCATAGTTTCCCCCTACTGGCTCAGGAATTCTGGGAGTTGAAGTCCAAGAGTCATGAACGGGCCATAGTTCCCCAATGTTGGCTCAGGAATTCTGGGAGTTGGTCCACGAGTCATAAAAGAGCCAAGGTTGCCTACCCCTGGCCTAGGCCTAGGCCGTTCTATGACTCGTGGACTTCCAGAATTCCTGAGCCAGCAAGGCTCAGCTTGGAAACCTCTCCCTTTCCCCTCAGCATGGCTGGCTCAGGAATTCTGGGAGTTGAAGTCCATGAGTCATAAAAGCGCCAAGGTTGCCTACCCCTGGCCTAGGCCTAGGCCGCTCTATGACTCGTGGACTTCAACTCCCAGAATTCCTGAGCCAGCATGGCTCAGCTTGGAAGCCTCTCCCTTTCCCCTCAGCATAGCTGACTCAGGAATTCTGGGAGTTGAAGTCCATGAGTCATAAAAGAGCCAAGGTTGCCTACTCCTGAGCTAGATCTACGGGTTAAAACAAAGGAAAATCGTACAAGAATTGGGAGCTACGTTTTTTTTTTCCTTCCGCCCGAACAGGAAGAATACCTAAATCTCCCAGAATACAAGATAGTCCTCGACTTATGACCACAATTGATCCTGACATTTCTGTTGCTAAGTGAAACATGTTAACTGAACTGTGCCTCATTTTACGACGGTTGTTAAGGGAATCCCTGCAGATGTTAAGTTAGTAACCGGGTTAAGTGAACCCGGCTTCCCCCCACTGACTTTGCTTCTCAGAAGGTCGCCAAACGGGATCACGTGACCCCCTGGGGATGCTGCGACCATCATAAAATATGAATCGGCCACCCAAGCGTCTGAATTTTGATCACGTGACCGCGGGGATGCTGCAACGGTCGTAAGTGTGAAAAACGGTCATAAGTCACTTTTTTTCAGGGGCTCTGTGACTTCCAAAAAGTTACTAAATAAGTCAAGGACCATCTGTAGTTTGGGAGTATTCCTACGCTTTAAAAGATACTTACATTAATGAACGAGGCATTGATATAATCGGAGTCTGGAACCCCTTCGATGGGTGTCAGGTGAAGCCTGGAATGGTCATCTAGGACAGAGAAGAGGACCATTAATGGCAAAAGCGTCTGGGCAATGGAGGACCTTTGGTGTAGTCAAATGTATCTCCAAGAAGGTCAACCTTCACATGATCTGGTTTCAGGGCAAAGAAAAACTAGAGAAGTGACAACTCAATATAATCTATTATAATGGGTCGGTCACCAGGACCAGGACATTATTTCAGACTCATGCTGAAGCCCATCTTCAGCTACTAAGATTGTCAGACGAGCAGGGACAAAAACAGCCAGGGAAGTGATTGAAGCCCAGGAAACAGAAGTGCTGATTTACTGCCAGTCTATCAAGTGCTTAGAAGTTGAGGGCTGGGCAGCACAAGCAAATGACAGCCAACGACTTAAAAGCCAGCCATCAACACACCCTAGGTCGACATCTCAAAAGCCACATACAACAGGCACTACAAATACCACACAGAGAACAACACACACACTCTGCTAGAGATACGTTCCGTCACGAATGCGAAAAGCTCGGAAGATAAAACGTCTGGTTCTGGTGACCGACCCAGACTGGACCCTGCGACAATTATCCCGGGACATGTATATTCGCCTTCATTCATGAGCGATCTTGTCTTATGTCTATGGAGATTATCAAGCCATCCGGGTCGTGGTTGTCCCAAAGGGGCTTTTTCAGAAGGCAACTGGACGTCCTTGGTTTCTCCTTGAGGGACATTTCGCTTCCCATCCAAGAAGCTTCCTCAGTTGTGACTTGAACGGTGGAGAACGGAAGGATTTGTCTTCTTTGCAGTCCTCTGGCCGTTAGTATTCTCTCTGAGAATCATTGAGGCCACTTGGAGGCTTGTCGGCGCCCTCAGGGTCATCTGAATAGCGCAAATCGGTGAGGAGTGTGCTCGGAACTGCGGAAAGGACCAGGTTGTAGATTGTGTTTGTAAAAAAGGCTCCACGCCGATTTGCACTATTCAGGCGATCCTGAAGGCACGGACAAACCTCCAAGTGGCCTCAGCGACTCTCCACTGAAACGATCCGCTAACTACTGCAAAAACGAGGCCCAATCTCTAATCCTTATTCTCTGACTCTCCACACCTTTGTGTTTTAATTCACCCCCGACCTCAATGAATTGTTTTTGGTCTTCTTCTTCTTCTTCCGCAAAAGAAGCCGTTTCACCAAGAATTGGAATTGCGGGTGCTATTTTTGTGCTACCCCAAGATTTGCCTCCCTGCGTCTTGCTGCTTCTTAAGGACACATCTCCTAGGCAACCTTCCTTTGCTTCCACTGCATCTGGATTTGGCCCCACAAAATGGAAGGGAGGGCCGAAAATCAATAGTTGTCCAGCTCCTCTTCAGCACCTTCACAATAACAGGAGCTCCTGACTGGTTGAGAAGGATCTCTCTCTTTTTTTAAAAAAAAAAAAAAGAGATGGAAATTTGGAGCCTGAGCTATTTAAGCAGTCAAAGAGTAGTTTGCAGAGAACTGTAAACGTTGTTTAGAAGGATGGCAGAGGAGACTGTGGGTCACTTGGAGGCAAATGCTTCGCTTGGTCAACGCTAACCAAAATTAAAAGGCCTCACCCCAGACCAGAATCCTGTAACCGTGATCCACTTCCCTTAGTAATGAAATAAAAAGGAATTAACTCCTCTTAAGGCCGTCCTTTTTCTCTTGTCCTGCTCTGACTTCAAGAGCGATCTCTGTCTGGAATGACCCACAGGTTCCTTGACGTCTCTTAACTCTGTTGGCACCCAAATCTATCCTTTTGGGCTTCTAAGTGACATCATTTATTTATTAGTTGTGGATGCTCCAACATTGGGTTTTGCTTTTTTTAAAGAAGACACTGGACAATCATTAGTCTGAAGTGGTATAGGCTTTCCTGGCTGAGCAGGGGGGTTGGACTGGAAGACCTCCACGGTCCTTTCCAGCATTATTCTATTCTATTCTATATTCCAAAAAGGAAACACAAACAGAAATAAAGAATCTGTTCTGTTCTGTTCTGTTCTGTTCTGTTCTGTTCTTCTATTCTATTCTATTCTATTCTATTCTATTCTATTCTATTCTATTCTATTCTATTCTATTCCTAATTCTAATTCTAATTCTAATTCTAATTCTAATTCTAATTCTAATTCTAATTCTAATTCTGTTCTATTCTATTTTCCATTCCAAGTTCTTGGTTTTTATCCTTCAGTGCTAAATCAAACTGACCCTTAAAGGCATCAAACCAGGGAGAAAAACAGTCAGGCATAAACAGAAGCAATTCTGACTTCCCTTTTTGTCAATGGAAGTTTGGAGATTGGATTTAGTGCACTTCTGTTATCATATTTTATTTATTACATTCTATGCCGCTGATCACCTTGCTTATTATAATAAATTAATGTGTATCCCATCTATGGCCATTTCCAGATATGGGGACTTGAACTGCCAGAATCGGCGTAGACGGAGGGCATGGCCTTTGCTGAGAACCGATTGCTGGACACAATGGGCCGGGGATCCCATTTCAAGAAGGCACTGGTTATGTTCTTACAATCGCATCCACAATCTCTAGAAAGCAATTGGGAAAAATTGGGAGCATCAATACATACAAGGCAAAATGTTGACGTATCTGTTTTTCTCCTTGTTCTCTTCTTTAGAAGCCGCTTCACACGAAGCTTGGATGGGACATGCTGGAAGTGCCTGGAAGAACAAAGCAAATATAAGTAGCTCAGCGGTTACATCGCGGCTATGTAGGACAGCCAAAAATTAACCAATCAAACCCTTTTATTGCCGCTTAAGCATCGCTTGGGTTGCAGGGGCCGAGTTCACGGGGACCTCTGCTTCAAGGGCAGAGAGTTCAAGAGTTGCCAATTCTGCAATCTTGGAACGTCAAAAAGTAGGCTGGATGGTAAGATATACTGTTTTAATGAGTTATAAGTATATAAGTAAATTGTAATAAAATTATGTTGGAGACTGCGAGTTCTAGTCCTGCCTTAGGCATGAAAGCCGGCTGGGTGACTTTGGGCCAATCGCCAGGAGATGGTGAATTCTAGTTTCATCGTAGGCATAAAAGCCAGCTGGGTGACTTTGGGCCAATCATCAGGAGCCTGTGAGTTCTAGTCCCGCCTTAGGCATGAAAGCCAGCTGATGACTTTGGGCCAGTCACCAGAAAACGGTGAGTTCTAGTCACGTTTGGCTGGGTGACTGGGCCAATCACCAGGAACCTGTGAGTTCTAGTCCTATTTTTGGCATGAAAGCCAGCTGGGTGACTTTGGGCCAATCACCAGGAGACGGCGAGTTCTAGTCCCGCCTTAGGCATAAAAGCCAGCTGGGTGACTTCAGGCCAAACACTAGGAGACGGTGAGTTTTAGTCCCACCTTAGGCACAAAAGCCGGCTGGGTGACTTTGGGCCAAACGCTAGGAGATGGTGAGTTCTAGTCCTGCCTTAGGCATAAAAGCCGGCTGGGTGACTTCAGGCCAAACACTAGGAGACGGTGAGTTTTAGTCCCACCTTAGGCACAAAAGCCGGCTGGATGACTTTGGGCCAAACGCTAGGAGATGGTGAGTTCTAGTCCTGCCTTAGGCATAAAAGCCGCTGGGTGACTGTGGGCCAATCGCTGGGTGACTGTGGGCCAATCACCAGGAGCCAGCCCTACGATTCTAATCTAACATTCTTTCAAACAGATTTCAGTGAACAAAGTATTTTGGTGCCCACCTGCTCCACAAGGGGGCAGCAGAGCTTCTTTCTGTCCAACGTTCAACTTTAGGACCGGAACTTGAAAATTCAGTGTCTGACCCTCCGAATGGACTTCAACTCCCAGAATTCCAACCTTCAATTCAGGAAGCTGCAGTCCACTCATGTACTACCAGCTGCTGAAGTTGAGAAACTCTGCCCAGGAAGTCCTCAACTTGCAACCACAACGGGGGGGGGGGGGGGGGGGGCAGAATTTCCATGGCTAAGCAAGGCGGTTGTTAAGGGAGTCACGCCCAATTTTACAACCGCTTTTGCCACAGTTGTTAAGCAAATTATATGGTTGTTAAGTGAATCTAGCTGCCCCCATTGATTATCCTTGTTGGAAGCCAGCTGCAAATGGCGATCAAATGGCCCAAAATGGAAATTGGAATCGCCAGAAATATATATATTCCAGATGCAAAGTGCCCAAATTCCAATCACGCTGCTACGGTTGTATGTGTGAGGACCAATCACAGGACACCTCTTGCAGAGCTGTGGCAACTTGAAATGATACTAAATACTAAAGATACTAAATGATATTAAATACTAAAGATACTAAAGAAAGAAAAGAAGGAAGGAAGGAAGGAAGGAAGGAAGGAAGGAAGGAAGGAAGGAAGGAAGGAAGGAAGGAAGGAAGGAAGGAAAAGAAAGAAAGAGGCAAGGAAGGAAGGAAAGAGAGGAAAGAAGAAAGATGGAGACAAAGAGAAAAGAAGGAAGGAAGGAAGGAAGGAAGGAAGGAAGGAAGGAAGGAAGGAAGGAAGGAAGGAAGGAAGGAAGGAAAAGAAAGAAAGAGGCAAGGAAGGAAGGAAAGAGAGGAAAGAAGAAAGATGGAGACAAAGAGAAAAGAAGGAAGGAAGGAAGGAAGGAAGGAAGGAAGGAAGGAAGGAAGGAAGGAAGGAAGGAAGGAAGAGAAAGGAAGAAAGAGAAAGAAAGAAAAAAGAAAGAAAGAAAGAAAGAAAGAAAGAAAGAAAGAAAGAAAGAAAGAAAGAAAGAAAGAAAGAAAGAGAGAGAAAGGGAGGGACGGACAGAAGGAAGGAAGGAAGGGCAGGGAAAGATGGAAGGAAAGACAGGAAAGAAAAAAGGAAAGGAAAGGAAAAGAAAGGAAAGGAAAAGAACTCGTCCTAAACGAGAAGGCCCCTACAGTTCAGACTGGCCTAAAGTTGATATGCATGGCGGTAGCAAATTTTTTTCTTTTTCTTTTTTAATGTAAAAAAAAATCCTGCACGGTGGGAGGGAAGTGAGGTCAAAGGTTAGCCAAGTACCCACACTGAATTCCTCCCGGAAGAGCTTGTTGTCGTCTGCCATGCGCCGGTTGATGTCCTCCTCCAGTTTATCCACAGGCAGGGGGGGGTACTTCCGGTTGGTGCTGGGGGACCGGGCCAGCAGCGGCATGCTCTGCGGTTCTGCGGGACGGACACAGGGGAGAGAAAGCGGCTCGGTTGAGGAGACGCTGCCCACGGAGCGCGACGGAGGAAAGGAAAAGGAGTGTGTGTGGGGGGGTCTTCTGTGAAAAAGCAAGAACAGGTTCCTCCCCCCCCACCCCCACGTAAATCGAGCTTGTAGAGGGCACATAAAGGCCTTGTGGTTTCTACAAGAGTAGGCACAGGCAAAATTCAGAGATGAGCTGCTTTACGAAAAGCCCGTTTGGTCCAGTGATCAAAAGCATGGGAGATGTCGAGTTCAAGTCCTGCCTTAGGCATGAAAAGAGGCTGGGTAACCTTGGGCCAATCACCAGGAGACGGTGAGTTTTAGTTCTTGCCTCAGGCCTGAAAGCCAATGGGGTGAATTTGAGCCAATCACCAAGAGATGTCAAGTTCAAGTCCTGCCTTAGGCATGAAAAGAGGCTGGGTAACCTTGGGCCAATCACCAGGAGACGGTGAGTTCTAGTTCTTGCCTCAGGCCTGAAAGCCAATGGGGTGAATTTGAGCCAATCACCAAGAGATGTCGAGTTCAAGTCCTGCCTTAGGCATGAAAAGAGGCTGGGTGACCTTGGGCCAATCACCAGGAGACGGTGAGTTCTAGTTCTTGCCTCAGGCCTGAAAGCCAACGGGGTGAATTTGAGCCAATCACCAAGAGATGTCAAGTTCAAGTCCTGCCTTAGGCATGAAAAGAGGCTGGGTGACCTTGGGCCAATCACCAGGAGACGGTGAGTTCTAGTTCTTGCCTCAGGCCTGAAAGCCAACGGGGTGAATTTGAGCCAATCACCAAGAGATGTCGAGTTCAAGTCTTGCCTTAGGCATGAAAAGAGGCGGGGTGACCTTGGGCCAATCACCAGGAGACGGTGAGTTCTAGTTCTTGCCTCAGGCCTGAAAGCCAATGGAGTGAATTTGAGCCAATCACCAAGAGATGTCGAGTTCACGTCCTGCCTTAGGCATGAAAAGAGGCTGGGTGACCTTGGGCCAATCACCAGGAGACGGTGAGTTCTAGTTCTTGCCTCAGGCCTGAAAGCCAACGGGGTGAATTTGAGCCAATCACCAAGAGATGTCAAGTTCAAGTCCTGCCTTAGGCATGAAAAGAGGCTGGGTGACCTTGGGCCAATCACCAGGAGACGGTGAGTTCTAGTTCTTGCCTCAGGCCTGAAAGCCAACGGGGTGAATTTGAGCCAATCACCAAGAGATGTCGAGTTCAAGTCTTGCCTTAGGCATGAAAAGAGGCGGGGTGACCTTGGGCCAATCACCAGGAGACGGTGAGTTCTAGTTCTTGCCTCAGGCCTGAAAGCCAATGGAGTGAATTTGAGCCAATCACCAAGAGATGTCGAGTTCACGTCCTGCCTTAGGCATGAAAAGAGGCTGGGTAACCTTGGGCCAATCACCAGGAGACGGTGAGTTCTAGTCCCACCTTAGCTATGAAAGCCAACTGGTTGACTTTGGGCCAATCACCAGGAGACGATGAGTTCTAGTCCCGCCTTAGCTATGAAAGCCAACTGGTTGACTTTGGGCCAATCACTGGGAGATGGTGAGTTCTAGTACCGCTTTAGCCAGTTGCTCTTCTCTGCACTTTTTCCCCCCAAAGTTTCAACATCTTTTTTATAAGTTTGCGGTGACCAAAACTGGATGCCGTATTCCAGGTGGGGCCTTACTAAGGCTTTACAAAGCGGTATTAACATTTCGCGTGATTTTGATTCTATGCCTCTGTTCGTACAACCCAGGATCGTTGTAGCTTTTTTGGCTGCCGCCACGTACGGCTGGCTCGTGGTGAAGTGATCGTCCCTGAGGACTCCAAGGTCCCTCTCACAAGTTGCTGTTTCTGAGCTTCCGGCCTATAAGACTACTTTTTAACCCATGAAAATCTTCTCAAAAGTCAGGGGTCGTCTTATACGCCGGGTGCTGAAACTTTAGGGACAGGGCTGGCTGGAAAACCTGGAGCAGATCTTCCATTTAGTCTGCGCAGGGAAAGCGGGACCAATTGGAGTAGAAGCTGCAGTCTGTGATTTTTTACAGGCTGGGGTCTGGGCTTTTTTCCTTCTAAAGTTGAAGAGCAGCTGTAGGCAGGTGGGGAATGCAAGAGCAATTTGAAAGGCAGGTGGGGAATGCCGTAGCCAGAGCAGCTGCTTAGCTCTAAGGACACATTTGACTCAGGAACTGGGCGGGCTGGCTGGAAAACCTGGAGCGGATCTCCCATTTGGTCTTTTTTTTAATCCCATTTATATCCCACCCTTCTCCGAAGACTCAGGGCGGCTTACAATCTAAAGCACAAATCAATGTGCTTAGCAATAGCCTTCATTCTATGTATATGCCTGCTTATTAGGGCTTTCACCCCCCCCCCCCCCAAGCAGCATTATTACAAAGTCAGTGATGCCCTCGACGTGATGTCCCGTTGCCTGGAAGCGGTCCGGGAATGGATGGGGAGGAACAGGCTTCAACTCAACCCGGACAAGACTGAATGGCTGTACATACCGGCATGTCAGGATATTCAGATTATTCCATCTCTAAATATCGGGGGCGAGTTATTACCCCCCGTAGATAAGGCTCGCAATCTGGGTGTCCTCTTAGATTCACAGCTCTCCTTAGAAGATCATATAGGAGCTGTGACTAGAGGGGCCTTCGCCCAGGTTCGTCTGGTGCACCAGCTGCGACCCTATCTGGACCTGGATGCCTTGCATACAGTCACCCATGCACTTGTGACCTCTCGTCTTGACTACTGCAATGCTCTTTACATGGGGCTGCCCTTGAGAACCACTCGGAAGCTTCAGCTGGTGCAGAGTGCAGCTGCACGAGTGCTTTTGGGGGTCTCCCGATACTCCCATATTACACCTCTGCTCCGTGAGCTGCACTGGCTTCCAGTTGCCTTCCGGGTGAAATTCAAGGTGCTAGTGATGACATACAAAGCCCTACATGGCGTGGGTCCGGATTACCTACGGGAGCACCTACTGCCAGCGTCAACATCCCTCCGTCCTGTGCGCTCCCACAGAGAGGGCCTCCTCAGGGTGCCACCGGTCAGAGAATGCCGGCTGGTGACCCCCAGGGGGAGAGCATTCTCGGTGGGTGCGCCAATCCTTTGGAACCGCTTACCAGCTGAACTCCGGATGGCCCCCGACCTTTGCTCCTTCCGGCGTGAGCTAAAAACTTATCTATTCCAACAAGCCGGCCTGGCCTGATGGATTTGGGTTTTAAAATTTTCTCACTTTATTGCTTTATTGTATTCTTACTTTATTGCTCTGTACACCGCCCTGAGTCCTCCGGGAGAAGGGCGGTATATAAAACAAACAAACAAACAAACAAACAAACAAACAAACAAATAAATAAATAAATAAATAAATAAATAAATAAATAAATAAATAAAGTAAGTCAGCTTATTGCTCCCAACATTTTACCTACCTCGGAATGATGGAAGGCTGACTCAACCTTGAGCCTGGTGGGATGAGAACCTGCACTAATTGCAGGCAGCTGGGGTTACTTAAGGCTCTGCGCAGGGAAAGCTTTAGAGTGAATTAGGAAAAGTGAAAAAGTGAATTAGGAAAATAGGAAAAGGGTTGCTGGAATTGGGTATGTGTAGTTTAACGAAGAGAAGGGTGAGGGGTGACACGATAGCAGTGATCCAATATCTCAGGGGCTGCCCCAAAGAAGAGGCAGTCAAGCTCTTCTCCAAAGCCCTGAAAGCAGGACAAGAAGCAATGGATGGAAAGTAGTCAAGGAGAGAAGCAACCTAGAACTAAGGAGAAACTTCCTGACAGTTAGAACAATTAACCAGTGGAACAACCTGCCTCCAGAAGCGGTGAATGCTCCAACACTGGAGGTTTTTAAGAAGAGACTGGCCAGCCATTTGTCTGAAATGGTATAGGGTTTCCTGCCTTAGCAGGGGGTTGGATTAGATGACCTCCAAGGTCCCTTCCAAATTATTATTATTATTATTATTATTATTATTATTATTATTATTATTATTATTATTATTATTATTATTAAAGTTTAATCCACTTGCACTGTTTTATGTTTACATGTTTGATGACAAACAGCCTTATGTTTATAAGTGACAGTTTTCCTACTAAGTACCTGCATGTCATAAGCATTTGAATTAAAATTACCATATTAAAATCAAATCTGATGTTTTTTAATTTTTATTTGGTGTGCGTTGGAAGAGGGGTAGTCTTATACGGCGAGTATAGCCCAAACCCTATAATTTAACAGGAAATCGTCTTATACGCCCAGTCGTCTTATATGCCGGAAAATACGGTAGGTTTCGCCCAATCTTTACTTTTTTACCTTTGGGTTGTTGTTGTTGTTTTTCCCCCCTGCCCAGGTGTAAAACTTTGTTTTTTCCCCCCCTCCCCACTTTAAATTTCATTTTGTTGGATGATGTTTAACTCAACCCGTCGTGTCCGGTTTGGGGAACCTGGCCCATTCTTAGAATATCGTTCTGGAACAGGTCGAGGAGAACAGGCGAAGGAGGAGATTTAGGATTTCTACTTCCCGACAATGGAGGAGAGATTGCAAGACTCACCTATGTCATCCGTCCGGCCGTTGGACAAATGGAAAGAATTGGAGTGGCTTCCAGCCTGCTTGTGTTTTTTGAACCTACGATAATAAAAAATAAAAATAAATCAAGAAATCAGATGATCCCCAGGGGCCCTCCTACGCGGCGGTAAGAATATCCAATAGACCTGACATCCCAACGAAAAGTAATACAGGTAGCCCTCAATTCGCTCAGTGACTTTTTGAAGTTACAACGCCCACTGGAAAAAGTGACTTATGATCCGTTTTTCACACTTACGACCGTCGCAGCATCCCCCCTCCAGTCACGTGACGAAAATTCAGAGGTTCGGTCACCGGCGTGTATTGATGACGGTTGCCGTGTCCCGGGATCATGTGATCCCGCTTCTGGGACCTTGTGACCAGCAAAGTCAACGGGGGGAAAAGCCAGATTCACTTAACCGCTGGGTTACTAACGGCAGTAATTCACTTTACGACGGTGGCAAGAAAGGTGATAAAAAATGGAGCTAAACTGACTTAACGACTGTCTTGTTAAGCGCCACAAATTTTGGGCTCGAGTGTGGTCGTAAGTGGAGGACTATCTGTAAGCTAGCGCTTTGGGCTTATGGATAAAGGATTGGGGGGAAAAAATCACAGTGTATTACTGTAATCAATGATAACAGCAGCACGATGTTTATTCGCTCTGTTGCTCCTCCCACAACAGAGACCAGAACGGTGAACAACGGCTGAGTTGAACAGTCCTTGAGAGAGAGAAAAAAAATCACTAAAGAAATTCCTTTATAATTGAAACCCCTCTGTGGGAATTATAATAGTAGTAGTAGTAGTAGTAATAGTAATAGTAGTAGTAGAGTTGGAAGGGACCTTAGAGGTCTTCTAGTCCAACCCCCTGCTCAGGCCGGAATAGATTAACTAGAGTAGAGTAGAGTAGAGTAGAACAGAACAGAACAGAATAGGAATAGAATAGAGCTGGACGGGACCTTGGAGGTCTTCTAGTCCAACCCCCAGCTCAGACAGTAAAAGAATAGAATAGATAACAGAATAGAATAGAATAGAATAGAATAGAATAGAATAGAATAGAATAGAATAGAATAGAATAGAATAGAATAGAATAGAATAGAATAGAATAGAATAGAATGGAATGGAATGGAATGGAATGGAATGGAATGGAATAGAATAGAATAAAGAATAGAATAGAATAGAAGGAATGAAGAATAGAATAGAATAGAATAGAATAGAATAGAATAGAATAGAATAGAATAGAATAGAATAGAATAGAATAGAATAGAATAGAATAGAATAGAATAGAAAAATAAGTGGAGTGGAATGGAATGGAATGGAATGGAATAGAGTAGAGTAGGGTAGGGTAGGGTAGGATAGGATAGGACAGAGGATAGGATAGGATAGGATAGGATAGGATAGGATAGGATAGGATAGGATAGGATAGGATAGGATAGGATAGGATAGAAAATAAAATAAATAGAAATTAGGAGAGACTAGGATAGGATAGAGCGGGAAGGGACCTTGGTGGTCTTCTAGTCCAACCCCCTGCTCAAGCAGCGAGAACCTGCTTGCAGGAGATGGAGCAAAATCAATTTTTGACTAATGGATTTGATGATGGAGAAAAAATCAGATCTTCGACACATGGATGTGATGATTGCTAAAATGTTTTTTAAAAAAAGAAATTTTAAAATTTCCCCTTTTCTTCTGGGGGAATGGGACATTTTATTGCAGCCTCCAATTAAGAGACGAATGTAAGTGTTATTATTATTATTGAAAGAAGAAGTTGGAAGTCATTCTTTATAGATATTCAGGTAGTCCTCGGCTTACGACCATAATGGAACCCCAAAATGTATCTCGCTAAGCGAGACACTTGTTAAGTGAGTTTTGACCCGTTTCGCGACCTTTCTTGCCACAGTTGTTAAGTGAATCACTGCAAGTTGCTAAGTGAGTAACGCGGTTGTTAAATGAATCTGACTCCCCCTGTTGACTTTGCTCGTCAGAAGGTCGCAAAAGGGGATCACGTGACCCCCCCCCGGGGACACTGGAAACCGTCATAAATATGAGTCAGTTGCCAAGGGGCTGTATTTTGACGGTGGGGATGCTGCAATGGTCGTAAGTGTGAAAAACGGTCATAAGTCACTTTTATCAGTCCCGTTGTTAACTTTGAACTTGCACTAAGTGAGCTGTTGTAAGTCAAGAGCTACGCATACACATACATACATACATACATGTGTGTGTGTGTGTGTGTATGTGTGTGTGTTTTCCTTTCTTTATATCTTTTCACAGTTCTATTCTTATTCTCTTTTTTACTCTTTACCTTTTCTCGATTATTAGCTTATCTTGGTTGTTATTTTTTTATGTGTACACTTTGTAAAATGTAATAAAATTACTGGATATGAAAAAGCAATATGCTACAGCAGTTGGATTCTCCATACACATACAGTGGTGGCCAAAATTGTGGAAACCTTTTGGGAAAAGTGTACAGTGGAAATGCCGCCTTTGGTTAAGTTTCCACCCGTTTTTCTTCTAATTCCTTTATAACTGTGGCCTTGTTCACTTAATAATACTACCGTATATACTTGAGTATAAGCCGACTCGAGTATAAGCCGAGACCCCCAATTTCACCCCCAAAAACTGGGAAAAGTTGTTGACTCGAGTATAAGCCGATCCGCGCTCTGCAAGCCTCTGCCGCCAGCAGAGGCTCGATCCGCCATTTTGCAAGCCTGAATACACAGGAATACCCTGTGTGGCCGCGGCTCTCGGGGAAGCCCTGGCTGTCCGCTTCCTCGCTCCACGCTGCCATTCGGGGCCCGCGCGTTCCCCGGGCAAATCGCGGCGCCCAGCAGGCGAGGAAACACGCCCGCTCCAGTCGCCCCCCCTTCCCTCAGGAGACGCGAAGCAAGTGACCGCCCGGAGCTTACCGAGGACTTGCGCGCGGCCGAGGCTTCGGTGCTTCCAGGATCGCGCGCACCTCTCCCAAGCCGCCGCCGTCCGGAGACCTGCCGAAGTTTGGGGAGGTTTGGGGAGGTGCGCGTGCACCTCCCCAAACCTCCCCAAACGTCGGCAGGTCTCCGTTCCTCCGCGCAGACCTGCCGACGTTTGGGGAGGTTTGGGCGCCTCCCCAAACCTCCCCAAACCTCGGCAGGTCTCCGTTCCTCCTGCCGACGTTTGGGGAGGTTTGGGCGCCTCCCCAAACCTCCCCAAACCTCGGCAGGTCTCCGTTCCTCCTGCCGACGTTTGGGGAGGTTTGGGCGCCTCCCCAAACGTCGGCAGGTCTCCGTTCCTCCGCGCAGACCTGCCGACGTTTGGGGAGGTTTGGGCGCCTCCCCAAACCTCCCCAAACTTCGGCAGGTCTCCGGATGGCGGATGGCGGTGGCTTGGGAGAGGTGCGCGCGATCCCGGAAGCACCAAAGCCTCGGCCGCGCACAAGTCCTCGGTAAGTTTTTTTGTTGACTGGAGTATAAGCCGAAGTGGAATTTTTCAGCCCAAAAAGTGGGCTGAAAAATTCGGCTTATACTCAAGTATATACGGTATTTTACGTCGCTTTCTGGGTGACCAATCAGCTCTTTGCACCATTACTTTAATTTTATTACGTTTTACAAGCTCACTAAATGAAAGAACACAAAAAAACCCAACCCAACTTGATGGGGATCACGTAACACACTGACAAATGTCCTCTTTTCAGCTTCAATACATGACATCAATCACTGGATCCTACTGTGATCTGATTGGCTCATTGCCAAAACAAGATGACGGCCGATTGGCTCTCTAAACGCTCGTGCTCATTGGCTACGATCAGATGGAGGAAAGCTACCCGAGATCAACCTAAGCAAGTTGTGCTTCCGTTTTCCGGTGATTTGGCTGTAACTTTTCATAGAATACAGGGCAGATAATTGAGCAAACTTTGTTGCATTACGTTCTCGATTAAATTATCTTTCCATTGATATATAATTTTAAGCTACTACTCCAAAAAAAAAAAAAAAGAGAGAGAGAAAGTGGTGTTATTAGCCACCAAACCTCAAAAATACCCTTTTCCCCAAAGGTTTCCACAATTTTGGCCACTACTGAACATGCCAGCGATACTAGGCAACATCAAGAGAACGGTGGCAAAGGGACGGAGAGAAATTAAAATTATACGAATGAAACCCCGAACACTTCTGTCTATTTAAAGAATCAGACTCAACAAATTTCCTCCGAAGCCGGTCTTCAAAGGAAGAGATTGTCAGGGATTGCGCAATGTCAAAATGCAAGAATTGGCATATTCTCGTTTAAATATTCACCACCACGTGAATTTCCGCAGCTTTGAAATGGCAACAGATCCAACACAAAGTGCAGTACTTAAATACAGCTCGACTTACAACGCTGGGCTTAGCGGCTGATCGAAATTACAACGGCATGGGGAAAAATGTAACTTATGACCTGCTTTTCATGGTTACGACCTTTGCAGCACCCCAGGGTTTACGTGATCAAAATTCGGATGCATATAGTGACCGGTTCATATTTACGATAGGGTGTGTGTCACCTGATCCCCCTTTGCGACGTTCCGACAAGCAATCTCAATGAGGGGGGCGATTCCTGTAACAACCGGGTTACTTAGCATATCAACCAAAATGATTCACTTAACGACGGTCTCAAAAAAGCTGGGCCAAACGCGCTTCACCAATGTCTCGCTCAGGAACGGAAACTTCGGGCTCAAACTACGTTAAGTCGTAGGTTTTGTTCTTTTTTTTTGCAAAAGTTGCAAGGGGACGCATTTTTGCGTGAAGGTGCAAGCAGCATCCCTTTGCAAGAGAAGGCGGCGGCCGCGGTCACGTTTAACCGCACGTGGAGGAAATGTTCCCTCCGTCGGGTAGGTTTCGTTTGTAAAACAAAGGAGGCCTCATATCAAACCTGCCCGTACCGATTTTACAAAAATACGTCCCCACCCTTCCTGTCCCTGAGTGTTTGCTTCGGCAGCCACTTTTAAAATCCAGTTTTTTGGTGCGTGGGTAATTTCAGACGACAGCAGAAATCATCCGTAACGTGCTTCACACAAGCCGGGATTGGATCGTTTCCTGGTTCGAGTGGGAACGTTTTTAATTCCTGGATCCCGGTGCAATTTGCGAGTTAATTTTCTTCGTCTTCTTCCTCCTCCCCTCCCGTCCACACACCTCTTTTAATGTGCCGTTATTTTGCCCCTAGAGATGGCCAGGGACCCTTTTTTTGGTCCCCGATGACTTCAACATTATTTTGGGAGCTGAAGAACGTGGGAGTGAGAGAGAGAGAGAGAGAGAGAAAGGTTGAAGTCGTTGCTTCTTGTCGGGCCTTCTGGTGCTTTGGAGCAGGGGTCCCCAACCCCCGGTTTGTGGACCGGTACCGGGCCGCGGCACGCCTGCAACCGGTCCACACAAACAAAGCTCCATCCGTGGGATGCAGGCAGCACACAAAACCACGCGGTCTCAGTCCGCGGGAAAACCTCTCTCTCCACGGAACCGGTCCCTAGTGCCCAAAATGTTGGGGGCCTCTGCTTTGGAGGATAGGTGGACCCCCCCACTTCTTTGTGGCAGCCCCTCAAATATTGGAACACTGCTATCCTGTCGGTCCGTTTCCCCCCCCCCGCCGCCCTTCTTTTCATTAGACACACCCGTAAGAAACAAGTCAATCAATCAATCCATATGCCAGGCGGCCCGAAGCTAATTTGAAATGGGTCCCTGTGCATTTTTTAAAAAAAATCCCATTTATATCCCGCCCTTCTCCGAAGACTCAGGGCGGCTTACAATTTAAGCACAAACTAATGTGCTTAGCAATAGCTTTCATTCTATGTATATGCCTGCTTATTGGGGCTTTCGCCCCCCCCCAAGCGGCATTATTACAAAGTCAGCTTATTGCCCCCAACAATCTGGGTCCTCATTTTACCTACCTGGGAAGGATGGAAGGCTGAGTCAACCTGGAGCCTGGTGGGACTCGAACCTGCACTAATTGCAGGCAGCTGGTGTTACTTAAGGGGGCATTAGCCCACTGCTCCACCGTCTCTTGCGACCTGACGGGGATGCTACTGCGAGGCAAGGGCGATGGTGAAGGAGGAGAAGGCTGACTCACCTTAGCATGTACAGAACAATAATAATAAATACTATGACGAGCAAGGAGGACAGGGCCACCATTACGGCGATGATGGGCGTTTCGTCTGGGAAGAGAAGAGAGAGAGAGAGAGAAAAAAAAAACAGAGCGATTTGAGGAGGTGGGTTTCCGGCTTCGCCAATGGCGACGATCATCATTTCAAAGCAATTTTTTTTGGGGGGGGGGGAGGGGGGCAAAAGGTAAGTTGGCAGGTGAGCCAGAGCTTTGAAGGGATGGAAGCGAAAAGCCGATTTTCACCCCACCCCTAAAGCACCTTCCGACAGCCAAACGCTCTGCAGGGATGTGTTTCAGAGCAACTGAGGGCAACTTGGGTCTAGTGGTTAAAGCAGCTGGCTAGGAAAAAAAAGTGGAGGGCCATGAATTCGAGTCCCGCCTTAGGCACAAAAGCCGGCTGGTTGACTTTGGGACAATCACCAGGAGATGGGGAGTTCTAGTCCCAGCTTAGGGCCTGAAAGCCGGCTGGGTGACTTTGGATCAATCACCCGGAGACGGTGAGTTCTAATCCCGCCGCCTTAGCCATGAAAGCTGGCAGGAATACTTTTGAGTCAATCAGTAGGAGAAGGTGAGTTCTAGTTCCTCCGTAGGCATGAAAGCCAGCTGGGTGACTCTGGGTCAATCACCAGGAGACGGTGAGTTCTAGTCCCAGCTTAGGCATGAAAGCCAGCTGGGCGGCTTTGGATCAATCACCTGGAGACGGTGAGTTCTAGTCCCGCCTTAGCCATGAAAGCTGGCAGGATTACTTTTGAGTCAATCACTAGGAGAAGGTGAGTTCTAGTTCCTCCATAGGCATGAAAGCCAGCTGGGTGACTCTGGGTCAATCACCAGGAGACAGTGAGTTCTAGTCCTAGCTTAGGCATGAAAGCCAGCTGGGTGACTTTGGATCAATCACCTGGAGACGGTGAGTTCTAATCCCGCCTTAGCCATGAAAGCTGGCAGGATTACTTTTGAGTCAATCACTAGGAGAAGGTGAGTTCTAGTTCCTCCGTAGGCATGAAAACCAGCTGGGTGACTCTGGTTTAACCAGCAGGATCTGCTGAGTTCTCGTCCCGCCTTAGCATTTTAGGTAGCTGGATGACTTTGGGCCAATCGCCAGGAGACGGTGAGTTCTAGTCCCACCTTAGGCATGAAAGCCACCTGGGTGACTTTGGGCCAGTCCCTCTCCCTCAGCCAACCCACCTCGCAGGGTTGTTGTTGTGGGGGGAAATAGGAGGAGGAAGGTGTGTTGATATATTTGCCCCTTTGAATTATTTGTTAAAAAAATAAAGGTAAAGATATAAACATAACAACGGAAGCAGCTTTTGATCCAGGCAGTCCTCAATTTACAATGATTTGTTTAGTGACCATTCAGCTAAAATGGCACCCAAAAATGTGAATCCTGACTGTTGTTAACCTGACCGTTGCCGGATCCCCGTGGTCAGATGATCGAAATTCAGACACTTGGCAACTGAGCGATATTTGTGGCAAGGATAGTGTCCTGGGATCACCGGATTCCTCTTTTGTGACAAGCAAAGTCAACGGGGGCAAGCCAGATTCATTTAACGACCTCCCTTCCTGACTTAACAACTTCAGCGATTTGCTGAACAACTCAGGGCAAGGCAGGTCGTAAAACGAAGCAAATGCTCCCGTAACAACTGCATCGCTGAGCGGCAGAAATTTCGGGGATCGATTGTTCAAAGTTACAGCAGCACCGACGGGAGTGGCTTATGACCGTTTTTCACGCGGCCGTTGCAGCATCCCCGCGGTCACGTGATTTACCTTCAGAGGTGACTGACTCACATTTATGATGGGGATTGCGGCATCCCGAGGGGGGTGTCACGTGATCCCCTTCTTGCGACCTTCTGACAAGCAAAGTCAATTTGGGGGGGGGTTGGGGAGAAAGCCGGATTCACTTAACGATGGCGTTACAAATTTTAACAATGGCAGCGATTCAGTTTAACAACTGTGGCAAGGAAAAGTCACAAAACGGGGCCAAGCTGGCTTAACAAATTTCTCGCTCAGCCATGTAAAACTTTGTGGTTGTTACATCGAGGGCTGCCCGTACACACCGACCCTGAAAGGTGGAGTTTGTTTCCAGATTTTTGGGTCGACCCGCTGACTCTCTCTCCGATCGAAGTTTGAGGAATTGTAATAACAACAATAATAATAATAAAGTCAGAAGGGACCTCGGAGGTCATCTAGTCCAACCCCCTGCTCAGGCAGGAAACTTGTTCCAAGTTTGAAACTGGGCTTCTTCTCTCCAAAGGCGCTTTATTTATTTTTTTAATGGAAAATTTTTAGATCCAAGGCGATTTTATTCTTACAATTAAAAACAAAAAACTTTTCCGGGCATGCTCGGAAGCAGCTGAGACCGTGTTTTTTTCTCTCTCTGTGTGTTTTTTTTTTTTTTTGTGCGGTGTGGTTTTGTGTTTTTTTTTTTTGCAGAACGAACGTTCCCTCCCTCTTCCCCAAAACAGAAAGAAAAGGGGAGGGGAAAAAAAAAAGCAAGGTTAAATGGTGCTTTTTTTTTTTTTTGCAAGCCTGCAGCACTGCAAAGGGCTCCGGTTGAAACGCATGATGCGTGACAGGTTTGCCAAGGAACTGCCGGCTGGCTTGAAAAGCTGAGGGGGGGGCGGTTTGGATCCTGACCCTGTGACCCCGGTGGGGAGAGGGGAAGGACACGGCAGCAGGCAGAAAGCAACCAGAGAAGACAAAAATAAACCAGCTGGCAGAACCACGCTTTCTCTGCTTCCTGCCTGCCCTCAACAGCAGCTGCCCAAGAAGAGAAAGGAGGGAGGGGGGGGAAGAGAAAATAAAAAAAGAAGGGAAGGAAGGAAAAGGGGAGGGGAAGGGAGGGGAGGAAATGGGAGGGAAGGAAAAGAGAAGGGAAGGGAAGGAAACAAAAGGGAAGGGAAGGGAATGAGAGAGGAAGAGGAAGAGGAAGAGGGAGAGGAAAGGGAGGGGAAGGGAGGGGAGGAAATGGGAGGGAAGCAAAGAGAAGAGAAGGAAACAAAAAGGAAGGGAAGGGAAAAGGGAATGAAAGGGAGAGGAAGAGGAAAGGGAGGGGAAGGAAGGAAAAGGGGAGGGGAAGGGAGGGGAGGAAATGGGAGGGAAGGAAAGAGAAGGGAAGCGAAGGAAACAAAAGGGAAGGGAAAAGGGAATGAAAGGGAGAGGAAGAGGAAGAGGGAGGGAGGGGAAGGAAAGAAAAGGGGAGGGGAAGGGAGGGGAGGAAATGGGAGGGAAGCAAAGGAAAGAAAAAAGGAAGGGAAGGGAAGGGAAAGGAAACGGAGGGAAGAAAAGGGAATGAAAGGGAGAGGAAGAGGGAGAGGGAGGGGGAGGAAAGGGAGGGGAAGGAAGGAAAAGGGGAGGGGAGGAAATGGGAGGGAAGCAAAGAGAAGGGAAGTGAAGGAAACCAAAGGGAAGGGAAGGGAAGCAAAGGAAAGAAAAAAAGGAATGAAGGGAAGTAAAGGGAAAGGAAACGGAGGGAAGAAAAGGGAATGAAAGGGAGAGGGAGAGGAAGAGGGAGGAAGGGGAAGGAAAGGAAAGGAAAGGAAAGGAAAGGAAAGGAAAGGAAAGGAAAGGAAAGGAAAGGAAAGGAAAGGAAAGGAAAGGAAAGGAAAGGAAAGGAAAGGAAAGGAAAGGAAGAAGAGAGAGTGGGCTCCCAACAAACAAAGTCTACGCTCTTGTAATTCTGAACGGTCGCTAAATGAATGACTGCAGGTTGAGGAGGTGGTACAAGCTTTGGCATCAATAAATTGCTAGGCTGCCTTCCATTTCCCCCACTGTGACTTGCAGCCCCCCAGACGTCATGAACGTGAGGTGGGTGGCCATATAAATTGAAATTTAAAAAAAAAAAGTACGTTCCTCCTTAAAGGATGCCTTTCCAACTCTCCTATGCTCGGGAAAGGAAATCTCAGAAAAGCTTGGCCAAACAGGGTGGGGAAAGTCTTGTGGCTTAATAAAATAGAATATTCCAAAGCAATTTAACCAAAAGATTTACAACAGATTTGCCAAGGTGAAGAGGATCAGCTTACCTCGTCGAGGTTCCGAGTCATCTGAATAAACGCAAAAAAAAAAAAAAAGAAAAAGAAAAGAAAATTCAGAATAACTCCAGGCCTCCTATGGTGGCTAATCAAACCAGGATTAACAAGAGTGAAACCCCAGTAAAAAACAGTTATGTGCTATTCAGGTTTCCTCTTATTTGTAGAGCTGGAGGTAATTTATAGCCACTCACTGCTGGGTTTTCCTGCACTTTTCCCAAATCCCCTTTTAACCTCATCTGAACATCTGGAAGTCCAAAGGCAGATGTGCAGAAAGGGCTCCCGTTCTTTTTCCGGCCATTTCTCATCGCCTCTGGCAACCAAGAATAAAATCTCCATATTTGCTTTAATCAGACTTGGGGTCAAGCGGGAAAAACCAGGAAATCTGGGCAGTTCAAATGAAGACAGGTAGTCCTCCGCTGACAACAATTCATTTAGCGACCACTTGAAGTTACAACGGCACCGTAAAAAGGACCATGTTTCACATTTATGGCCGCTGCAGCGGCTCCAAGAGCACGGGATCAAAATCCAGACCCTGGGCAACTTGACTCGCATTTATGACGGTTGCAGTGCCCCGTGTGATTCCCCCTTTTGCGACCCTTCTGACAAGCAAAGCCAGATTCACTGAACAGCCGTGTGTGACTAACAACTGCAATGATTCACTGAGCAAATGTGGCAAGGAAGGTCGTAAAATGGGGGCAAAAACTCACTTAACAACTGTCCCGCTTAAGCAATATAAGCCTTAGGCTCGATTGTGGTCCTAAGCCAAGGACTACCTGCCTAAAGGTTTATTGCTTACGCTCTCTACAGGAATCTGAACTACTAACGGTCAAAGCGAATTGGCGGTAGACAAGAGTCAATGGAATTCGAGAACTCTTGTGATCGCAAAGGGATTCGAGACTAAGGGTGCGTTTAACCTCTCCGTCTCTCCATCCGTTTCAGCCTGGTGACCTCCTGCGCTGGGAAAATTTAATTCATTTTTTATCCCGCACCCCAGGAACCTCTTTTGCCTCAAGCGGAGAGCAACTCACGAGGAGTAAAAACAGCCCACTAGTAGTTGCAGCTAGTCCTCGATTTACAGCAGTTCATTTAGCGACCGTTCGAAGTTACAACAGGACTGAAAAAAGTACCGTATGACCACTTACGACCGTTGCAGCATCCTCACGGGATCAAAATTCGGACACTTGGCAACCGACTCGCCTTTATGACGGTCGCAGCGTCCCGGGATCACGTGATTTCCCCTTTTGCGACCTTCTGACCAACAAATTCAATGGGGGAAGCCAGATTCACTTCACAAGCGGGTTACCACCTTAACAACTGCAGGGCTTCACGCAACAGCTGTGGCGAGAAAAGTCGTCAAATGGGGCAGAACACACTTAACAAACGTCTCACTTAACAACAGAAATTTGGAGCTCGATTGTGGTCACAAGCCGAGGACTCCCTGGTACTAAATATTTACAAAATAACATTTACTAATCTTTTGAAGGTTGTTGTTGTTGTTGTTTTTGCTAATGCATATCCGGCGGACCTTAACAACTGCCAATAGTTCACTTAACAAGTGGGGCAAGACACGTGGTAAAATGGGCATTTTTCACCTAACCGATGTCTCGCTGAACAACAAACATTTTCAGCTAAAATGTTGAGGACAACTTTTCCTTTTTGCAATTTTTTCCCCATTTCAATCTTTCTTTGAAAGGCAGCAACTAGATGTTAATGTGTCAAACAATTCACTTTTCTTTTTTTTAAAAGAATGGTCACGCCATACTTGAAATTAAAATATTGGCCACTGTTTTAAGACGCCTTTCTTGGTTGATCCTCTTTGTACAGATCTGCCCGGCTTTTACAAGGGCTGCATAATCAGTTGTGTTAACTGCCTGCGGTAATTCTTAAAACACCTTTTCTCCTGGTAAGTCCCTACCGCTATCTCAAACCGCAGGAGATACGAAATTAGAATTTTCTCCCCCAGGTTCAATGGAACAGGATGATCTGCCGGAAAATTATATCTGGAAATTCTCTGAAACCCCTTGCTGTTTGTGACGAGCCTGAATATTTTCCAGAGTCAGCAAATACGTGTAACTTATCTAACTGAAGCTCATTTATCTACTAAGAGAGAGAAAAAATACACCAATCCCCAAATTTAAAAAAATCTTAAATTTCCTTTACGTCTGTCCGTGTAGCTCCTGGGCTTAGGACTTGAAATTTGAAGAAAAAAATGGAAATTTAATATATATCAAATGGGAGGTGACGATAGAATCCAGGTTAGGGGATCCGTCGCAGTTGGAATTCAATTTTTTTTAAAAAAAGGTACAGATAGTCCTCGGCTTACGGCTACAATTGAGGCCGTAACTTCTGTCGCTAAGGGAGACGGTGTCAATCTGAGTTTTGTCCCATTTTACTCCTTTTCTTGCCAGGGTTGTTAAGGAATCTACTGCGGTTGTCAAGTGAGTAACTTGGTTGTGAAGTGGCTCCCCCCGTGGACTTTGCTTGTCAGACGGTCGCAAAAGGGGGATCACGTGATCCCAGGACGCTGCGACCGTCGTTAAGTACCAGTCAGTTGCGAAGGGCCTGAATTTTGATTACATGACCCTGGGGATGTTTATTTAATTCCATTTATTTTAATTCCATTTATATCCCGCCCTTCTCCGAAGACTCAGGGCGGCTTACAAGCTTAGCAGTAGCCTTCATTCTATGTATATGTTGCGACGGTCGTGTGAAAAACGGTCGTAACTCACTTTTTGAGTTTGAACGGTCACTACGCTAACTGTCGCTAAGTCGAGGACTAGCTGAAAAGGGCTTTCTGGGGATTCTAGCAAACATTTATGATTACATAAGGACCTTCACATAGATGAAACCTCTTCCCCCCCCCCTTCTGTACACATTCCTGGGACTTTGCCCTGGCCTTGCCCGTGGCTATCCAAATGTCCCCAAGATCATAAAGTTTCATACTAGCTTTAGAAAAGAGACGTTGTTTCCGAGAATGAGAATCTCTTGATTAAATAGTAAGAGAATTCAAAGAAATAAAATACAGCAAAAGGCACTTACCAGCACCTCGTGGAATATCAGCTGTAAATAGAAAATATTCAGCATCATTTCTCAAGGCTTTTATGGCTCTCTATAAATTGGCTGTTTTTTTCCATTTTTTAAAAAAAAAATTAATAAAAGTCTACGTACGTCCTTGCTGTAAGGTCTCCACCTCCTCCCCTAGAATTTTTCTTTTGTTTCTTTTCTTGGTGAAGAATTCTGTACTCTCTTCAAAGTCACCCTGGTTTTGTTCAGTTACGCTCTTTCTGTGATGAATGCTGCACTTCTTTCCACGATTTTGACACTGTGGCTCTGAGTTCGAGTTCGGCCTTAGGCGTGAAAGCCGGCTAGGTGACTTTGGGCCAATCACCAGGAGACGGTGAGTTTTAGTGCCGCCTTAGGCATCAAAGCTAGCTGGGTGACTTTGGGCCAATCACCAGGAGACGGTGAGTTCTAGTCCCTCCTTAACCATGAAAGGTAGCTAGGTAACTTTGGGCCAATCATCAGGAGATGGTGAGTTTAATCCCGCCTTAGGCTTGAAAGCCAGCTGGGTGACTCTGGGGCAATCACCAGGAGGTGGTGAGTTCCAATCCCGCCTTAGGCTTGAAAGCTGGCTGACTGAGGTTGTGCCAATCACCAGGAGATGGTGTGGGCTAGCCCACTCTTAGGCGTGAGAAAGAAAAATTGGGCAACTTTGGGTCAATCACTTGCTCTCAGTCCAGCCCACCTCACTGGGTTGTTGTGGGAAAAAGAGGAGGAAGGAGTATTATGTATGATTGCCACCTTGAGTTACTTGTAGAATAATAAAGGCAGGAGTAACATCAGTATGTCTGTCTGTCTGTCTATCTTTATCTGTCTGTCTATCTATCTATCTATCATCCATCCATCCATCCATCCATCCATCCATCCATCCATCCATCCATCCATCTATCTATCTATCTATCTATCTATCTATCTATCTATCTATCTATCTATCTATCTATCTATCTATCTATCTATCTTAATACACAAATAAGTGATTCCATACTTGCGGTGTTAAAGGCTTGTGAAGTCACTAGTGCACTTGTGAAGTTGGCCTCCACCGTCATCAAGGTTTTATCTGTCGTGCTGACATTGGGAAGAAGTTCTGTGGCATTAGGTGGGACGGTGGTGGGCCCCGATGTAGGCGGCAGAGTCTTGTGTGACGTCGTTGCCGCTCTCACGCTGGGCACAGTGACGGTGGCAGTGGTTGTGGCTTCCGGCACTTTCGGAGGCGGCTGGCTCTGTGCCACGGTCGGAGACCCGCCTGGTGACGTGGTGGGCCTCTTCATGGAACTGGTGGGTTTTGCACTACTCGACTGCGTACTGGCAGTTTTCACTAAACTGGTGGTGGGCAAGGGACTCTCGGTCGACGGATGTACTGGAAGAAAAGAATAAAGAGGTCACTTTCAAGATACACTGCTTTTCCAAAGAGTATCTCACTCACTCCTGCAACTTGCAAAATTTATTTTATAGAATAGAACAGAACAGAACGGAATGGAATAGAATAGAATGCAGAGTAGAATAGAGTAGACTAGACTAGAAAGCAGAACAGAACAGAATAGAATGCAGACTAGACTAGACTAGAGAATGGAATGGAATGGAATAGAGTAGAATAGAATAAGAAATAATAATAGAATAGAATAGAATAGAATAGAATAGAATAGAATAGAATAGAATAGAATAGAATAGAATAGAATAGAATAGAATAGAATAGAATAGAATAGAAAATATATAGAATAGAACAGAACAGAACAAAACAGAACAGAATAGAATAGAAAATATATGGAACAGAATAGAAAATATATAGAACAGAATAGAATAGAAAATATATAGAATAGAATAGAATAGAATAGAATAGAATAGAATAGAATAGAATAGAATAGAAAAGAAAAGAATAGAGTAGAATAGAATAGAATAGCATAGAATAGCATAGAATAGAATAGAATAGAATAGAATAGAATAGAATAGAATAGAATAGAATAGAATAGAATAGAAAATATATGGAATAGAATAGAAAATAAATAGAATAGAACAGAACAGAACAGAATAGAATAATGATAAGACTAGAATAATGATAATAGAATAGAAAATATATAGAACAGAAAAGAATAGAAAATGTATAGAATAGAATAGAATAGAATAGAATAGAATAGAATAGAATAGAATAGAATAGAATAGAATAGAATAGAAAATATATAGAATAGAACAGAACAGAACAAAACAGAACAGAATAGAATAGAAAATATATGGAACAGAATAGAAAATATATAGAACAGAATAGAATAGAAAATATATAGAATAGAATAGAATAGAATAGAATAGAATAGAATAGAATAGAATAGAAAAGAATAGAGTAGAATAGAATAGAATAGCATAGAATAGAATAGAATAGAATAGAATAGAATAGAATAGAATAGAATAGAATAGAATAGAATAGAATAGAATAGAATAGAAAATATATGGAATAGAATAGAAAATAAATAGAATAGAACAGAACAGAACAGAATAGAATAATGATAAGACTAGAATAATGATAATAGAATAGAAAATATATAGAACAGAAAAGAATAGAAAATGTATAGAATAGAATAGAATAGAATAGAATAGAATAGAATAGAATAGAATAGAATAGAATAGAATAGAATAGAATAGAATAGAATAGAAAATATATAGAATAGAACAGAACAGAACAGAATAGAAAATATATGGAACAGAATAGAAAATATATAGAACAGAATAGAATAGAAAATATATAGAATAGAATAGAATAGAATAGAGTAGAAAAGAATAGAGTAGAATAGAATAGAATAGCATAGAATAGAATAGAATAGAATAGAATAGAATAGAATAGAATAGAATAGAATAGAATAGAATAGAAAATATATGGAATAGAATAGAAAATAAATAGAATAGAACAGAACAGAACAGAATAGAATAATGATAAGACTAGAATAATGATAATAGAATAGAAAATATATAGAACAGAAAAGAATAGAAAATGTATAGAATAGAATAGAATAGAATAGAAATAAGAATAGAATAGAATAGAATAGAATAGAATAGAATAGAATAGAATAGAATAGAATAGAATAGAAAATATATAGAATAGAACAGAACAGAACAGAACAGAACAGAATAGAATAGAATAGAAAATATATGGAACAGAATAGAAAATATATATAACAGAATAGAATAGAAAATATGTAGAATAGAATAGAATAGAATAGAATAGAATAGAATAGAATAGAGTAGAATAGAATAGAATAGAATAGAATAGAATAGAATAGAATAGAATAGAATAGAATAGAATAGAATAGAATAGAATAGAATAGAATAGAAAATATATGGAATAGAATAGAAAATAAATAGAATAGAACAGAACAGAACAGAATAGAATAATGATAAGACTAGAATAATGATAATAGAATAGAAAATATATAGAACAGAAAAGAATAGAAAATGTATAGAATAGAATAGAATAGAATAGAATAGAATAGAATAGAATAGAATAGAATAGAATAGAATAGAATAGAAATAAGAATAGAATAGAATAGAATAGAATAGAATAGAATAGAATAGAATAGAATAGAATAGAATAGAATAGAACAGCAATAGCCCTTAGACTTATATCCTGCTTCACAGTGCTTTACAGCCCTCTCTAAGCGGTTTGCAGAGTCAGCCTATCTCCCCCAACGATCAAGGTCCTCATTTTAGTTACCTTGGAAGGATAAAAGGCTGAGTCAACCTTGAGCCCCGCCAGGACTGAACTGCTGGCAGTGGGCAGTTTTTGCCTGCAATACTGCATCTAACCACTGCGCCACCATGGCTCTTATGCAGGTGTAAACCCTGAAAAGGCTAGATCAGGTGCAGGCAACCTTGGCTCTTTTTGCCTCGTGGACTTCAACTCCCAGAATTCCTGAGCCAGCCACGCTGCGGGAAAAGGGAGAAGTTTCTATGCTGAGCCATGCTGGCCCAGGAATTCTGGGAGTTGAAGTCCACGAGTCATAAAAAAGCCAAGGTTGCCTACCCATGGGCTAGATCTACAGAACATCCTTTCACAGTCTTATCACGGAGAAGACAAGTACATACTTAGAAATGGAGAGATATTGTTACTGACAGCCGAGAACAGACATACGCCTAAAAGATCTGGTCATATCTGCATTTAGCTCATCTCCCCTCCACCACCACCACCACCACCCCAAAAGAAACTACAGGTAACTCACCTGTTGTTATATTGGCAACACCTAGGTATGTTAAGCAGCTGCTGAATAGGATAACAAGGAAGCATATACCCATATTGGCCTGAAAAATAAAAATAAAATCTCTGTTAGCGATCCAGAAAACAATAATTCCCAAGGCTTAAAACTACTCTGGTGGCACCAAACTATTAAAAACAACAATAACAATAACAGAGTTGGAAGAGACCTCGGAGGTCATCTAGTCCAAGCCCCTGCTCAGGCAGGAAACCCTATACCATTTCAGACAAATGTCCTGTCCAGTCTCTTCTTAAAAACTTCCAGTGTTGGAGCATTCACCGCTTCTGGAGGCAGGTGGTTAATTGTTCTAACTGTTAGGAAGTTTCTCCTTAGTTCCAGGTTGCTTCTCTCTTTGGTTAGTTTCCATCCGTGGCTTCTTGTCCTGCCTTCAGGCGCTTTGGAGAAGAGCTTGACTCCCTCTTCTTTGGGGCAGCCCCTGAGATACTGGAAGACTGCTATCCTGTCCCCCCTCGTCCTTCTCTTCATTAAACTAGACATACCCAATTCCAGCAACCGTTCCCTATATGTTTTAGCCTCCAGTCCCCTGATCATCTTTGTTGCTCTTCTCTGCACTCTTTCTAGAGTCTCAACATCTTTTTTGCATCGTGGTGACCAAAACTGGATGCCGTATTCCAAGGGTGGCCTCACCAAGGCATTGTAAACTGGTATTAACGCTTCACGTGATCTTGATTCTGTCCCTCTGTTAATGCAGCCTAGCACTGTGTTGGCTTTTTTGGCAGCTGCATCACACGGCTGGCTCCTGTTTAAGTGATTGTCCACTAGGACTCCGAGATCCCTCTCACAGTTGCTCCTATTGAGCAAGGTACCACCTATAGTACTATACCTGTGCATTTGGTTTTTCTTGCCTAAATGTAGAACCTTACTTGTTTCACCGTTGAATTTCATTTTGTTCATTTCTTGCAGATGTTTCATGGCCCAAACAGATTATACTGTCTAATGAGTGATACAAGCCAACATCCTTTTTTCAAATCAGCCTGCTGCAGAAACTTAAAAAAAGAGCATTTGAGAAAATATATTCCAAATTTCAGACAACTTGTTGAGAAGGGCGATGAGACCTCTATCAGAACAAACTCGATTCTTAGACTTTAAACGGCTTATTAATATCACACTCCAGGGACCGCAGTTAAAAAAGTGGAAATACTCCTTTGAACAGTGAAGGCCACTGTGGAGAAATCTCTCTGAACAAATAACTTTTGTGTGTGTGCGCGCATTAAACCTTCTTTCTCCATGCATAATAGAGGACAGCCATAACTTGAAGGCTCAATGTTAATATGAAGGATTCAAAATATGGCAGAATCCATGTGGGATATATAGTCAGAAGCTAACTCGCCTTTATGATATTGCAGCAAAGCAGGAAAAAGCTGAAATTCTTGGGCTGAGGGGATATTTGCATAACAAAACCCAAATAAATAAATAAATAAATAAATAAATAAATAAATAAATAAATAAATAAATAAATAAATATTACAGTTCTTTGTGATACTTATGCATTGCTAAATCAGTAGAGATTATAAAACACCTGATTGGATGAAAATCGTAATGGGTAAGGCATCCACAATAAATATAAACAAATCCAATAACCCACAACTAATCAAAGTTTATGTAAAGTTAAACCATAACATAAAGGTAAACCATAATATAGAGTTTAATCATAGTGACGGTGTAAGTGTATAAGCAGTCCTTAACTTACAATCCTAACTTGAGCCTAAAGTTTCCATCGCAAGTTAGGTGAGTTATGCCCCATTTGGGGACCTTTTTCGCCACAACTGTTAAAGCGACGTTAAGTGAGTAACGTGACTGCGAAGTGAATCTGGCTTCCCTAATGCTTGTCCGAAAGTCACAAAACGTGATCAGTTGACCCTAGGCTACTGCGACCGTCGTAAGTACATGTCAGTTGCCAAGCATCTGAGTTTTGATCATGTGTTCACGGGGATGCTGCAACGGCTAAGGGTGAAAAATCCGTTGCAAGTCGTTTTTTTCCAGTGCTGTTGTAACTTCGAACAGTCACTAAACAAGTGGTTGTAAGTCAAAGTCACTCAGGTGCCTATAATGTCTAAGAATACTGTAGAATAACAGAGTTGGAAGGGACCTCAGAGGTCATCTAGTCCAACCCCCTGCTCAGGCAGGAAACCCTACCATTTCAGGTGTATAGAATAGGATAGGATAGGATAGGATAGGATAGGATAGGATAGGATAGGATAGGATAGGATAGGATAGGATAGGATATGGAATGGAATAAAGAGAAGAGAAGAGAAGAGAAGAGAAGAGAAGAGAAGAGAAGAGAAGAGAAGAGAAGAGAATAATAATGGAATAGAATAGGATAGGATAGGATAGAATATGGAATGGAATAAATAGAATAGAATAGAATAGAATAGAATAGAATAGAATAGAATAGAATAGAATAGAATAGAATAGAATAGAATAGGAATATGGAATGGAATAAATAGAATAGAATAGAATAGAATAGAATAGAATAGAATAGAATAGAATAGAATAGAATAGAATAGAATAGAATAGAATAGAATAGAATATGGAATAGAATAGAATAGAATAGAATAGAATAGAATAGAATAGAATAGAATAGAATAGAATAGAATAGAATAGAATATGGAATAGAATAGAATAGAATAGAATAGAATAGAATAGAATAGAATAGAATAGAATAGAATAGAATAGAAGGGACCTTGGAGGTCTTCTAGTCCAGCCCCCTGCTCAAGCAGGAGAACCTATACTATTTCAGACAAGCGACTGTCCAGTCTCTTCTTAAAAACTTCCAGCGTTGGAGCATAGGGTTTCCAGCCTGAGCAAGGGGTTGGAGTAGGTCTCTTCCAACTTTATCATTATTATTGTTGTTGTTATTGTTGTTGTTGCTATTACTATTAAAAGGCCCAAAAGGGGCTTTCAATTATAAAGGAATTTCTTTAGTGATTTTTTTCTATCGCAAGGGCTGTTAAAACCCAGTAATTGCTACCTCTTCTGTCCTTTCCAAAGCTGAGCAAAATAAACGTCCCGCTGCTGTTATCATTTATTAAACTGGCCTGAAATGGGGCTGTAATCTGACCTGGGCTGATACGGGCGTTCCAATTTTCAGAGGCAAAGATGCAAAATGTTTCCTATATACGGCTTAAAACTAATGACTCGGCTAATCTGTTCTCTCCTCCTGCTGGATAATCCGGTCAATGCTGACCCTCTCTCTCTTCAAATGAGTCTTTTTAATTAGATAATCTAAGTTAAATTTTAACGAGGCAGTCAGAGGAGCAGGCCTACGCTATTTAACCGGCAAGAATTTAACCGGCTTTCCACACAGTGGTCAGCTTCCCACAATATTTTGGGGAAGGGAGGTAGTGAAAGAAATGGGGATCAGCTAAATAATAAAAAAAAACCCTCTTTTATCCAAGATGCTGGAGAGATATGTCCCACCAGAGAACAACCATGCCCAGGCAGTCCTCGACTTACAACCGCAATTGAGCCCCCCCCCAAGTTTCTGTCGCTAAGCGAGACGTGGGTTCAGTGAATCGTTAATCTTGTTTTGTGACCCTTTTCTGCCACGGTTGTTAAGTGAGTCGCTGCAGTCGTGAAGCTAGCAACGCCGTTGTTAAGTGGATCTGGCTCCCCCATGGACTTGGCGCGTCAGAAGGTCGTAAAACGTGACGGGACATGACGACCGTCAATAAATGCGCGTCCATCACCAAGCGTCTGAATTTTGAGTGTGAAAAGGGGTGATAAGTCGCTTTTTTTTCAGTGCCGTTAACTTTGAGCAGACACTGAACAAACCGCTGTAAGTCGAGGACTACCTGCATTAAAACAGACACCCCTAAAACACAACCTTGTATCAAACCAGCTGCTTCTGTTCTCCTGGGGACTCCTTGGAAGTCCGTGAATGTTAGAACTCCACCTTGCATATTTTCTCACATATTTATCTGTACAAATGAGAGCCAGTTTGGTCTAGTAGGTTAAGGCAGCGGGCTTGAAGCTAGGAGACGGTGAGTTCTAGTCCCACCTTAGGCATGAAAGCCGGCAGGGTTACTTTGAGTCAATCACTAGGAGACGGTGAGTTCTAGTCACGCCTTAGGGATGAAAGCCGGCAGGGTTACTTTGATTCAATCACTAGGAGACGGTGAGTTCTAGTTCTTGCCTCAGGCCTGAAAGCCACCGGACTGACTTTGGCACAATCACCAGGAGATGGTGAGTTCTAGTCCTGCCTTAGGGATGATAGCAAACTGGGTGACTCTGGCCCAATCTCCAGGAGACGGTGAGTTCTAGTCCTGCCTTAGGGATGATAGCAAACTGGGTGACTCTGGCCCAATCGCCAGGAGACGGTGAGTTCTAGTCCTGCCTTAGGGATGATAGCAAACTGGGTGACTCTGGCCCAATCGCCAGGAGACGGTGAGTTCTAGTCGTGCCTTAGGGTGTCTTAGTGATTGTTGTGGGGAAAATAGAAGGAGGAAAGAGTATTAGATATGTTCGCCTCCTTGAGTTAGTTATAAAATAAAAATAGGATATCAATAAATAAATGAAGTCTTTCCTATCTAGGACTTATAGCCCATCAGACGTGAGGAGAACTTGCTTCAAAATCCTTCTGCATCGTACGGATTATCTTGTCACCTTGTCGGGGAGACGGGCAGCATATAATCGTCATAAATAATTAAAAATAATGATTTTTTTTCAGCCTTCTTTCATCTTTTAAATATTTTAAATATTCAAGTATTCACATTTTTAACCCCCCGAAGGAATCTCTCCGAGCAAAGCACGTCATTTGCAGTTCCCGCTTAAACCAAACCCTCTTTTTTGGCCACGATAATAGATTTCTGCTTCAAACAAAAAGGGATATATTTTTTTTCAGCCCAAGACTGCCATGTACAAAAATGGATGTGTTCTAAGGAAGAAAAAAGAGGCCATATTTAAAGCGGAGAACGCAGCATCAGAGAGGAAAACCGCGGGAGACTCCCTCTGGCATGTCAACCTTAAGTCAAGAGATGAATTTTCCTGCAAGGAATGCTTTGAAGATTAAGACGAGACTCTGGAATTCAAAAGCTGTTATCTGCCATGAAGAGATAAAACTCTCAAGGTTTGTTTCCATTCCGCTTTGTAGTTTATGAGGTGATCTGTCACTGGGGTAAATCTGGACACTGATATAAAACTCTCAAGACACCTGATTATAAGCAATAGTCTTTGCCTCCTGTGCTAGCGGCTGGAAAGTGGAAAACGTATGCCTTTTAAGACACTGCCTTCCATACAATTATATCCCTTACACTTCAAGAACAACAATAACAACAACAATTATAATAAAGTTAGAAGGGACCTTGGAGGTCTTCTAGTCCAACCCCATGCTCAGGCAGGAAACCCTATACCTTTTCACAGAATAGAATAGAATAAAGAATAGAATAGAATAGAATAGAATAGAATAGAATAGAATAGAATGGAATGGAATGGAATGGAATGGAATGGAATGGAATGGAATGGAATGGAATGGAATGGAATAGAATAGAATAGAATAGAATAGAATAGAATAGAATAGAATAGAATAGAATAGAATAGAATAGAATAGAATAGAATAGAACAGAATAGAACAGAATAGAATAGAATATATGGAATGGAATAGAATAGAAAATATGGAGTGGAATAGAAAATATGGAATGGAATGGAATAGAATAGAATAGAATAGAATAGAATAGAATATATGGAATGGAATATAAAATATGGAATGGAATGGAATGGAATGGAATAGAATAGAATAGAATAGAATAGAATAGAATAGAATAGAATAGAATAGAATAGAATAGAATAGAATAGAATAGAATAGAATAGAATAGAATAGAATAGAATATATGGAATGGAATAGAATAGAAAATATGGAATGGAATGGAATGGAATAGAATAGAATAGAATAGAATAGAATAGAATAGAATAGAATAGAATAGAATAGAATAGAATATATGGAATGGAATATAAAATATGGAATGGAATAGAATAGAATAGAATAGAATAGAATAGAATAGAATAGAATAGAATAGAATAGAATAGAATAGAATAGAATAGAATAGAATAGAATAGAATAGAATAGAATAGAATAACAGAGTTGGAAGGGACCTTGGAGGTCTTCTAGTCCAGCCCCCTGCTCAGGCAGGAAACCCTATACCATTTCAGACAAATGGCTGTCCAGTGTCTTCTTAAAAACTTCCAGTGTTGGAGCATTCACAGCTTCTGGAGGCAGGTTGTTCCACTGGTTAACTGTCCTCACTGTCAGGAAATTTCTCCTTCCTTCCAGGTAGGTTACTTCCTCCTGGCCTTATAAATCTATTTCTCTCCTTAAGTCCCCAACAGGAAATTTCTTTCTAACCAGCATCTGCAAAATATTTTAATAGGGGACAGAAAATCTGGGTGTGATGGGACCTATACCTTAAGTCAGGGGTCCCCAACCCCAGTTCCGTGGACCGGTACCGGTCCGTGGCATGCCAGCAACAGGTCCGCACGAACAAGCAAAGCCCCATCCGTGGGATGCAGGCAGCACACAAAACCACGCACCCTCCGGTCCGTGGAAAAACCTCTCTCCACGGAACCGGTCCCTGGCGCCCAAACGGTTGGGGGCCTCTGCCTTAAGTTCTTCCTTTTTTTATCTTCAAAGAACTTATCTTTTTCAGGAAAAAGTAAAATAAAATCAAAATCAGTATAACGTATTTAGTAGCCTGGTAAATACGGAGTGTCTTTATTAGCCTGGCTTGTTAGCCTAATAAATATACAGGTAGTTCTTGACTTACGACCGCAATTGAGCCCAAAATTTCTAAATGAATTCTTGTAAGTTGAGGACTATCTGTATTCCCAGAGAGGAGCCCATGGGAGCTTCAGTCAAGAAAGGCAGGAGAAAATGAATCCTTGAGGGGGAAAAAAATTGGATAGTAAAATATTATTCAAAGATGAATGCCAGGATCCACAGGCGTTTTTTTTGCCCAAATCCTTCCATTCCATCTTCCAATTCTGTCTTTGAAGGACAAAGCGTGGGTTCCGCCCACTTGGGAAAGGAGCCAATCCCTATCCAGGAGGATTGTGCAAGCCAATCAGATGCAATCCTGCCATTTTGTGCTCTGCTCACACTAAAGTGGAATTAAGTCTTTGTTGAGCTTCGGCCCATTCATACATTCCCATAGTTCCACTTCCCGGCAAGTCAAAGCATTCCTTCAATCCACCCCGTTGGGGAGCAAAAAGGAAGAAAATAATTTAGAAGTTCCTGGTTAAAAAAAAGGGACATTCCGGTGGATCAAGAATTATACGGATTTTTGCGTGTAAAAGAAGCAAACAAGGTCTTTTTTTTTTTAAAAAAAAAAAAAGCTTTGAAACTTCCTGGTCCAAAAGATCAAATTACATTTTGTATCCTTTGCAGCATAATAAGGAGAAAGCTTAGTTTTTAATCAAAACATTCAGTCACCCGACTTCATTTGCTGATTTTGAGCATCTAAGTCAGGGGCCTTCAAACGTGGCCCTCTTATGACTTGTGGACTTCTGGGAGTTGAAGTCCACAAGTTATAAAAGGGCCGAGTTTGAAGACCTCTGAAAAAGACTTTAAGAGGAGTGGACTTCAACTCCCAGAATCCCTCAGCCAGAGTGCCTGGCTGAGGAATTCTGGGAGTTGAAGTCCACAAGTCATAAAAGGGCCGAGTTTGAAGACCTCTGATAAAGACTTTAAGAAGAGTGGACTTCAACTCCCAGAATCCCTCAGCCAGCGTGCCTGGCTGAGGAATTCTGGGAGTTGAAGTCCACAAGTCATAAAAGGGCCGAGTTTGAAGACCTCTGATAAAGACTTTAAGAGGAGTGGACTTCAACTCCCAGAATCCCTCAGCCAGCGTGCCTGGCTGAGGAATTCTGGGAGTTGAAGTCCACAAGTCATAAAAGGGCCAAGATTGAAGGTCCCTGATCTAAGTGCAATCCTTAATTTGGCATTTATCCAAATTAACAGTGCATACTTGACTTTCTTCCCTGTAAAGTTTGAAGAATGTTCCTCATGCAACCCAACATCACCTCTTCACAGATAGTCCTCGACTTATAATAGTTTGTTTAGCGACTGAAACGGCACTGAAAAAAGTGACTTATGACCGTTTTTCACACTTACGGCCGTTACAGCATCCCCGTGGTCAGGTGATCCAAATTCGGACGCTTGGCAACTGACTCATATTTATGACAGTCGCAGCGTTCTGGGGTCCCGTGATCCCCTTTTTGCGACCTTCTGACAAGCAAAGGGGACTCACTTAAGAACCGTGTTGCTAATCTGAGTCCTGCCAGGAGTCACTTAACAACTGTGGCAAGGAAGGCCATAAAATAGGGCTATAATCCCTTTTACAAATGTCTCACTTAACAACAGAAAATTTGGGCTCCACTGTGGCTGTACATCGAGGATGAAGATTTGAGCAATGAAGAAGACAGGAAGATCTGGTCGAACAAGATAACAAGATGATCAAATTATTTCAAGGATCAGATTCTGGGACTCTGTGGATGAAGTGACTCTACTAAGGAAAGGAATCAAGTCTGAAGACTGGTTCAATTTCATTTCTTTATTTCTTCCCGTGACTCTTTTCATTTTTGCCCCGCTTGCAAAAAAGAAGATTAAACAATAACTGGAAAGGTTGAGCCCCCAGGATCATCTTTTAAACCCGATCCCCAACAATTAATTGTTGCACCTGCAACAACAAAGCCTTCAGAGGGCCTTTGAACTCTTGCTTTGGCAGCCAAAGGTGTCTTTGACAATAGCAATATGGATGGAATCCAAAACTGTTTATTATAACTCTAAATTTCCCTCTCAGTTCAGCTAACCTTTGAGAGAGAAATAATCTCAGAATTAAGTCATGTTAAGAGGCAAACAAGGGAATCCATTCTTCAGTTAAAAAGAGATTGTTCTGCAAAACAGTGATTGCTAATAAGACAACCTTTGCAAATTGCTTCTGATGGCCTGCTGTAATTTGAAACGCTGCCAATATCCCCCGCCCTTTTTTGGGGGGGGGGGTTATACTTCAGAAAACTTAATAAAACAGTTCTTTATATGGTATATTGTTCGTTCTTCGCAGGTGTATTCGATGTTTACGTATGTTTGGTGACACATGTATCTATGATTTAATTTCAGAGCAAAGCCCTAAATAAATAAACATCATAAAATCTTTCTGCTTTTGTTATGGTGCAGGTGAGGCGGATTAAGTTCAGTTATTAGGTGGGTTGAAGAACAATAAATAAAATATTGGGCAAAAAAAACCACCTCAAGAATTATATAAAAAAAAAAGACTGCAAGTAAGGGAAGCTATATTTCTTCCGAACTGATAGAATAGAATAGAATAGAATAGAATAGAATAGAATAGAATAGAATAGAATAGAATAGAATAGAATAGAATAGAATAGAATAGAATAGGAATAGAATAGAATAGAATAGAATAGTGATAATGATAATGGAAATGGAAATGGAATGGAATAGAATAGAATAGAATAGAATAGAATAGAATAGAATAGAATAGAATAGAATAGAATAGAATAGAATAGAATAGAATAGAATAGAATAGAATAATAGAATAGAATAGAATAGAATAGAATAATAGAATAGAATAGAATAGAATAGAATAGAATAGAATAATAGAATAGAATAGAATAGAATAGAATAGAATAGAATAGAATAGAATAGAATAGAATAGAATAGAATAATAGAATAGAATAGAATAGAATAGAATAGAATAGAATAGAATAGAATAGAATAGAATAATAGAATAGAATAGAATAGAATAGAATAGAATAGAATAGAATAGAATAGTGATAATGATAATGATAATGATAATGATAATGATAATGATAATGATAATGGAATGGAATGGAATAGAATAGAATAGAATAGAATAGAATAGAATAGAATAGAATAGAATAGAATAGAATAGAATAGAATAGAATAGAATAGTGATAATGATAATGATAATGATAATGATAATGATAATGATAATGATAATGATAATGGAATGGAATGGAATGGAATGGAATGGAATGGAATGGAATAGAATAGAATAGAATAGAATAGAATAGAATAGAATAGAATAGAATAGGTGACCTTGGAGGTCATCTAGTCCAACCCCCTGCTCAGGCAGGAAACCCTACACACCATTTCAGACAAATGGTTGTCCAGCCTCTCCTTAAAAACTTCCAGTGTTTAAATATGAACCAGTTGCCAAGTGTCTGAATTTTGATCACGTGACCATGGGGAGGCTGGAACGGTCGTAAGTATGAAAAATGGTCACAATTCCCTTTTTTTCCAGCACTGTCGTAATTTCAAACGGTTATTAAATGAAGGGCTGCAAGTCAAGGGCCTGTCTGCAGTTGGCTGTTTTTTTTTTATTTCGCATGCGTTTTGTTTTCCAAAACGTTTGTCAAGTAAAGCACTTCTTTTCTCTCAAATAGGTTTGCAAGTGAACGTGCAGTGAATAAATATTAAGAGTTACTTCAGAGGAAGAAAAAAATACAGTGGGGGGGGGACGCGAAGCGAGAGGGAGAAGAAAATTACGCTCTTTCAGCTTCGGAGGAATTGAATTTAAGTCGGCAACAAGGCACAATACCCTTGTCGACATAAACTGGAATAAGCTCTCTTATTAACCCAGATATCCTCCAATACAGGAACTAATACTGTTCGCAGCATTAGCAGAAAAAAATTGACATTATTCACACGGAGCTACCATTTTCCAGCAGCCTCCTGTGACCCATTTTTATTATTATTATCATTATTATTATTATTACCGTATTATTATTATTATTATTATTATTATTATTATTATTATTATTATTATTATTATTATTATTATTATTGCTGCTGCTGCTGTTGTTGTTGTTAATAAAGTTGGACGGTACCTTGGAGGTCATCTAGTCCAACCCCCTGCTCAGGCAGGAAACCCTATGCCATTTCAGACAAATGGTTGTCCAGTCTCTTCTTAAAAACTTCCAGTGTTGGAGCATTCACCGCTTCTGGAGGCAGGTTGTTCCACTGGTTAATTGTTCTAACTGTCAGAAAGTTTCTCCTTAATTCCAGGTTGCTTCTCTCCTTGATGAGTTTCTACCTGTTACTTCTTCTCCTGCCTTCTGGTGCTTTGGAGAATAGCTTGACTCCTTCTTCTTTGGGGCAGCCCCTGAGATACTGGAAGGCTGCTATCATGTCCCCCCTCGTCCTTCTCTTCATTAGACTAGACATTTCCAATTCCAGCAACCGTTCCTCCTATGTTTTAGCCTCCACACCTCTAATTATTTTTGTTGCTTTTCTCTGCACTCTTTCCAGAGTCTCAACATCTTTTTTTACATCGTGGTGACCAAAACTGGATGCCGTATTCCAAGCGTGGCCTTACCAAGGCATTGTAAACTGGTATTAACGCTTCACCTGATCTTGATTCCATCCCTCTGTTAATGCAGCCTAGAATTGTGTTGGCTTTTTTGGCAGCTGCAGCACACGGCTGGCTCCTATTTAAGGGATCCTCCACTGGGACTCCGAGATCCCTCTCACAGTTGCTACTATCTACGAAGCTTGACCATCGCTCGTGATACAGAGACCTGGAAGACTTTTGAGATTGGTCACTAAGCTAGAACACAAGTGGTACTCAACTTACGATCCCTTGCTGAGCCCAAAATTTCTCTCGCTGAGTGAGGCCATTTGTTAAGTGTGCTTTTTGTCCCATTTTACCACCCTGCTTGTCACAGTTGTTAAACGAATCGCCGCCGCTGAGAAGTCCGTAACCTGGCCGTTGAAGTGAATCTGGGCTTCCCCCCCCTACAAGGACGCAAAAGGGGGATCGCGTGACCCCCCCGGGACAGTGCAACCATTATAAGTGTGAATCTGGATCACGTGACCACGGAGGGGGGGGGATGCTGCAACGGTCCTAGGAGTGACAAACGGCCGTTGAAGCCTTTTTTTTTCTCCTTTCCAGGGCCCTTGCAACTTTGAATGGTCACTAAATGAACTGTCGTAAGTCGGGGACTAGCTGAATTTCCTGCCTGATCACCATTTGGAGGAAATCAATGGGCAAGCTGGCATCATCCTTTTATGGTTCACTGCCCACGCGGGAAATATGAATAGAAAGAGGATGTTGCTTATGAATGCAAAGCAAATGCTTTGGCAGTGAATTCTAAATTCACTGGTTCGCAACAGATCAATTCTGCATTTCTGTGCAATCCGCTGCACGGAACACTCTGTGTGTGTGTGTGTGTGTGTGTGTGTGTGTGTGTTCTGTCGGTGCTGGGAACAGAAGTTAAGTTTATTATCAAATACGATGCAAGTCTGCAATGCAGCAGAAACACGTATTTCTTTCATTTTTTTGCACTAAAGTAGGCCCTTTTTATATATAGCGCAAGGCGAAAAATATTTCTAAGGCAGCTTCCTCCTCTTTTCCGCATAACAACAACCTTGTGAGGTGGATCGGGTACAGAGAGAATAGCCCAAAGTCAGCCAGTCAGCTGAAGTGGGACTAGAATTCCCAGTCTCCTGGCGATTGGCCAAAAGTCACCCACCTGGCTTTCATGCCTAAGGCAGGACTAGAATTCACTGTCTCCTGATGACTGGCCTCCCGGCACCCGGCCAGGTTTCACACCTAAGGGTGGACTAGTCACTCAGACGACTTCGGTGCTTAAGGCGGAACTAGAACTCACCATCTCCTGGTGATTGGCCCAAAGTCACTCAGCTGGCTTTCATATCCAAAGCGGGACTAGAACTCTCAGTCTCCTGGTGATTGGCCCAAAGTCACTCATCGGTTTTCCTGAGTAAGACGGGACTAGAACTCACCATCTCCTAGTGATTGGCCCTAGTCACTCAGCTGGCTTTCATATCTAAGGCGGGACTAGAACTCTCTGTCTCCTGGTGATTGGGCCAAAGTCACTCGTCGGTTTTCATGGCTAAGACGGGACGAGAACTCACCATCTCCTGGTGATTGGCCCAAAGTCACCCAGCCAGCTTTCATGGCTAAGGCAGGACTAGAACTCACCGTGTCCGGCTTTCTAGCCTGGTGCCCTAACCACTAGACCTAACTGGCTCTCTTTATTTTATTTTATATTATATACTAGACTTCTGCATTAAAAGCAATCCAGGTAACAGCAAAATATATTACTGAAGAGGAATTTTCATAACAGCCTCGGAAGAATCTAATATGCAGTAAGCCTTTGAATTAGCCAAATATTTATTTATGATAATACAAAGCAGCGCTTCTCAACCTTGGCAGTTTTAAGACGTGTGGCTTTCAACTTCCCCAGCCAGCCTGATGTAGAAAACAATATTCCAACGATAGTTAAGATTTTCAGCGATTCCTGCTGCAGAGGTTTTGCAAACCCAGTTCAGCAGATCCCTGCAATTCCCTAAGAAGTTAATTAGATCCCAAGAGATTAAAAGAGGGGGGGGAAAACCAATATCTCTCATGCACAGCCAATGTTCTGTCACTAGACTAGAGCTTTACCTCGATCGCGGTTTCCAAGATACACACACACACACAATCCTTTTGGCAAACCAGTTTTATGGCTTGAAAAAGTCTTGAAACACCCCCCACCCCGATTTTCTCGCTAACCTTAATTCCCCTTTTAAGATTTGGAATGAGTGCCCCCGAGCAGTTACTTTCACAATATCACACATGTCATCAAAATTGGAAGGCAGTTTTTAAACAGGTCCAAACACTCTGTGTTGGGTGTGTTGGGTGTAGGAAATCTCACAGTTGAATATTTGGGAAAACCAAGGAGCAGTTGTGACCAGGTTGGTATGCCAGAATCAACCCAGAGAAGCTTTGTCTTTCATCCAAAATTACACTTTGGATGGAATTTAAATGGGGAATACGTGGTCCTCCTCAAGATATTTGAGTATGTCCAGTCATTAAGGAAGTTTTCCACACAGATACTCTTAAGGTTTCAGAGTTGTTGGATAAATTTGCAAACTTGGGTGTATTAGAGAGCTGGTTTGGTTGAGCAAACCAAAAAAGCAGGCACCAGTGAGTTCTAGTCCTGCCTTGGCATGAAAGCTGGATGGGTGGCTCTGGGCCAATCACCAGGAGATCGTGAATGCTAGTCCTGCCTTGGCCTGAAAACCAGCTGGGTGACTCTGGGTCAATCACTAGGAGATGGTGAATTCTAGTCCTGCCTTAGGCATCAAAGCTGGATGGGTGACTCTGGGCCAATCACCAGGAGACGGTGAATTCTAGTCCTGCCTTAAGGCATAAGAAGCTGGCTGGATGGCTCTGTGCCAATCAGCAGGAGACGGTGAGTTCTAGTTCCACATTAGGCACGAGATCTTTTGAAGATGACTTCAAAATCCTGGCAAAAAAACAGACCACCAGGATCTCCACGGGAATGGAGAAAATAAATTCTGGGGCAAGAGGCAGCAATTCAACCCCTAAACACATTTTTCCCCCTTTTATCAGCTCAACAGAATTGCCGCCCATAGACCCACGATACCTCTAAATATTCAACAAGCCGTGGCTGTAGAGATAATAAAACTTGGAGCAAATCTGGTTTTTACAGAATCCTCTTTGCTCTTCTCTTTTAATTCACAATTTAGCAAGGGTCTACTGATCCAGGAACAGGTGCGTCCTGTCCAAAGCTTCAAAGACCCCCTAGACTGCACAAAGGTCTCACACACAGGCAAGCACAACCCCACTGAAGATTAAAGGTGGAATGACTCCAGAACTAGGAAGACCAAACAAAATGTTGCTGTGTCTCCAGGAGCTTGCCCAAATTCATCTTCTATTATTACTTGGAAGCCTGCTTTTATTATTACGGTGTGCAAGCGGCATCCTGGGAGTTAAAAAGTCCACAAGACTTAAAAATGGCCAAGGTTGGACACCCCTGTGTTTAAACAAAGAGAGAGAAAAAGTGTACAGGGGTGTGTGAATATGGGAAGTTGAAGAGGAGACATATAGTATCTGAAAAGCAGAGAAAAATGGAGCTGACTTGGTCCCCGTTTTCGGAAGCCAAGACTGGAAACGTAAGAGTTTGACTTTGCATGGAAACAGATTGTGGAACGCTGATCAATATCCATTATTTTAACATTTCAAATAATACTCCCAAGCAGATTTTGGTTAAATATACAGAAAGTTCTCCAACACTAACAAGCTGTTCAACAGGGTGACAGATTTAATTTGGAGGTGGTGCTAAGGCATTTAAAGAGAATCATAAAAGAACGTTCCGGTGAGAAAATTCATTTACCAAGCAGGGAAGCTGCTTTGAAATAATGGCCTCCAAGACTACATTTCACTTATAAAATTCTGTACTCTTTAGGGGAAATAAACCCCTACAGACCTAAAGGGGTGTTTGTTTGTTTTTCCCCAAAAAAGCAATTGGACTTTCTTGATTTTTTTTCCTTTGTCTTAAGAGAACTGAAGAAGCTCCTTGGATGAGAAGAGAAATGTTTTCAAAGAAGGGGGGAAAAAAACCCTAAGAAAGTATAGTTGCCTTTTGGGGAAAAAAACAGCTTTGGGACAACCATAGATAAACTCCTGTAGAGTTTTAAGATGTAGGGGTACTGGCACCCAAAATCCCAAAAGAGCTCAGATTGTGTTGGGTTGATAATAATCCTGATAATTACCGGGTTATAATCATCACCACCATATACCAGTCTGATGATATAAAAAGCAGGGGTCTTCAAACTTCGCCCTTTTATGACTTGTGGACTTCAACTCCCAGAATTCCTCAGCCAGCATGCCTGGCTGAGGAATTGTGGGAGTTGAAGTCCACAAGTTATAAAAGGGCCAAATTTGAAGACGCCTGGTATAAAGCCATTATGGAAGGAAGGAAAGAAGGAAAGAAGGAAGGAAGGAAGGAAGGAAGGAAGGAAGGAAGGAAGGAAGGAAGGAAGGAAGGAAGGAAGGAGGACCATGTCTGTTAAGATGATAAACAAACATTGAATCAGCTCAAATTCATACCTCTTGTTCATCTGAAAAGCATCAATGTGAACTAGTGTGTTTTCTTTTGTTTTTTGTTTAGGAACATATGTCACATTTTTTTAAAAAAAAATCTATTATTAGGCATATATTCAGCTTCTGGTTTTCATTTGCTGCCCCTGAACTATATCAGCATAGCCCAGGAGTATGAAAATTTCATCATATTTCAAAAAAAAAAAAAAAGCTTGTCTGACACAATTATTAGCCTTGGGATAATCAGCCTATTCTTTTGAACCCTGGGTAATTGTTAAAAACATTATTCCTTGGAATCCTACTTTGATTGTGCCTCGTGCATGAATGAAGACAGACTACTCGGCTGTAACGGATCCCTGCATTTTAGATTCTTAACGTAGCTGGTGAAGGGAGAGAATGTGTCACCTTCCCTCTAACAAATGTAAGTTGCGTGGGTTGTGGCCCTGAACAACTTCCGAAAGGAAAGCAATGCAGACCAGCTATGAGCAACTTTTGCAGTTTGCAACAGTTGGGAGAAATGGACACGAATGTCATAAAATTGGCTCAGAGGCACCCAGCTAGCTTTCATGCCTCAAGTGGGATTAGAAATCGTCTCCTGGTGATTGGCCCAAGTCACCCAACCGGCTTTCATACTTAAGGCGGGACTAGAATTCACCATCTCCTGGTGACTGACCCAAAGTCACCCAACTGGGTTTCATACTTAAGGCGGGACTAGAACTCACCATCTCCTGGTGATTGGCCCAAAGTCACCCAACCGGCTTTCCTGCTTTAAGATAGAACTAGAACTCACAGGCTCCTGGTGATTAGCCCAAAGTTACCCAATCGGCTTTCCTGCTTAAGACGGGACTAGAACTCACCCTCTTCTTGTGATAGGCCCAAAGTCACCCAGCCGGCTGTAATGCCTAAGATGGGACTAGAATTCACCATCTCCTAGTGATTGGCCCAAAGTCACCCAACCGGCTTTCCTGCTTAAGATGGGACTAGAACTCACAGGCTCCTGGTGAATGGCAAAAAGTCGCCCAATTGGCTTTCCTGCTTAAGATGGGGCCAGAACTCCCCGTCTCCTGGTGATTGGCCCAAAGTCATCTGGCTGACTTTCATGTTTAAGACTAGAATTCACTATCTCCTGGTGATTGGCCCAAAGTCCTCCAATCAGCTTTCCTGCTTAAAGCAGGACTAGAACTCACCATCTCCTGGTTTCTTGGCCAGCCCCTTAACTACTAGACTAAACTGCTTCCCTTATAATCAGAAGGAGCTTCTTCTCTGAACGTCATATAAGAGTCAATGATGGTTAGTTTAGGAGCAGCACAAACCTCAATAAATATGACTGACAGATGTACTGATTGATTCATCTATAAAATATTGCTTAGATCAGGGGTCCTCAACCTTGGCAACTTGAAGACTTGTAGACTTCGACTCCCAGAATTCCTCAGCCAACTGGTTGAGGAATTCTGAAAGTCAAAGTCCACAAGTCTTCAAGTTGCCAAGGTTGAGGACCCCTGGCCTAGATCAATTCCCCCCCCTAACCAAACGAAGCCAAAGAGAATGGGCAACCTATTTCGACAAGGTCTGTCAATTAGCTAGAAGGGAACTCTTATCGATGCACGTATCGCAAGCACAATTTTCAAATAAAAACACAAAAAAGGCAGCAGCGAGAGCTGAACTTGACACTTAACAGGTGAATCATCCACACAAACTTCTTGGCCGAGTTACGAAAGCGGTTTTTGCCAATAATTATTCCCAGAGATTTATTTATTAAATATTATTATTATTTTTTAAAAAAACCTTCTCAGTCTAGCCAACAATCTTGGAATTCCCAGGTTGTCGTGATTCAAGTCTTAACCACAGCCAACCCTGGTTAACCCCCGAGATAGGTCAAGGTCAACTAGACGGTCCTTTCCACTGGGCCTAGGGAAGTTCTGTGGACCCAATTATTTCCAACTACTTTGCATTGGAATACAAAAATTGCCCTGTGAAAAGGGGACACTCTTGATAATACAGGCAGTCCTCAACTTACGACGGGTTGGCATGCCAACCAATTACCGATTTACAGTCCAAGCTATTTTCTGAAATCACTATGGAACTGCAAGGACAGCTAGTCCTTGACTTACAGCCATATGGAATGGAATGGAATGGAATGGAATAGAATAGAATAGAATAGAATAGAATAGAATAGAATAGAATAGAATAGAATAGAATAGAATAGAATAGAATAGAATAGAATGGAATGGAATGGAATGGAATGGAATGGAATGGAATGGAATGGAATGGAATGGAATGGAATGGAATGGAACGGAACGGAACAGAATAGAATGGAACGGGATTAGGATATAGGATATAGGATTTAGGATAGGTTTATAGACTAGATTAGACTAGGAATAGGATAGGAGAACAGAGTTGGTCATCTAGTCCAACCCCCTGCTCAGGCAGGAAACCCTACACCATTTCAGACAAATGGTTGTTCAATCTTTTCTTAAAAACTTCCAGTGTTGGAGCGTTCACAACTTTTGCATGCACGTTGTTTGTAACTGTGGCAGAAATTGGAAATGACTTCTTTAGATATTTTTCTTTTATTTCATTCTTTCATCTTTCTTTTTATTCTATCTTCCCTTTTATGTTTCCGTAGGTTTTTAATCTTTTAGTAAAACTTACGTTTTTTAAAAAAAGAAACAGATATCTGTAGGACCCCAATAAAAATAGTTTGAACTGTCTTAATTAATTCTCCTCTTCGTTAAACCTGCAACATCATTTGCTTAATAGATATACATTAATCCCCAAAAGATTCTTCAAATTTTGGGATCCAGTAAAATTTACTTCAAAGTATTTTTTTTCAATATATATATAAAACATGAACTAAACACCCCTAGTGAATAAATCCACAACGATTATCATGATGCTTCCTCCACACAAGCATACACAAACAAATAGAGCTGCTTAAAGAACAACAATAATAAAGTTGGAAGGGACCTTGGAGGTCATCTAGTCCAACCCCCTGCTCAGGCAGGAAACCTCTACCATGTCAGAAAAATTGCTGTCTAGTCTCTTAAAAACTGCCAGTGTTTGAACATTCACAGCTTCTGGAGGCAGAGGTTTTTGTCTTCTTTGAAAATAAATGCATTCTTAGACTTACATTTAGAGATCATAGGTATACAGGCAGTCCTTGACTTACGACCACCGTTGAGCCCTAAATTTCCATTTGTGAAGTGAATCGCTGCAGTTGCTCAATTAGTAACATGGTCGTTGATTGAATCTGTACCCTTTTCCTAGGCCAGGGGCAGGCAACCTTGGCTCTTTTATGACTCGTGGACTTCAACTCCCAGAAATCCTGAGCCAGCATGGCTCAGCTTGGAAACCTCTGCCTTTTCCCTCAGCGTGGCTGGCTCAGGAATTCTGGGAGTTGAAGTCCATGAGTCATAAAGTGGCCTAGGCCTAGGCCAGGGGTAGGCAACCTTGGCTCTTTTATGACTTGTGGACTTCAACTCCCAGAATTCCTGAGCCAGCATGGCTCAGCTTGGAAACTTCTCCCTTTCCCCTCAGCATGGCTGGCTCAGGGATTCTGGGAGTTGAAGTCCACGAGTCATAAAGCAGCCTAGGCCTAGGCCAGGGGTAGGCAACCTTGGCTCTTTTATGACTTGTGGACTTCAACTCCCAGAATTCCTGAGCCAGGATGGCTCAGCTTGGAAACCTCTCCCTTTCCCCTCAACATGGCTGTCTCAGGAATTCTGGGAGTTTAAGTCCACGAGTCATGAAGGGGCCATAGTTCCCCCATGCTGGCTCAAGAATTCTGGAAGTTGAAGTCCACGAGTCATAAAAGAGCCAAGATTGCCTATCCCTGTCCTCGGGCAATTTTTGTATTCCAATCCTGCGCAACATATATACCCAAGGTCTGACTGATTATAATCTCTGAATAAATCTTTCCCTTTGGAAAAAAACAAAAACAAATGCATCGCTCTTAATTCCAGACATTCCTACCAATGCTCCGTGACAAAGCCTGTGTCACCAAGAACGCAATTTTTTTCCAGCCGGTATGTTTTGTGAGAGCCGCGGTTAAAAATGAGTCAGTTTGCGCACCAGATGCCAATCCGGAGGATGGCCAATTCTCTTTCAGTTTCCAACGGCCTCCACAAACTCTTTCTCTGTATCCTTCGGGGCACAAGAGTCAGGAAAAGAAATCACGTAAAAATAAATTTCCTGCGCATTCGATCCCATAGTTTTATCTTCTTTAGGGAAGAGATTTTTTTTTCAATTTTTGCCTGAGATTGTGGGAGTCCTTGGTGCTCTCTGAACTTGGTTATTTTCTTGCAGACGTTTTGTGACCTAACTAGTTAACAGCATCAGTGCTAGAAGGAAGTGGGGTTTGCAAGGTGGAGGAGGAGGAGGATGACGACGACTGTGAGGTCCTTGGTGCTTTCTGACCTTGGCTGTTTTCTGGCAGACGTTTCATGACCCAGCTAGGTAACATCATCAGTACTAGAAGGAAGTGGGGTTTGCAAAGAGGAGGAGGAGAAGAGGAATGTGGGGTCCTTCGTGCTCTCTGAGCTGGGTTGTTTTCTTGCAGATGCAAGAATTGCTGTTTGCACATTCTCCTGGGGCCATGCTCCTAACCCTCTCCAAAATGAAAATGGGAAAAACAAGAGTTCCTATTAGCAGGAACGATGGTCTGGAAAGTGGTCAGCTCAGATGAATTTGTCATAGAGCTGAGCTAATTGCTGTCCCTCAGCAGGTCATCGGCAATATAAACATAATAGCAATAGCACTTAGAATTATATACTGCTTCACAGTGCTTTACAACTCTCTCTAAGCGGTTTACAAACATTTTACCGACCTCGGAAGGATGCAAGGCTGAATCAGTCTTGAGCTGGTCAAAACGTATAAGGAACAGTTGCTGGAATTGGGGATGTCCAGTCTAATGAAGAGAAGGACGATGGGGGACATGATATCAGTGTTCCAATATCTCAGGGGCTGCCCCAAAGAAGAGGGAGTCAAGCTCTTCTCCAAAGCACCAGAAGGCAGTACAAGAAGCAACGGATGGAAACTAACCAAGGAGAGAAGCAACCTAGAACTAAGAAGAAACTTCCTGACAGTTAGAACAGTTAACCAGTGGAACCACCTGCCTCCAGAAGCTGTGGCTGCTCCAACACTGGAGGTTTCTAAGAAGAGATTGGACAGCTGTTTGTCTGAAATGGTATAGGGTTTCCTGCCTGAGCAGGGGGTTGGACTAGATGACCTCCAAGATCCCTTCCAACTTTTATTATTATTATTATTATTATTATTATTATTATTATTATTATTATTATTATTATTATTATTATTATTATTATTATTATTATTATTATATGATGCTGCAAGAGTTCTAAGTGTGAGGACTGATCCTAAGTCACTCTTTTCAGCCGATGCACCTTCGGATGGCTGCTAAATGAATGGCCGTTTAAATCGAGGACCACCTGGAAGTGATGAGACCCTACGACAGGCAGTCCTCAGCTTACAACAGTCCGTTGAGTGACCATTCAAAATTACAACGGCTCTGGAAAAAAAGTGACTTCGGACTGTTTTTCACACTCGTGGAGCGTCGTAGCATCCCGCGGTCAAAGTTCAGAAGCTCGGCAACTGGTTCATATTTATGATGGCTGCAGTGTCCCGGAGTCACGCGATTCACTTAACAAATGTCTCACTTTGCAAGAGAAATTTTGAGCTCAATTCTGGTCGTAAGTCGAGGATGTCCTGTACTCCTGAAATACGGGTGGCAGAATTGTTGCTGATCTCACAAACCACATGAGCGTAACCCATCCAGAAAACAATAACAGAGTTGGAAGGGACCTTGGAGGTCATCTAGTCCAACCCCCTGCTCAGGCAGGAAACCCTCTACCATTGCAGACAAATGGCTGCCTAGTCTCTTCTTAAAAACTTCCAGTGTTGGAGCATTCACAGCTTCTGGAGGCAGGTTGATCCAAAAAAGCTAAGCACTGTATATAGGAAGAGAATCCTGCATTAAAAGCATTTATTTGAGGCTACGGCCATTTTTTAAAAAAATCATAATGGATGCAGAAGATCTTCTAGTCAATGCTATTGTTTCCCCTTATACTGATTTTGGATCAATTCCTAAACAATTTTGGAACAGCGAACAATGGATTTAAACAAAGCAAAGGCTGCCAACGTCTTTTTTTGTAGCCGCCAGAATGACTGAGGTCAGAGATTATTGTCTGGGAAAACATGGGTGGATTTTCAGGAGACAAAGAGCCTCAGTCAGAATCAGAATAGAATAGAGCTGGAAGGGACCTTGGGGGTCATCTAGTCCAACCCCCTGCTCAGGCAGGAAACCCTATCCCATTTCAGACAAATGGCTGTCCGGTCTCTTCTTAAAAACTTCCCAGTGTTGGAGCATTCACAACTTCTGGAGGCAAAGCTGTTTCACTGATTAATTGTTCTGTCAGGAAATTCCTCCTTAGTTCCAGGTTGCTTCTCTCCTTGATTAGTTTCCATCCGTTGCTTCTTGTCCTGCCTTCAGGGGCTTTGGAGAAGATGCTGACTCCCCTCTTATGATTTCTGATGGATGTATCTTATGATGATTATGATCATGATTTATCACTTGTTGCTTGTTGCACACTGAGAGCTCTTGTGTATCGAATCACACTTGGCCAATAAAGAATCTATTCTATTCTACTCTACTCTACTCTACTCTACTCTACTCTACTCTACTCTACTCTACTCTATTCCTAGTTCTGTTCCGTTCTGTTCCGTTCTGTTCCATTCTCTACTCTATTCTATTCTATCCTCTATTCTATTCTATATTCTATTCTATTTTCTATTCTATTTACTACTCTATATTTTATCCTATCCTATCCTAAGGGACGCGGTGGCTCAGTGGCTTAGGATGCTGAGCTTGTTGATCAGAAGGTTGGCAGTTTGGTGGGTTGAATCCCGAGTGCCGCGTAACTCGTCCCAGCTTCTGCCAACCTAGCAGTTCGAAAGCATGTAAAATTGCAAGTAGAAAAATAGGGACCACTACGGTGGGAAGGGAACAGTGTTCCGTGCGCCTTTGGCGTCTAGTCATGCCGGCCACATGACCACGGAGACGTCCTCAGACGAGCGCTGGCTCTTCGGCTTTGAAACGGAGATGAGCACCGGCCCCTAGAGTTGGAAACGACTAGCACGCATGTGAGGGGGAACCTTTACCTTTACCTTTTATCCTATCCTATCCTATCCTATCCTCTTATTCTTTCCTATTCTGTTCTGTTCTATATTACAAAATGTGCATCCTTGTGATTATGTCAGGAAGTTCATGAGATTATCTAGTTAAGGTTTGATTGATTTCCATCCATTGTTTCTTGTCCTGCCTTCTGGTGCTTTGGAAGATACGTTGACCCCCTCCTCTTCTTTGTAGCAGCCCCTCAAATACTGGAATATCAGGTCCCCGTTGCTCCTCCTTTTCTCTAGAGTAGCCAAACCCAAATCCGACACCTGTTCTTCCTATCTTTTCTGTCACCCCTCCAAATCCCCGCCCCCCTTTAAAGATGACAAAGACAACCCCTTCCCACCCGTCTGTCTGATCTCAAAACCCCAAGTCACAATAACTGTGTGTCCAGGTCCACAGCTAGTCTACAACTCGGTAAGGCCTTCAGTACCGGCAGTCCTCGGCTTACGACCAACAACGGAGTCCAAAATCTCTGCGACTGAGCAACACCGTGGAGTTTTGTCCCGTTTTTTTGCGACTTTCCGCACCACCATCATTAAGTCAACCGCTGCATTTCTTAAGTCGGTAACGCCGGCTGTTAAGTGAATCGGCCTTCCACACCCCCCCCAAAGGACTTTGCTTGTCAGAAAGTCGCAAAAGGGGATCACGTGACCCCGGGGGCACTGCCGACTGTCATAAATATGAGACAGTTGCCAAGGGCCCGAATTTTGATCCCGTAGCCACGGGGGACCCTGCGACGGTCGCTAAGAGTGAAAAACGGTCATAAGTCCCTTTTTTCCCCGCAATGCCGCGCTGTAACTTTGAACAGTCACTAAACGAATTGTTGTTAAGCCGAGGAGAACTTGTAACTCTAGTGAGAATGTTCAGTCACCACAATGAGAATTACATCCTCCCTTTTTTAGGAAACTCTCATTTCCTTTTGGAGGAAACTCAGAACAGCTGCATTCTTATGAACAGAAATTAATAAGAAAGAAACTGTAATGGCTGAGTTGCATGTAATCTATTAGGCTAGTGTTTCTCGACCAGAGCCACTGGAAGATGGGTGGGCTTCAATTCCCAGAATCCCCCAGCCAGCCTTGGAAGAAAAAGGCCTTCCAGACTCTTAAACTTCCCTTTCCCCCACCCACCCCCACCCCCGAATTGCAAAATGATGTTTTATTAAAATTCTGGCCAGTTCTTCCTTATTAAAGAAAGCTCAGACTAGGACATAATGTTGCATGTATACTCATTTCCTTTCTTTAAAAGATGTTTATGCGCTAATGGATTCTATTACATCCTTGATCATTTCCTAGAGAAAAATACGAGATTAATCTCTGCGGACATCCTGTTCAAATGGACTTCATTTCATTTAACTAAGATCAACCATCAAGAAGGGAATTTAAAATCATGAACGTTATGCAGACAGAAGAAGATGCAGAAAAACTGTATACTTTTCATTCCTTTTTTAAATAAATAAATGAATGAATGAATGAATGAATGAATGAATGAAATAATAATTGTATTGTACTAATAATAATGGAATGTTTGTACTTTGAAACCTGTTTGCTGCCCACGGTCAGAAGGGCCGTCCTAGAAATGGACTTAAATAAATCCGTTTTAAAAAACAAAACAAGCAAAATGCAATAATGCAAATTCACATGCTTGCTTCCATTCTCATCTTTTATTTGCCGAACGGCTACACTTTTAAACGGTTTGGCAGTCCCGGTTTTGCACACTGTTTGCCTCTGAACCAGGTTGCAGAAAAGTTTGACAACTGATTAGTCTAGCATTTGATGGGCTTACCCCGTATTCTTGGCAAAATCTCTCTCTCTTGAGGATAATTCCGTGGACGTCAAATCTTCAAATCAGTAGGCTGCAAATAAAAGAGCAAAATTTATTTTTACTTTGGTGTTTCCGCTGCACACAAAAAGAAGGGACAAGGTGTGGATGAAATGAAGGACTAGGGGTGACATGATAGCAGTGTTCCAATATTAGAGGGGCTGCTGCAAATGAGAAGGGGGTCACTTTATTCTCCAAAGCCCCTGAAGGCAGGATAAGAAGCAACGGATGGAAACTAATCAAGGAGAGAACCAATCTAGAAATGAGAAATTTTCTGACAGAACAAATAACCAGTGGAACAACTTTCCAGAAGTTGTGAATGCTCCAACACTGGAAGTTTTTAAGAAAAGATTGGACAACCATTTGTCTGAAATGGTAGAGGGATTCTTGCCTGAGCAGAGGGTTGGACTAGATGACCTCCAAGGTCCCTTCCAACTCTGTTATTCTGTACTGTTATTCTGTTAAGTGGCATAGCTTGATTCAATGGAAAAGTGATCATAACAGGGTTTATTTTCAGTCAGGCCCTTAGCAGATACAGTGAAAGAAGTACCGTGTTTTCCCCAAAATAAGACCGGGTCTTATATTAACTTTTTGCTCCAAAAAACGCATTAGGGCTTATTTTTCAATTAGGGCTTATATTCGGGGAAATACGGTACTAAGTGCGTCCGTCTGACTGACGATCTTAACTAGGGCTTGTTTTGGGGGTAAGGCTTATATTACGAGCACCCTGAAAAATCATGCTTGGGGTCATTTTCCAGTTGGCTCTTATTTTCGGGGAAATACGGTAGTAGAGCAAATTTTACTACAAGTAGCCCTCAACATTTGTTTAGTGACCATTCAGATTTGCTGAAAAAAAGCGACATCGCTGGTTTTCAAACTTAATGACCACTGCAACATCCCGACGGTCATGGGATAAACATCTGGATGCTTGGCAACCAGCATGTTCTTATGATGGTGGCAGTGTCCCCCACACACACACACACCAGTCATGTGATCACCTTCCCAACCAGTTTCGGATATGCAAAGCCAATGGGGGAAGTCGGATTTGCTTAAGGACCAAACGATTCACTTAACAACTGCAGCTTAACAATTGTGGCCAAAAAAAAAAGCTCGTAAAACGGGGCTAAACTTGTCTGCTGCCTTCTCCGGAAAGGAGCCATTTTACATACAACATAAGCTAGATTTTTGCCCGTCAGGAATTAAAATTTGCAAACCGATCACTAAAGACATCAGGCATGGCTAAACTTACTGAAAAATTCTTCATCTCCCTCCCTATATACCGTAGGAGTCTATGGTTTTAGTTATTAAGAATATGTTCAGCTTCATATATTTTTATTAGTGTTCGCACTTTTTAAAACAAACAATAGGATTGGTTCCGAATTTTCAGAAGGAAGGAAGGAAGGAAGGAAGGAAGGAAGGAAGGAAGGAAGGAAGGAAGGAAGGAAGGAAGGAAGGAAAGAAATAGGAACAGAGAAAAGGAAGGGAAGAGGAGGGAGGGAGGGAGGAAGAAGGAAGGAAAACATGGAAAGAAAGGGAGGGAGGGATGAGAGGAGAAATAGAGGGAAGGAAGAAATGAAGAAGGGAGGGAAGGAAGGAAGGAGAAATAGAGGGAAGGAAGAAATGAAGGAGGGAGGGAGGGAAGGAAGGAGAAATAGAGGGAAGGAAGAAATGAAGGAGGGAGAGAGGGAGGGAAGGAGAAATAGAGGGAAGGAAGAAATGAAGGAGGGAGAGAGGGAGGGAAGGAGAAATAGAGGGAAGGAATGAAGGAGGGAGGGAGGGAAGTAAGGAAGGAAGAGAAGAAATGGAGAAAGGTAAGAAGAACAAAGGGAAGGGAAGGGAAGGGAAGGGAAGAGAGGAGAAATAAGGAAAGGAGAAAGGAAGGGAAGGAAGAAAAATGTTTATACACTAACTTTGTTTTGATCTTTCCCAACCTCACCACCAATTTCCCCAAGCTCGTATTTTCTTAACAGTAGACTCTAATATGAAGTCTGTTCGGACATTTCTGGTAATGCACAAATGGCCCCCGACCTCCGGTCATTCCGCCGGGGCCTGAAGACCTGGCTCTTTGAGCTCTCGGGCCCAGGCTGAGGAGTAACCTATTTTAATCGGGGTTTTAATTGCACAGGGTTAGTTTAATCTTTTTTAAATTGGTTTTAACTTTTGTATTGCTGGTTTTTAATTCCCTGTAAACCGCCCTGATTCCTCAGGGAAAGGGCGGTAAATAAATATAATAAAAATAAAATAAAATAATGAATATTTTTCACAGCAATTGGCAGGTATTTAGCACCTGGAAGTATTTAGCACTTTCGTTTATTTGAGAGACGTCACCTTGAGCTCAATGTGTATAGGCATTTGATTATTTTTTTTTAGAAAAATCGCTTCTGCAATAAAAAGAGGCTTCAAGCTTCCAAAGCAACAGATAAGGTTGTATTGCAGTCCCTCAGAAACAGCTGGCCGGCAGAGATGTTGTTATGGAAAGGAAACCTAGGAAAATTATTATGTTATCTAGTGATGCCTGGGCTCTCATTTATTCATTTGCTGACTACCTCAACTTATGCACTCTTTAATCTTCCTTTCCCTTAAGTGGGACATGCTGTTTCGGTCTTATTTGCACCCTGGACATAATCTCATCCACAATTTAAAAAGCTGCTTCCCATAAAAAAAAATAATTAAAAAAATGGCAAACCACGGGCATATGCCGGCTTACCATTTTTATACATTTTTGGAAGGGATTCCTTAAGCAAAATTATTGGTTTGGGGTTTTTTTTACTTTAAAAAACCAAAGTTGTCTTACGACTTACACATTTTTGGAAGGGATTCCCTAAGCAAAATTATTGTTTTTTGCTTTTTTTTTAAAAAAAACTTTAAAAACCAAAGTTGGAAGTGGCGTGAGACTCCGGGACATTGCAACCGTCATAAATATGAGTCAGTTGCCCAGCATCTGAATCTTGATCACGTAACCCCCGGGGTCGTGTGAAAAAACGGTCCTTGTTCCAGTGCCGTTGTAACTTCAAATGGCCACTAAATAAATTGTTGTTAAGTCAAGATGGCCTGTATAAATGCTGGCTGGGGAATTCTGGGAGTTGAATTCCCCCATCGTAGAATTGTCAAGTTTTAAGAAATTCTGCTGTCGGCTAGGGAGCCCATAGATGTCACTTTTTAAACACAAATACTCCAATCCATTCTGATGTAAGCAATTGCTTTATAAGCCAGGCTCCAAAGCAGAGAAAATTTAATTACTTCAGACTAAAAAATTGCCAGCAACTTTTACTTCCTTGTGAATATCCGGCTTAAAATATGTGAAAAGCACATTATCGTATTAAAAGAAGAAACCAAGGAGTCCGCTGCATACAAATAATGCAATACAAGCAGAGAAACAGACACAAAATTAAAAGCGTGGAACGGAAGCGAGTACAATAAAAAAAAGACTCAACACCCATCGCAGCCGCCTTGCCATGATTAAAAGACACCCCTAGGAAAAAGATCCCAGTCACAGGTGACGATGGAATATTTTACGCCAGGGTTGAGAATGGGGAAACTGTGTTTGTGTTTGGGTGTCATTTCAGGAGTGTCACACAAACCTTTCCATTAGGCTTTTTACTAGCACTGTCAACTTACTCAATGTTTACGGGCTGTTACCAATGGTGAGGCTATGAACGTTGGAAATGAATCATGATATGGTGCCAATTTTGTCTAGAGAAAGAGTTCGGCCTAGTCCAGGGGTAGGCCACCTTGGCTCTTTTATGACTGGTGGACTTCAACTCCCAGAATTCCTGAGCCAGCATGGCTCAGCTTGGAAACCTCTCCCTTTCTTCTCAGCACAGCTGGCCCAGGAATTCTGGGAGTTGTAGTCCACGAGCCATAAAAGAACCAAGGTTGCCTACCCCTGAATTAGGGCAATAGACTTCAACTCCCAGAATTCCTGAGCCAGCATGGCTCAGCTTGGAAACCTCTCCCTTTCTTCTTCTCAGCATAGCTGGCAGGAATTCTGGGAGTTGTAGTCCACGAGTCATAAAAGAGCCAAGGTTGCCTACCCCTGAATTAGGGCAATAGACTTCAACTCCCAGAATTCCTGAGCCAGCCATGCTGAGGGGAAAGGGAGAGGCTTCCATGCTGAGCCATACTGGCTCAAGAATTCTGGGAGTTGAAGTCCACAAGTCATAAAACAGCCAAGGTTGCCTACCCCTGGTCTAGTGGTTAAGGCACCGGGCTACAAAGCAACAGAGTGTGAGTTCGAGTTTCGCCTTAGGCAGGAAAGTTGGCTGAGTGACTTTGGGCCAATCACAAGGAGACGGTGAGTTCTAGTCCTGCCTTAGGCATGAAAATCAGCTGGGTGACTTTGGGACTGTCACCAGGAGATGTGAGTTCTAGTCCCTCCTTAGACATGGAAGTCGGCCAGGTGACTTTGGGCCTATCACCGGGAGATTGACTGATTGACTGACTTTAGGCATGAAAGCTGGCTGGGTTACTTAGTTTAGGACAATCACCAGGAGATGGTGAGTTCTAGTTCTACGTTAGGTATGAAAGCCGCTGGGTGACTTTGGGCCAATCACCAGGAGTTAGTGAGTTCTAGTTTCACCTTAGGTATGAAAGCTAGCTGGATTACTTTAGGACAATCACCAGGAGTTGGTGAGTTCTAGTCCAGCCTTAGGCATGAAAGCCAGCTGGCTGACTTTGGACCAATCAGCAGGAGACAGTGAGTTCTAGTTTCACCTTAGGTTTGAAAGCTAACTGGGTTACTTTAGGACAATCACCAATGTGAGTTCTAGTTCTACTTTAGGCATGAAAGCCGGCTGGGTGATTTTGGGCCAATTAGGAGATGGTGAGTTCTAGTGTCACCTGAAGTATGAAAAGTCAGTGAGTTCTAGTCCCGCCTTAGGCAACACCTCTTCTCTTGTAGGGCTGAGCTGTAGTTTAGCTAACAATTTACAGGCAGTTCTCGACCGATAATCATAACTAGGATTAGAATTTTGGTTGCTAAGCAAGGCAGTTGTTAAATGAGTCGCACTTGATCTTAACACCTTTTTTGGCTATGGCTCTTAAGAAAATTGCTGCCGCTATTAAGTGAATCCCACGGTCCTTAAGTGAAACCCACCTTCCGATTGTGGGAATCCATTTGGGAAGGCTGCAAACGGGCAGCCAACGACCACGGGACTCGGCAACCGTCGGGAATACATACAGTGTCCCTTTTTCTTCAGTTGTAACCTGAAACAGTGGCTAAGCAAATGGGGATAGGCTGAAGATTACTCTATAGTACCCCCAAATCCATCACCCGGGTTCATTCACTTTTCCGGATGAAGAAAACATAAAATAAATTAAAATTGGAATTCTATATGCTAGCCAATGACGTTGGCCACTCCTGTTCCAAAACTGCAGCCTCTCAAACGGAACACCAACAATCCGATTTTTACATTATTAATGCCAGCACTAGAAGGCAATCGAAAAGAAGCTTATTTCCCGCTCAAATCCCTGCCGTTATTTATGGACCCGACTGAGGAAAAAAAAATGCTTGGCGGTCTGATAAACGTCCATTTCATGGCTGAAAGCATCCCACAATAAGCCTTAGAGAAGGAACAGCACAATACGTATCCAGATTATCCTTTCGTTTTTAACCAAAAAAGGTGGTCTGATTAAAAAAACGTTCTAGCCTAAGCGGAGCAGAAATACTCATTTCCCTTGACTGAACAGGTTTTGTTCGTGATCAATAAGGAGGAGGCGGAATTACAGAATTGCTCGGATTCTAACAAAGCAATGACCAATGGCCCTGCTAACATAAAGCAAAGCCCACTCAGGATAAAAATAAAATCCCTGGATTCTGAACGGTTATTATATAAGGTCCTCGGTGCCCCTCACCATTCTGCCAATCTAAGCTGCAAAGGAGGCGTTTCCCCCCAACCGCCGCCGCCGCTTTAATGAAATGTGGAAACTCGCAGAGATTAGAGCAGGGGTCTCCAACCCCCAGTCCGTGGACTGGTACCGGGCCACGGCATGCCAACAACCGGTCTGCACAAAAAAGCAAAGCCCCATCTGCGGGATGCAGGCCAGCACACAAAACCACGCACCCTCCGGTCCGTGGAAAAACCTTTCTCCGTGGAACCGGTCCCTGGTGCCCAAAAGGTTGGGGACTTCTGCCCTATGCCATTGCAGACAAATGGCACTCCAGTCTGTGCCAGTGTTGGAGCACCCACCATTTCTGGTGGCAAGCCGTTCCACTGGTTAATTGTTCTCACTGTGAGGAAATTTCTCCTTAGTTCCAGGTTGCTTCTCTCCTTGATTAGTTTCCACCTGTTGCTTCTTGTCCTGCCTTCAGGTGCAGGACAGTTGTGGCAGCCCCTCAAATATTGGAAGATTGCTATCATGTCCCCCCTGGTTCTTCTTTTCAATTAAACTAGACATACCCAATTCCTGCAAACATTCCTTATATGTTTTAGCTTCCAGGCCCCTAATCATCTTTGTTGCTCTTCTCTGTACTCTTTCTAGAGCAGGGATCTTCAAACTTGACCCTTTTATGACTTGTGGACTTCAACTCCCAGAATTCCTCAGCCAGCGTGCCTGGCTGAGGAATTCTGGGAGTTGAAGTCCACAAGTCATAAAAGGGCCAAGTTTGAAGACCCCTGATAGAGACTTTAAGAGGAGTGGACTTCAACTCCCAGAATTCCTCGGCCAGCGTGCCTGGCTGAGGAATTCGGGGAGTTGAAGTCCACAAGTCATCAAAGGGCCAAGTCTGAAGACCCCTGATAGAGACTTTAAGAGGAGTGGACTTCAACTCCCAGAATTCCTCGGCCAGCGTGCCTGGCTGAGGAATTCTGGGAGTTGAAGTCCACAAGTCATAAAAGGGCCAAGTTTGAAGACCCCTGTTCTGGAGTTTCAACTTTTTTATTATCATTATTGGGATGTGATGATGGCGGAAGATCCAGGGATGAATTTGCGGGGAAACCTATGCAACATTCTAAATGAATGTGATCCGGGGGGGGGGGGGGGGGAAATAACCCTGTTAAGAGTACATGAATGTAGGTTAGGCAGTTAAAGACTATTTAGAGATTCGAGAATGAATGGGAATCGTAACCGGTGAGCATTTGCTTAGAAAAGACCGGTGCACTTTGAAGATAAGATCATCTTTATTGTCATTTTTTTACTATGGGCACAACGGCACACATCAAAAATGAAATTTAGTTGCCCACTCTCAAAGTGAAACACATACATGACACATACCTAAAACATAGTATATACATCATATGTATACAGGCATATGAAGGCATAACTTAAACAGAAACCTCCTCTTGCTTAAACATGAGAAAGATATGTGTAACTTTAAAAGCGTGACTTATTTAGTCTTTTTATATATATATATATAATGAAAGTTTAAGCATTAGTGAAGGGACACAAGGTGATACGGATACTCCTGGATGTGGAAAAGACTGATTTTTAGCCAGTGTCCAGAGTGGATTTTGAAGACAAAAATGAATGTGCAAGAAAGGAAAAGATACAGATAGTCCTCGATTTACAACGGTTCATTTAGCGACCGTCCGAAGTTACAACGGCGCTGAAAAAAAGGGACTTTGGATCGTTGTTCACACTTACGGCCGCTGCAGCATCCCCCGGGGTCACGTGATCAATATTCAGAGGCTTGGCAACTCACATTTATGACGGTTTGCAGCGTCCCCCTGGGGTCATGTGATCCCCTTTTGCGAACTTCCCAGAAGCAAAGTCAAGGGGGGGGGAGGCAGATTCACTTAACGACCGTGTTCCCAACTTAACAACTGCAGTGACTCAGTTAACAACGGTGGCAGGAAAGGTCGTAAAATGGACCCAAAGCTGCTTCACGACTGTCTTGATTAGCGACGGAAATTTGTGGGTTTCAGCTGTGATTGGACGCCTTCTACTTCTCTCGTTTCAGTTCTAGAAAAAGCGGACACAGCTCGCACAGGCGCACGCCGTTTAACCAAACCTGCCTTTTTTTTCCCCTTCTCTCCTGACGTAAACGTTTGCACCTTTTGCCGCAGCTAATTGAGTTTTCAAAAGGGGTGGGAAGGCTCAGGCCTGCCCCCACCCCCACCCCAAAAAAACCCCAACCCCCCCCCCACACAAAATGGCAGGCTGTTGCTTTTGACAGATGCGCTGAAAGTTGTTTAGCTGTTAAGTGTGGTTGTTGAGGTTCACAAGTCCCAAGAGCTACCCCGCCTGTCAAACTCAACGCACTTCCTGCCTTGCCTGGCCAGACTTTTAACGCTCCGAATTTAAGTCACAACTGTAGAAATGAATAATAAAAAAAAAAAAGAGGGATCTTTGAAAAAGTCATAAATAAGGCACGTTTTCCCAACAGCCAGAAGTGACCGTTTGTGGAGGCCGAAGTTGAACAGATCAAGAAACCAACTAAACTCTGAATTTTCAACAGCAATGGAGAGGGGGGGGGGGGAAATAGCCGGGTTTTTCAACATCGTTTATAGGGCATTTTGCATGCTCAAATCTCACTCTTCTTTCCCATTTGGTGAAATCACAATTAACCTCGCCAAAAATCAACGCTGAATCTTTGCATGTCTTTATTTATTTAGTTTACAGGCAGACCTTGACTGGCACCTGACCGTTGAAAGTTACAACGGTACGGGGGGGGGGGAGGGAATGACTTTTGACCATTTTTCACACTGACGACCACTGCAGCGTCTCTGCGGTCCCACGCTCAAAATTCGGACACTAGGCAACCAACTCGCATTTACGACGGTTTGCAGCATCCTGGGGGTGTCACCTGATCCCCTTTCGCGACCTTCCGACAAGCAGAGCCAACGAGGAAAGCCAGATTCACTTAACAACCGCGTGGCTAATTTAACAACCGCAGCGATTCACTTAACAACCGTGGCAAGGAAGGTCGTAAATGGGGGCAAAACTCATTTAGCAACTGTCTCGCTTAGCAATAGAAAATTTGGGCTCAGTGGTGGTCGTAAGTCGAGGACTACCTGGATGTGGCTAACCGACTCAGACTACATAACCCTGGACAGCATACGAAAATTGCCAAACAAGAGCAGGGGGCTGGACTAGAAGACCTCCAAGGTCCCTTCCGGCTCTATTCTATTCTAAAAAATAATACAGGTAAGTCCTCGACTTACAACAGATCGTTTAGTGACCGTTTGAAGTTCCAACGGCGCTGGTAAAAAAAAGGACTTATGACCAGGTCCTCGGCAACGGACTCATATTTATGACGGTCACAGTGTCCCAGGGTCACGATATCCCCTTTTGCGACCTCCTGACAAGCAAACTCAACGGGAGAAGCCAGATTCACTTAACAACCGTATGACTAATTTAACGAAACTGCAGTGATTCACTTAACAACTACAGCAAGAAGAGTCGCAACGTGGGCCAAAAGTCACTTAACAACCATCCTGCTTAGCAAATTATATCTATATCTATATCTATATCTATATCTATATCTATATATAAATAAAAATATTTCACAACTAAAAAGCAAGCATCCAACTTACCAGCCATGATTTTGGATTTATGTGAAAACCAACCACAAGGGTAAAAAAAATTTTTTTTCCCCGTTAGCTTGGAAAACTTTTGCTCAAGTCATTTGCACTTTAAATATTTCTCCACTCAGATTTGACGTCTGTTGAGACCTATTCATTTCAAAGGGTGTTTTTTTTTAAAGTTATTTCATCTCTCCTGGAATGAGCACCCACGTGCTGTGTGATGTCTCGAAATGGGGAAAGTCTTGAATGTTTTTCCCCTTAACGCTACTTCAAGGAAGTGCATTTTTCTTGGTCAGCCGAGAGAGGTGATAAAACAGAAGTGTCTGGGCTTTCCTTCGGCAGAAAAACGTCAAAATACCACCCTTAATTAAGGAAGCACACCGAAAGGGCAGGTAACAATTCAACACCAACCTGCATTTTGAAGCAAAGCCACTGAGGCTGGTTCCCACGCCCAGCCCGATGGAAGAAGGAAGGACGCTGCAAATTCTCCATTGAAGAGTCACACCTAATAATCACCCCTTAAGCTCCTTCGGACATTGGCCTCCCTAAAAAGGGTGGGTGGCTCTCTCCACTTCAACCTTTTCTTGCACGGGGCCGCTGCTGTGGGACTTAGGCGAACTGAGACGAAGCAATAAAGGAGAGTATTTGTAGCTCAGGGTCGAACTGTGTGTGTGTGGGGGTCCTGGGTGCCTTCAGGGCTGGGTGGTTTTCTGGCAGACGTTTCAGGACCCAACTAGGTAACACCATCAGCATTGCGGTTACTTGGTTTTCGTTATAAAATGTCTGCAAGAAAATCACGGAGAGAATTTGCACTTTCCTCCCTCCTTTTTCCTCCCTCTCTTCCTTCTCTTTCCTTCCTTCCTTCCTCCCTCCCTTTTCTTTCCTTCCTTCCTTCCTTCCTCCCTTCTTTTCCTTCCTTCCTCCCTCCCTTCTTTCCTTCCTCCACCTCTCCCTCCCTTCTTTTTCCTTCCTCCCTCCCTCCCTCCCTCCCTCCCTCCCTTCCTTCCTTCCAGCTGGGTGTGCAAACCAGCCTTCACTCTGAATGCAGTTTGGTATCAAATTGCTATTTTTCCTTTCAATTTCCTTCCTTAATTAAGGGTGATATTTTGCTCTTTTCTGGCAAAAGGAAAACCCAGTGATAAACACAATTTTATCAGTGATAAACACAATTTTATCAGTGATAAACACAATTTTTCAGTGATAAACACAAGATGAAACACAAGTTAGCCCAAATGGTGCACTGTGGGGATAGTTCTCGACTTACAACCATTTATTTAGTGACAGCTCATAGTTGCAACGGCACAAAAGCCAGTGGGATGACACTGGGCCAATCCCCAGGAGACGGTGAGTTGAGGTCCGCCTTAGGCACAAATGCCGGCTGGGTGACGTTGGGCCAATTACCAGGAGACGGTGAGTTCTAGTTCTCTCTTAGCCCAACCCATCTCACAAGGTTGTTGTTTGGGGGAAAGTAGGTGGAGGAAAGAGGCATGAAAGCTCCACTGAACTGAAGTAATAAACATTGAATAAAAGAATACATGAGTTATAAACAATACAGATAGTCCTCGACGTTATGACTGTGCCCCATTTTAAGACCTTCCTTGACAGAGTTGTTAAGTGAATCACTGCATTTGTTAAAAGTTAGTAACACGGCTGTTAAGTGAATCTGGTTTCCTGTCCTGCTCAGAACCGTAACTGTGGTTTTTAGTGGGTTTATTAATATTAACCCCAGCAATTCCCTTTCGTCAAAACCCCGGAACTCTCCCAATGAAGTCCAGCCAAAAGCAGGCCGAGGCTAGTCCAGAGAGCGATGGCCGACGGGTCCACAAGGCCCTTGAATGTTTCCCAGACGAGATAAACCCACCGGGCGAAATTAAATCCACAAGAGGGTTCACAAGGCAGGGGAAGTTCAGAGTTCACAAGGCACGATCCAAGTCGAGGCACGGTGTCAATCCAAAGCAAGGCAAGCATCACAAGAACCAGAAAACACCCAGCTAGGAAACGAACAAGTGGTTCCCAGCATGGCCTCCATCTGTCTGCTCTGCTAAAGAGCCAGTTTCTGGTGCAGCCCATTAAGGAGGGCGAGGCTTTCTCCTCCTGAGAAATCTGACTGTCCTTCTCTGCTCCTGCCTTTTCTCTGCCTGTTCTCGGATCAGGGGCAGCAGGCAGTTCCTCTTCCTCATCACTGACCGGTTGCAGCTGCAGGCCTTCCTCACCTGAAGCCTCAGGGCTGTCCTGCTACGGCTCTTTTTGAGCCAAATCCCTCTCAAGATGGCTGCTTGGAGCCACTGACCAACTCCCCTCCAGCCATGCCCGGAACTGCTTCGTCCTCCTCCGAGCTGCCCTCTTGGCAGGTATCTGGGGAAGCGTCCGAGGGAAGTCATCACACTTCCCCGTTAACTTTGCCTGTCAGAGGCTCGTGACCCTGGGATACGGCAACCGGTCGTAAGTAAGAGACGGTTGCCAAACGTCTCTGTCAAGGCTGCTAACATCGAATGTTACTGCTTGAGAAGAGATGAAGAAGTAGCCAGTTTCATATGTTAAACTTGTGTACTGCTTTAAGACTTACGTGTTGTTTTAGTTTAAGGCTAGGAGGGAGAATGAGTAGGATTGCACTTTTCAAGGCCGTTTTTCTCCCTAAAGAAGATAAGGCTGTGGCGGGAACTGATTCTTTAAATTAATTGGAGAATGTGATTAATGACAAAATTAGAAAGGTGGAGAATTGTGTTTTAATATATTGTGCAAGCTTCTTTCGAGCAAGCATTTGCCGGTGTATTAGGCTAATAAAGGACTTTTAAGATAAACAATGCCTCAGAGTCACTTGAAAAGCCCATGCGTCAGAAACTTGACAGTCTCAGTTTTGATCATGTGACCAGTGGTTGTAAGTGTGAAAAACAGCCGTACGTTCGCTTTTTTCCCCGTGAGGTAATTTTGAACGATCACTAAATGAACTGTTGTAAGTCGAGGACTACTTCTGATAAGATAATAAAACTGTTTCCAAACAAAAACAACTTCGGCCGGTGGCATTTTTTGCTCACTTCTTAATTCTAAAATATCGGATAGGTCCACCTCCTACAGCCCATGATTTCGGGGCCGGCAAATGTAAAACAGTGTGCAAATCCTTCATAGTTTTCGTACTCCTGGGGGAAGGCATCAAACTGACCGTCCACCGCATTGCTGGAATCCCTCTCCTCATCCACCGGGCTTCCAAGGAGTGCAAAAGGCATTTAATTCTTAAACATAATTGTCATATCCTCCCGGCACTCGGAAAAGGAGGCAGAAGAAAGTGCTAGGGGTCCAATTAACATTAAGAGCCAACATCTGTATCAGAATTAGAACCAGAATAAGAGCTGAAAGGGACCTTGGAGGTCTTCTAGTCCAGCCCCTTGCTCAGGCAGGAGATTCTATCTATACCATTTCAGACAAGTGACTGTCCAGTGCCTTCTTAAATTTAATTCTTAAATTAAAATTTCCTCTTAACACTCTGGAGAGAGTTCTGAACGAAATATCAGCTTTTCCCAGTATGTTGTCCTCCTAAATGTTCTGAACCGCAATTTCCATCCTAACCTGCGATCAAAGAGGATGGATTTCAACATAGCTGGGATTGTGGGTTATACAAAAGTCCTGCTGGGAAAAAAATGTTCCTAGTGTTGTCTAGTACTTGTTTTGGCATGAAACGCTCTAAAGTGGCAAGGAAACCCAAGTTGTGGGAAAGAAAAAAACAAAACAGGTAGCAAGGAAACACACCACACACACACACATACACACACGCAGAGAGAGAGAGAGTTTACCACAAGCCAGCAACTGAAAGACATTATTTGCGGAGGAAGGAAAGCTTGCTGACTTGTGGATGAAATGTGTCACCCGCGAAGGCACAAATGTTGCATCAAGCCAGCCATTTTTCTTGTTCCCCACTCCCCATCTGCCTTCCCAGTCTGTTGAGTTGTGAGAAGCCATTGCTGAAATTTACGCAATGCGACTTGCAGTAGGCACGGCCCCTTGTCTGAATGCCACAATTCTGAACACAGGATAGCGAGGGGGTGGTGGTGAGAGAGACACAGAGAGAGTGAGTTGTGAAAATATGTCTAATGATAGTCCTTGACTTATTTCCACTGTTAAACAAGACATTTGCCACCTGTATGCCTCATAATTTAATGCAGTGTTTCTCAACCGTGGAGACTGGAAGGTGTGTGGACTTCAACTGCCAGAATTCCCCAGGAGACAATGAGTTCTAGTCCCGCCTTAGGCATGAAAGCCAGCTGGGTGACTTTGGACCAATCACCAGGAGATGGTGAGTTCTAGTCCCGCCTTAGGTATGAAAGCCGCTGGGTGAGTTTGGACCAATCACCAGGAGACGGTGAGTTCTAGTCCCACCTTAGGCATGAAAGCCAGCTGGGTGAGTTTGGACCAATCACAAGGAGACGGTGAGTTCTAGTCCTGCCTTAGCCATGAAAACAGGATGGATGACTTTGGACCAATCACCAGGAGACGGTGAGTTCTAGTCCCTCCTTAGGCATGAAAGCCAGCTGGGTGACTTTGGACCAATCACAAGGAGACGGTGAGTTCTAGTCCTGCCTTAGGCATGAAAGCCAGCTGGGTGAGTTTGGACCAATCACAAGGAGACGGTGAGTTCTAGTCCTGCCTTAGCCATGAAAACAGGATGGATGACTTTGGACCAATCACCAGGAGACGGTGAGTTCTAGTCCCTCCTTAGGCATGAAAGCCAGCTGGGTGACTTTGGACGAATCACAAGGAGACGGTGAGTTCTAGTCCCACCTTAGGCATGAAAGCCAGCTGGGTGAGTTTGGACCAATCACAAGGAGACGGTGAGTTCTAGTCCTGCCTTAGCCATGAAAACAGGATGGATGACTTTGGACCAATCACCAGGAGACGGTGAGTTCTAGTCCCTCCTTAGGCATGAAAGCCAGCTGGGTGACTTTGGACCAATCACAAGGAGACGGTGAGTTCTAGTCCTGCCTTAGCCATGAAAACAGGATGGGTGACTTTGGACCAATCACAAGGAGACGGTGAGTTCTAGTCCTGCCTTAGCCATGAAAACAGGATGGATGACTTTGGACCAATCACCAGGAGACGGTGAGTTCTAGTCCCTCCTTAGGCATGAAAGCCAGCTGGGTGACTTTGGACCAATCACAAGGAGACGGTGAGTTCTAGTCCCACCTTAGGCATGAAAGCCAGCTGGGTGAGTTTGGACCAATCACAAGGAGACGGTGAGTTCTAGTCCTGCCTTAGCCATGAAAACAGGATGGATGACTTTGGACCAATCACCAGGAGACGGTGAGTTCTAGTCCCTCCTTAGGCATGAAAGCCAGCTGGGTGACTTTGGACCAATCACAAGGAGACGGTGAGTTCTAGTCCTGCCTTAGCCATGAAAACAGGATGGGTGACTTTGGACCAATCACAAGGAGACGGTGAGTTCTAGTCCTGCCTTAGCCATGAAAACAGGATGGGTGACTTTGGACCAATCACCAGGAGACAGTGAGTTCTAGGGTTGTTGTTGTTGTGGGGAAAACAGGAGGAGGAAGGAGTGTTTGATATTTTCGTCGCCTTTAGTTATTTGTAAAAAAATAATAAGAATGAATAAAGAAACAAACAAATAGTAAACCAGGTTGTCATGTGACCAATCTGATTTTACCACCTTTGTTTTTCTTTGCAGTTGTCATTAAGCGAAACAATTGTTCACTACGTTCACTGATTTTGCCGAAAACCGGAAGTAAATACAGAAGGTTGCAAAATGCCTTCGTAAGACCGTGGGAGGCTGTAAACCACCATAAATGTTGGTCTGTTGCCGAGTGCTTGATCTCCAGTCACTTGAGCGTAGCTGGACGGCTACTGGAACTTTAGAACTGAGTCAGATTTCCAGTAGTCCCTCAGCGATTAGTCATAAATCCAGGATTACCTACCTATAACGCTGTCTGTATAGACCCCAGGTGACAGATTAAAAAAAAAATCAGGATTTCTAGCATTCATTCCGTACTACTGCTGTGGTTCTCTCAAGCTGATATGTTCCCTTATAATTGTATCTCTTTTCCACTCACAGAAATAGGACAAGCTGTGGGTCACTTTGGGGAAAATGAGGTTAGGTCAGCTAAGTTAAATTTGTACTGCAGGCATATTTTTAGATAATTTCTAGTCCTTTCCTGTTTGGGAGGATTTGGAGCACAGTGTCACTAAATAAGAGAATATTATTCAAATGTTATTGGAGTATCTTTCCAAGGTTCCGGGTTGAAAAAGCACATTATTCAGTTCTAATGTATTTTTCTTCCTCCCTCCCTCCCTCCATATATCCACCTTCACCTCTCATTTCCTTCCTTCTGTCCTTCCTCATTCTTTATCTCTCATTTACTCCCTCCTTCCCTCCCTTTTTTCTTTCTTCCTCCCCTCCATCTTTACCTCATTTCCTCCCTCCCCTCCATCTTTACCTCTTCCTTCCTTCCTTCCTTCCTCTCCCTGTATACATCCATCTTCTCATTTCCTTCCTTCCTTCCTCCCTCCCTCCCTCCCCCTCTCATTTCCTTCCTTCCCTCTCTATCCTCCATCTTTACCTCTCATTTCCTTCCTTCCTCCCTATTCTTTTCCTTCCTTCCTCCCCTCCCACTTTACCTCATTTCCTTCCTTCCTCCCTCTCTCCCCTCCATCTTTACCTCTTTTCTTCCTTCCTCCCCCTCACCTCGTTTCCTTCCTTCCTTCTTCCCTCTATCCTTTACCTCTCATTTATTTCCTTCCTTCCTCCCTTCCATCTTTACCTCATTTCCTTCCTTCCTCCCTCTGCTTCATCTTTACCTCTTCCTTCCTTCCTCTCTCCCTCCATACATCCATCTTTACTTCTCATTTCCTTCCTTCCTCCCTCTCTATCCTCCATCTTTACCTCTCATTTCCTTCCTTCCTTTCTCCCTCCCTCCCTCCCATTCCTTTCCTCCTTCCCCTCCATCTTTACCTCTCATTTCCTCCCTCATTTCCTGCTCTACCTTCATCTCTTTTCCCTTCCCTTCCCTTCCTTCATTCTATCTTGGCCTTTCTTTCATTCTTTCTTCCCTTCCTTCCTTCTCAGAAAAGCAAATTCCAAGGACAAATTCAAATTTTAGCAAAAGTACACATGTCTGAAAAGAGAGGGGGAACGGTTAGCTCCTGTCAGTTCTCTTCCTGTTTCTCTCTTCCTCTTCCATTTCCCCTCTGCTCTCGCCTCCAAATTTAACAGTTCATTCTGCCTTCCAATCTGTTCTTCTTACAGCTTTGTGCCGTTCTCCAAACCTCTAGCGCTTTCTAAATCAGATTGAGAGCCTCGTTCTGCTATTTTATTGATTGGAATTCTTGGAAAATCCTTAGGATGTTTTTATTTTATTTTATTTTATTTATTTTTTTATTTTTAATTCCATTTATATCCCGCCCTTCTCCGAAGACTCAGGGCGGCTTACAAGCTTAGCAGTAGCCTTCATTCTATGTATATGCCTGCTTATTAGGGCTTTCACACACACCCCAAGCGGCATTATTACAAAATTATTACAAAGTCAGCTTAATTGCCCCCAACAATCTGGGTCCTCATTTTACCTACCTGGGAAGGATGGAAGGCTGAGTCAACCTTGAGCCTGGTGGGACGCGAACCTGCACTAATTGCAGGCAGCTGGTGTTACTTAAGGAGGCGTTAGCCCACTGCTCCACCAAGGCTCTTATTCAGCCCTTGGGAAAGGAGGACAAAACTATAAATGTTAAAAATAGAAATGATCAAAGACAGGATAAACAGGCAAAAAAAAAAAGGACCAGTTATCTGAGAGAGAGAGAGAGAGAGAGAGAGAGAGAGAGAGAGAGAGAGAGAGAGAGAGAGAGAGAGAGAGAGAAACAGCCTCTGGATTTCAACTTCCAGAATAATCTCACACAACATCATCAAGCTAACATAATCCACCATTTCACTGATCATCCTGAAGTGACTTTTTTTTCTAGCCGTTCTGGGTCCCTCCTAAAAGTATTCTTATTTATTCGCTACTGCAGTCCCAGACACAGAAGGCTGCTCTTTTGCAAAATAAATAAATAAATAAATTGCTTTTGTGGTGTCGTGAGAATGCAAGATCTTCTCCAAAACCACACAGACCACCAGAAGCAGCAGCTACAAATTTTCTACTTAGAAACCAGGTGCCTATGGCTGAATTATGGTTATAGAATGAAACAGGAAGTTTCAAATCTTCCTTGCTTTGGGGATAACCATAAACGTAGCCCATAATGGCTAAGGACATCACAAAACAAGAACCAACTCACACACACAAAAACACAGTATCCCCCAAGAACCAAATGTGGTTAACCTCAAGCCTTAAGTCCACAATCAGCTACAATACAGCAGCGTATCTGGGGGAAGATTTTATTTTCTGGGTCCCCAAACAAACCAAGTTTTCACATCTGTCAGAAAACAGGATGTGGAATCTACTTCGAAGAAATGCAAATTTACCCGTTTTTTTGTGGGTGCAGGACTAGGCCTTCCCCTGTGTAACTCAACTTATAATGGGTGTGCCTGTGTGTTTTTTTTGTGTGTGTGTATGCATGTGTGTGCTGTGTATTCTCTGGGCTTCGTTTCCGCAGCACCCCAAAATGAACACTGCTCTGGGTGCTGCGGAAACGAAGCCCAGAGAATACACAACACACACACACACACATAGACACACAAGAATTTTTGCCAGTAAGCAAGGCAGTAGTTGTTCAGTGAGTCGTGCCCAATTTTGCGACTTTTTTTTTCTTGCCGTGGTCGTTAAGCGAATCATTGCAGTCGCTAAACGAATTGCACGGTTGTTAAGCAACCGTGGCTTCCTCCATTTTCTGAGGTGATTCCACTGCTGTTACTATCTGCTGCCTTATTCTTGCCTTTCAGTCACCATTTTTCATCTTCTGAATTTCTTTATTCTTTTTTTTATACCACTTGTTTTGGTTTTTATTCCACGCTGCCCACAATCCTGGTTTCCGTGAGATGCGTAGTCACGTAAATACGATGGATAAATAATTAAAAGTTGAAAAGGAGCGCAGGTGGTCCTCGGCTTAACGACCACAATTGAGCCCAAGAGGTCTGTTGTTAAGCGAAACGCTTGCTAAGTGAACTTTGCCTCATTTTTACGACTTTTCTTGCCACAGTTGTTAAGGGGATCACTGCAGGTGTCACGGTGGCTAAGCAAATCGGGTTTCTCCCATTGATTCAGTCGCAAAAGAGGACACTGCGACCGTCATAAATACGAGTCAGTTGCCAAGCGTTTGAATTTTGATCAAGCTGCAACAGTCCCTAAGGGTGAAAAACGGTCATAAGTCCCTTTTTTCCCAGGGATGCTACAACTCTGAACGGTTGCTAAATGAACTGTTGTAAGCCGAGGAACACCTGTGCTATGAATCAGCTGCAAGAGGGCTAAGATGTGAAGACTGCATCAAACAATTCTAAAAAAAATTCAAGCCTGCTTTAGCAATTCCGGAAATGGATGCCATTTATCACAAGATCAGCTGGCCACTAAGGAGAAACAGGGCTTTCCTAATGAACTCAAGAAAAACTGAACACTAACACAACTGAAGGACTGAACTCTAACACAACTGAAGGACCAGTGTGCAAGGGACTCAGGGACTCCTCCAGTTCAGAAGCCACGGGTGCAAATTCAGGGTGGAACTGGCAAAGCGTGAAGCCCATAGGCTTTCCCATAAACTGTGGCGCTAAATTTCAAAGCAAGCAACACAATATAGTTAGTCCTTGTTTTACGACCACGATTGAGCCCAAAATCTCCGTTGCTAAGCAAGGCAGTTGTTAGGTGAGATTTGCCCCATTTTACGACCATTTCACACTTATGATCAGCATCCCCATGGGATCGAAATTCAGACCCTTGGCAACTGACTCATATTTATGATGGTCGCAGTGTCCCGGGTGGCAACTGACTCATATTTATGATGGTCGCAGTGTCTCGGGGTGGCAACTCACATTTATGACGGTCACAGTGTCCCGGGGTGGCAACTGACTCATATTTATGACAGTCACAGTGTCCCAGGGTGGCAACTGACTCACATTTATGACGGTCGCAGTGTCCCGGGTGGCAACTGACTCATATTTATGACAGTCACAGTGTCCCAGGGTGGCAACTGACTCACATTTATGACGGTCGCAGTGTCCCGGGTGGCAACTGACTCATATTTATGACAGTCACAGTGTCCCAGGGTGGCAACTGACTCACATTTATGACGGTCGCAGTGTCCCGGGTGGCAACTGACTCATATTTATGATGGTCGCAGTGTCTCGAGGTGCAACTGACTCATATTTACGACGGTCGCAGTGTCCCGAGATGGCAACTGATTCATATGACGGCTGCAGTGTCCCGGGGTGGCAACTGACTCATATTTATGATGATCGCAGTGTCCCAGGGTGGCAACTGATTCATATTTATGATGGTCCCAGTGTCCCAGGGTGGCAACTGACTCATATTTATGATGGTCCCAGTGTCCAAGGGTGGCAACTGACTCATATTTATGACGGTCGCAGTGTCCCGAGGTGGCAACTGATTCAGATGACGGCTGCAGTGTCCTGGGATGGCAACTGACTCATATTTATGATGGTCCCAGTGTCCCAGGGTGGCAACTGATTCATATTTATGATGGTCACAGTGTCTCGGGGTGGCAACTGACTCATATTTATGACAGTCACAGTGTCCCAGGGTGGCAACTGACTCATATTTACGACGGCCGCAGTGTCCCGGGGTGGCAACTGACTCATATTTATGATGGTCGCAGTGTCCCGGGGTGTCAACTGACTCAAATTTATGACAGTCGCAGTGTCCGGGGGTCACGTGATCCCCTTTTGCAAACTTCGGATAAGCAAAGTCAATGGGGGAGCCAAATTCGCTTAACAACCGTGTTGCTAATCTGACAACTGCAGTTATTGCCTTAACAACAGGCTCAAGAAAGGTTGTGAAACGGAGTAAAACTCACAACCAATGTCTCACTTAGCAACAGAAATTTGGGCATCAGGAAGGATCCCCCACTTTCTAGTGAAAAATTGACAGGTCCCTGTTGGTATTTTTGGACGGGCTGTTTTAATCCAGCCAAAAAAGATGCCAGCTTCCACCGCTTCTATCCTGTTTTGCCGCCAAGATAATTTGCAAGCCAGGAAGTTGCAATTAAAAAAAAAAGAAAATGCATGTTTACTTGGGAGGAGCTGGCTCAATGGGACACACTTGTTAAGGGTCACACCGAGATTGTTAGCCTCAGGGTCAAATCCGGCACCAGAGAACAGATCACAGTTGGAATTCGCACTTTGCACGGCTGAAAAAAAAAAAGCTAATTATACAGCTCAACGAGTTACAGGGAGACGGGTGGGCTCAAAACTGGCTTTCTGGGGAAAAAAAAATCCTATTTTTATCTCCCAAAGTTTCTTGAACCAAAGGAGGCCACCCGAACAGAAACACTAAAAACACGTGTGTACACGTCCCAAACGAAAAGCAGATTAAAATGGCAGCAAACGCCATAGCTAATAAAACTAGAGGTGGTCCTTGATTTACATCAATTCGCTCAGTGACCGTTTGAAGGCACAACGGCACTGGAAAAAGTGACTTCTGACCGTTTTTCACACCTACGACCGTTGCAGCATCCCCTCGGTCACATGATCAGAATTCACACACCTGGCAACTGGTTCATATTTATGACGGTCGCGGCGTGTGTGTGTGGGGGGGTGTCACGCGATCCCCTTTTGTGACCTTCTGACAAGCAAAGTCAATGGGGAAGCCACTTAATGACTGTGTTACTCATTTAACAATGGCAGTGATTCACTTGACAAATGTGGCAAGAAAAATCGTTAAACGGGGCAAAACCCACTTGACCAATGTCTCACTTAGCAACAGAAATGTCGGGCTCAATTGTTATAAATCGAGGACTTACCTTGAATATCTTTAAGTACAAAATTAAAAGAATGCTTGCCAGTTGCAGTTCAACCATATTGAGACTTTCCAATCAATCAATCTATCTATCTATCTGTCTACCTTAGTCTGCGTCTGTCTGTCTGTCTGTCTGTCTGTCTGTCTATCTATCTATCTATCTATCTATCTATCTAAGTCTGTATGTCTATCTATGTCTGTCCGTCTATCTATCATCTGTCTGTATGTCTGTCTGTCCATCCATCCATCCGTTTGTCTATCCGTCTATCCGTCTGTCTGTCTGTATATCTATCTATCTATCTATCCATCCATCCATCCATCCATCTCTATATCTATCTTACTCTGTCCATCTATTTATCTATGTATCTATGTATCTATCTATCTATCTATCTATCTATCTATCTATCTATCTATCTATCTATCTATCTACAAGGGACGCGTTGGCTCAGTGGGTTAGGACGCTGAGCTTGTCGATCAGAAGGTCGGCAGTTTGGCGGGTCGAATCCCAAGTGCCGCGTAGCAGAGTGAGCGCCTGTTACTCGTCCCAGCTTCTGCCAACCTAGCAGTTCGAAAGCACGTCAAAATGCAAGTAGGAAAATAGGGACCACTACGGTGGGAAGGTAACAGCGTTCCGTGCGCCTTTGGCGTCTAGTCATGCCGGCCACATGGCCACGGAGACATCCTCGGACAAGCGCTGGCTCTTCGGCTTTGAAACGGAGATGAGCACCGGCCCCTAGAGTCGGAAACAACTAGCACGCATGTGCGGGGGAAACTTTACCTTTACCTTTATCTATCTATCTATCTATCTATCTATCTATCTATCCGTCTATCTATCTGTCTGTCTGTCTGTCTGTCTATCTTACTGTCCGTCTATCTTAGTCTATCTCTATATCCATCTCTCTCTATCTCTCTCTCTCTGTTTTAAGAAATCTATTGCTAAAAAAGCGCTATGCCCTCCTTAATTTTTCTACAAAAGAAAAATCATATTTTTAATTTTCTTTCACCCAGGGTAGAACTGTGGTTAAGGAAGATGGCAATTGCTCCATTCCTGATTTCTTAATTCGGTCGTTTGTCTTGGGCCAACGTTGGAGGTGTGCGGAGAAATGAACACAGTTCCAAGCAGGAAAAAAGCTCCCGATGCCGTATAATTATCCAGAATAAGCAGCTTTTAAGTAACCTACAATTTCTCTTACACTTTCAAACAGGACAGTTTTTCAAAACAAACAACTAGCTGCAATATTTCACAGATGGATGGAGGGCTCCCCTGAAAATTCAGAACAGCTGGCAGAGACAGGGGAAATCAAGTCTCTTACCAGCTGTTTGGCTGAATTCACCTTCTGGCCAAAAATTCGCATTTAACTCTGAGCTACGTAGTAGTTCGAGCGACGGGAAAAGGCAGATTCGCTTAACAATCACTTATGTCTATGTTAGATTCTCAGTCAATCCAGGTCACGGCTGTCCCAAGGGTGTTTTATCATCAGGCAACTGGACTTTGTTTTTCTTGAAAGACGTTTCGCTTCTCAACCAAGGAGCTTCTTCAGCTCTGACTGGATGGTGGGGAATAGAAAGATTTATCCTCCTTGCAGACAGCCGGTCATTTGCATCCTTTTAGAGAGTCGTTGAGGCAACCTGGAGGTTTACCTGTGTCCTCAGAATCACCTGAGTCATTGAGAAGCTGTGTTTTCTGCAGGATGTGTTTCCTGCAGGGACACCGGGCAGAAAACATCCTGCAGAAAGCACAGCTTCAACTTCTCAAGGACTCAGGTAAACCTCCAAGTGGCCTCAACGACTCTCTAAAAGGAGGCAAATGGCCAACTCTCTGCAAGGAGTATAAATCCTTCCATTTTCCCCACCATCCGGTCAGAGTTGAAGAAGCTTCTTGGAGGAGAAGCGAAAGGTCTTCAAAGAAGAACAAGGAAGTCCAGTTGCCTCCTGAAAAAAAGCACCTTTGGATTAACGATCATTCGATTCACTTAAGAACTGCGGTGATTTCGCTCATCAGCTGTGGCCCAAAAGGCGGAAGGACATTTCGATTCCCACAATGGACGAATGGCTGCAAAAGTTGACAGGAGTTAGAAGAGACACCTAAACTGACTGCTCTGATTAAAGAACAAAACACAATTATTTTTGTTTCTACTTGGAAATCACTTCTGGACTTTGTGCTCGAGGTGGGGAAAAAATAAAACTTGGATTTTGGGTTTTACTGATTAGATAGGTTTGCTATTATAGAAACGGCCAGCTTATACTACAGGTAGTCCTCGACTTACAACCACAATTGAGCCCAAAATTTCTGTTGTTGAGTGAGACACTGGTTAAGTGACCTTTGCCCCATTTTACGACCTCTCTCGCGACAGTTGCTAAGTGAATCACTGCACCGGTTCAATTAGTTACACGATTGTTAAATGAGTCTGGCTTCCCCCCCTTGACTTTGCTGGTCAGAAGGTCGCAAAAGGGGATCACGTGACACCCCCCCAGGACATGGCAACGGTCATAACTATGAACCAGTTGCCAAGCATCTGAATTTTGATCGCATGACCGTGGGGAGGCTGCAACGGCCGTTAAGTGTGAAAAATGGTCACGAGTCACTTTTTTCCAGCGCCGCTGTAACTTCAAATGGTCACTAAATGAAAAGGTTCTAAGTAAAAGTCACTAAACAGAGCACAGTTGTTAAGTGAATCTGGCTTCCCCATTTGGCTTTGCTTTTCGGGTCAGAAAAAGGTGATCACATGACTCAGGGACTCTGCAACCGTCCTAAGTACAAGTCAGTTGCCAAGCACCTGAATTTTGATGAAGTCATCGCGAGGATGCTGCAACGCTCGTAACTGTGAAAAATGGTCCTAAATCACTTTTTTGAACGGTCATTAAAGGAAAGGTTGTTAAGTTGAGGACGACCTGTAAGGATGTCTTCCTTTTTTGTGTATGGATAGGCCTAGGCCGCTTTATGACTCGTGGACTTCAACTCCCAGAATTCCTGAGCCAGCCACGCTGAGGGGAAAGGGAGAGGTTTCCAAGCTGAGCCATGCTGGCTCAGGAATTCTGGGAGTTGAAGTCCACGAGTCATAAAAGAGCCATGGTTGCCTACCCCTGGCCTAGGCCGCTTTATGACTCGTGGACTTCAGCTCCCAGAATTCCTGAGCCAGCCACGCTGAGGGGAAAGGAAGAGGTTTCCAAGCTGAGCCATGCTGGCTCAGGAATTCTGGGAGTTGAAGTCCATGAGTCATAAAAGAGCCAAGGTTGCCTACCCCGGTCTAGGCCTAGGCCGCTTTATGACTCATGGACTTCAACTCCCAGAATTCCTGAGCCAGCCATGCTGAGAGGTTTCCAAGCTGAGCCATGCTGGCTCAGGAATTCTGGGAGTTGAAGTCCATGAATCATAAAACAGCCAAGCTTGCCTGCCTCTGGATTAAGTACAACATTCATCACTTTGCTAGAGCTGTAATTGACGGCTGCTCTTTTAAAAGGATGGTGGGGGGCCCCAAACTGCTCTAATAATTAGACAAATTGAGAACATTTTGTGAGTTGCATCTGAACACACATTGTTACTCTGCAATCTGATGATTTCTTGAGGTGTACGGATAATCACACGTTTCCCATAGTAACTTTTACTGGGACGACGCAACCGTCTAGTAATTCACCCTCTTATTCAGTTAAATTAGAATATAGATAATACAGGAGAGACAAACTTTAGAAAGGCAGTCCTTGACTTACGGCCGCAAGAGAGCCCAAAATTTCTGTCGCTAAGTGAGACATTTGCAAAGTGAGCTCTGCCCCGTTTTACGACCTTCCCTGCCCCCGTTGTTCAGCAGATCACTGCAGATGTTCAGTTTAGCCACACGGATGTTAAGTGAATCGGGCTTCCCCGTTGACTTTTGCTTGTCAGAAGGTCGCAAAAACGGATCAGGTGACCCCGGGACACTGCAACCGTCGCAAGTACACGCCAGTGGCCAAGTGTTTGACTTTTGATCACGTGACCCTGGGGATGCTCCGACAGTCCTTAAGTAAGAAAAATGGCCGTGAGCATCTTTTCTTCAGTGCCGTTGTAACTTCCAAAACGTCACTAAACGAAAAGCTGGTTAAGTCGAGGACTGCTGCAAGAGATCAGAGCATCGAAAGGCTTAGTTCCGCCCTCCTGATTCCGTGCAGGAGTCCAAATTACAGTGTCGTCGTGTTCGATGGCTGTCCGCACCCCGCTTCTTTGTGAGTCTGTTTGGCCTCACTCAGCAAAAAAACTAAACCATACCAACCCCCCCCCCCCCAAAGCACACCACCGCCCTGGGTTGGCCTGTCAAAAACCTCTTCCTGTTAGCTTTTGCTTACTATTTAGCTGACCCGTTTCCCCTTCCTTGGATATGACCTTCTCCTAAGATTGGAAAACTCCTGTCCTATTTCCCCGGCTCTTCTTAAGCCTAAATAAACTTCGTTCTCTCTCATAAAATTAAATTTCAAAACCTCTGTTCGTCCCCGGTTGCTGTTCTCCAAACATCCCAGTTTCCTGAAACCTCCCTTTTTTTAAAAAAAAAATGTAATTCCCAGAACTGGACACCCCAAACAATAGGTCGACAGACGATGCCATAGCTACTGCTTTACACTCTGTAGCAAGTCATCTCGAGAGACCTGGAAGTTATGTCAGGATGCTTTTTGTTGACTACAGCTCGGCTTTCAACACCCATTTTGCCGAGCGTTCTCATCGAGAAGCTGACTGACTTGAAATTCTCCCCCGCCATCTGTGATTGGATTCAAGACTTTCTTAGGGATCGGTTACAAACAGTGAGGGTCGGGTCTGCTTTGACCACCACCCCCCTGAAGCTTTGCACCGGCACGCCACAGGGCTGTGTGCTTAGCCCCTACCCGTACTCTTTATACACTTATGATTGTGTATCATCTGACCCATCCACTGCGATAATCAAGTTCGCAGATGATACAACTGTGGTGGGTCTTATTACAGGTGGGGATGAGACAGCATACAGGGCGGAGGTACAAAAACTATCCGTATGGTGTAGTAACAACAACTTGCACCTGAACATCGGCAAGACGAAATGGTGTTAGACTTCCGGAGAAAAAAGGAGGAACCTGCCCCACTTTACATCGGGGAGGACTGTGTGGAGAGAGTTTCCTCCTTTAAATTTCTGGGAGTCTACCTCTGCGAAGATCTGACCTGGAAAGTCAACACAACCCAGGTGGCTAGAAAGGCCCAACAGAGGCTTCACTTTCTTAGGATCTTGCGGAAGAACAGGGTAGAACAACGGCTAATGACCCTCTTTTACCGGTCTACTATAGAGAGCGTCCTCTCGTATGGTATTGTGGTTTGGTATGCTGGTCTGACAGCCGCGGACAGGAAAGTATTACAGAGGGTAGTGAGCACAGCACAAGACATTGTGGGCTGTCCCCTGACACCACTGGATGACATTGCCAGGGCTCATTGCCTTGGAAAAGTGAGGAAGATTCTCAGGGATGACTCACATCCTGGACGGTATCTCTTTACTCTCCTACCAACAGGCTGAAAAACAGCTTTTATCTGTGGGCTGTTAGGCTTTTAAATGGGATATAATCTCTGTGAACTTATGCAGAATTGACTTGGGAGGCCGGTGTGTGGTGTAGTTGGTTCACATGGTGTGGTAGGATGGAGGGTTTGTTGTCACTGTGTGTTGCGAGGAGAGAGCACGGGGGGGGGGGGAGGCTCAGCTAATCTCAATGTACACAGGTTGTACTTTGACAATAAAGGTTTATTATTATTATTACAAGCCAGGTTGAAGCCAGGCAGAATAAAATAAAAAGCATTTATTTCTGGGAGTTTGGAAACAATTGATACGGACTCCCAATTGGATTTGGCCTTTTTTTGTTTTTTGGCAAAACACAGATTTGGGTTGCGAGCAGCTGCTCATGTTATGGGTCGTCCTCGCCTTCTGTCGTTAAACGAGACCGTTCTTAAATGAGGCGTGCCCCAGTTTGGCAAACTTTCTTGGCACAGTTTGGTGAATCACTGCAGTCATTAAGGGAGTAACCCGGTTGTAAAGTGAATCTGGATTTCCCCCCTTGAGTTTGCATGTCAGAAGGTCGCAAAAGGGGATGACGTGACCCTGGGGGCACTGTGACCGTCATAAATATGAGTCAGTTGCCCAAGCATTTGAGTTTTCATCACATGGGTAAGGAGATGCCGCAAGGGTCGTAACTATGAAAAAGTGGGCATAAGTCACATTTTTAGCGCCGTCGCAACTTTGAACGATCACTAAATGAACCGTTGTAAGTCAAGGACTATTTATACTAATACAGTAACTCTTAATCTATACCTGAGTGTTTGGTTTCTTTGGGATTATCTGAAAAGGCAGTCCCTAATCTTTTAGCATTTGGATTTAACTTCCAAATAAATCAGGAAAAAAACAAAACAAATATAACATATTTCCACAGTGCAATGTGATTCATAGAGCTGCTTTTCCTTTTGTAAATAAAAAAATAATAAAAATGAGAATTTGTACTCTAATCCACCTTCCAGACTACAAAGTTACTCCTTTCATGAAGGAAGCCTGAAACTACCAAAGGGCCCCCAAATTAAATACAGGTAGTCCTCGACTTATGACAAGAAAGAAAGAAAGAAAGAAAGAAAGAAAGAAAGAAAGAAAGAAAGAAAGAAAGAAAGAAAGAAAGAAAGAAAGAAAGAAAGAAAGATCCCAATGCAGCTTAATTTTTGCTAACAAGCAGACCCCCGCCCTTTTTTTGGGGGGGGTGTGACTCAGAGCTCCTGCAGCTTATATAAACTTACATGTTTTTCCTTTTTCTGAAATTCACATTATCTTCCCCCAGGGCCTCACACACACACACACACACACCCTTCCCCAAGAGGAATTTCACAGCAGAATCTAAGCTTAGGAGTTAGAAACAAATTTAATGCAATTAACTAATTGAAGCCAATGTAAGTAAACAAGTAAATGTAAGCATATTTACAAGTAAGTAACAAATCCATCCCGTTTCTGTTGTTTTAACTGTAGCCTATATTTTGAATGATTAGCCGTCCAGGGTTGTCAGTTGAGATGGCTGGCTACAGAAATTGGATTAAATAAATAGATAATCAGTTTAAGATGGAAAACTTTTATCACGCAACAGATAGATACTTGGGTGCAATTTGCAGGCGTTCTTTTTTTTCCTGCTCAACTTCGGATGAACAAGTCAAGTAATTTTATGCTTGCAATGTTGATTTCCTAAATTGTAATCAATATGGATAGAAGGCTTCCCCCCACCCTTCTCTTTATTACTGGCCGTCAAAATTATCCAAATAATAGAACGTCAATAATCTGCCAACAAAAGTGCGCATAGTCAAGGCTATGGTCTTCCCAGTTGCAATGTATGGCTGTGAAAGTTGGACCATAAGAAAGGCTGAGCGCCAAAGAATGGAGGCCTTTGAACTATGGTGCTGGAGAAGACTCCTGCGAGTTCCTTGGACCGCAAGGCGATCAAACCGGTCAGTCCTAGAGGAGATCAACCCTGACTGCTCTTTAGAAGGCCAGATCCTGAAGCTGAAACTCAAATCCTTTGGCCACCTAATGAGAAGGAAGGACTCACTGGAGAAGAGCCCAATGCTGGGAAAGATTGAGGGCAAGAGAAGAAAGGGACGACAGAGAATGAGGTGGCTGGATGGAGTCACTGAAGCAGTAGGCGTGAGCCTAAATGGACTCCAGAAGATGGTAGAGGACAGGAAGGCCTGGAGGAACGTTGTCCATGGGGTCGCGAGGGGTCGGACACGACTTCGCCACTAACAACAACAATCTTCAATTAATGCAAAGCCAACACTGTATTGAAACACTATCATTGTAACGACGTGATTTTCAAAGTGTTTCAAAACATTGCTTTCATCCACAAACATGAACATCTCATTAGTACACACATTTAAAATATACCCTCTATAAATATGCTCTGAATATGCTATAAATATGCTCCTTCCATTATGTATTCTAGACACTGAATATTTATATGTTACTTATATGTAAGGGTGTAGGTCTATATGTATGTTGTATATAGCATGTCTAAATGTGTGTTATCTATGTGTACACTTTGAGAGCAAGCAACTAAATTTCATTTTAATGTGTGCCATTGTGCCCACAGGAAAAAATGACAATAAAGGTTATCTGTCTGTCTATCTATCTACCAACTATCTATCTATCATCTATATCATATCTCTCTGTCTCTCCCTCTCTCATCTATCTATCCATCTATCAACTATCAACTCTATCAACTCTCTCTACCTACCTACCTACCTGCCTATCATCTACATACCTATCTTCTATCTATCTATCTATCTATCTATCTATCTATCTATCTATCTATCATCATCTATCTTCTATCTATCATCTACCTACCTACCTACCTATCTATCTACCTACCTACCTACTTATGTGAATTAGCAAATCCACTGAGTTATTGAACTAGCAAGTCCACTGAATATAGAATTCAACATACAAGCTGTCCTCAGCTTATGACCATAGCTGACCCCGATGTTTCTGTGGGTAAGTGAAATATTTATTAAGTGAATTTTGCCCCATTTTACAACCTTTCTTGCCACAGTTAAATGAATCACTGCAGTTAAGTGAGTAAAACGGTCGTTAAGCGAATCTGGCTTCTCCTATTGACTTTGCTTGTCAGAAGGTCACAAAAGGGGATCACGTGGGATGCTGCGACCGTCATAAATGTGAGTCAGTTGCCAAGGGTCTGAATTTGGATCATGTGACCACGGGGATTCTGCAACAGTCATAAGTGTGGTCATATAGTCACTTTTGACCTTGAAGAACCTCTGACAAGCAAAATCAATGGGGAAGCCAGATTCGTTTAATAACCGTGTTAGCCACTTAACAACTGCAATGAATTACCTGTGACAAGAAAGGACGTAAAATGGGGCAAAACTCACTTAACAACTGTCTCACTTAGCAACAGAAATTTTGGATTCAACTGCGGGTCGTAGGTTGAGAACTGCCTGTGCAGCCCTAAAAATCTATTTTTTTAAGAGTCAAATTCTCCCTTTGGCTCTCTCGGATCCTGACAATAAAGGACTAAAGTTTTGCTAAGGGTTTCAAATGATGTGCGCAGACCACAATTCTGGTGATATGGCTTTCCAAATGAAAGAAGAAGAAAAACAAAAAAGAATTCAAATTTGTTCAATAAAGACCAGATCTTTTCTAAGTAAATTAACCAGACCAGAATCGACGCTAAAAAAAAAAAGCCCCGGCTCCTTTTCCTTAAGCTGCAAACGCCTGGTGAAAACTGAGCTAAATTATGAATTAGAGCAGCGCGCCACTTTTAATTTTCAAATCTTTTTATCTTTCTTCAGTTGTCAGAAGATGCAGACACCTCCGGTCTGCATCTGAAGGCAACGTTGGTTTTTAGTCAGCGGAGTTTCACCCTCTAGAAAGCTTCCCTGCTTGCTACGGGGGGGAAAAAACATCCAGTTGAATTTGCTGGGTTGTTTAATCAGGCTAAGCATAGCAGCTTCTAGTAAGTCCTAGGGTCTGAGTGATCGCTTTGCATTATGTCCTCCTCTTCTGGAAAGAAAGAAAAACGGAAAGAAAGCTCACAGGCATTTTCGAAAGAGCACACACTTTTTAACAAACTTTCCCTAACTTCTGGAAGAGAGTGTGTGTGTGGGCGCGTGGGCGCGCAAAGGAGGAGAGTATTACATTTGGCTTTAGAAATCTTACTCTCAGGTTACAACAGGCAAGCCCCCCACCCTGTAAATCAAAGCAGTAAGGGAGATCGACAAAAGAAGGGAAGGAAAGGAAGAAAGGAAGGGAGGAAGGGAGGGAGGGAGGAAGGAAGGGAAGGAGGGCCTGGAATTTAGGATGGATGGATGGCATAAAATTTTGGAAGGATGGATGGATGGATCGCCTGGAATTTAGGATGGATGGATGGATGCATGGATGCATGGATGGACGGAAGGAAGGGCCTTGGATTTAGGATGGATGGATGCACGGAAGGAAAGAAGGAAGGAAAGAAGGAAAAAGCAAAGGGAAGATGAAGAAGAAAAGAAGGAGGGAGGGAACGAAGGAAGGACGGATCACTCCCTTGTTGCTTTTTTCATCCCTGGATGACACTCCAGAACATCAAAACTAAATCAGCTACCATCTGAATTTTACTTTTATCTTCTCTGTCCAAGCTTAACCTGGAAGCAGTCAAAGATACTGAATAACTGAATGAAACAGCGGCTTGGACTCCAGATCAACAAGTGTGGCTTGGCCTAAAATAATCAAGTGGCTTGACCGTCCAACTATCGGATCCAAGCTTTAGTCAACACTGACTTTGTTAAAAGATTGAACGACTGCCAGTATTCAAGGCACACATCCGTCGCTATGACAGGCAAAGTAAACTCAGCACATCAGACCAATTTAGTTAATCAGGAACTGTTGAACAAACCCCCATGAAGTGAGTTTGCACCCAACTATAACTGCCGGGTCCACATTACACACTAAACCGAAACCCAGACGACCTACAATTGTTTAGCTGCACAATGGGTGAAGCAGATCATTACTGTAGGTTAGATGGTACAAGAACACAAGACTACGAAGCTGTTCCAAACAAAGCACAAAACTCTTTATATTGACTCCATTCTGATTTTGCCCTCCCTAAATAAAAACCCAAAGCAAATGTGGTTTATTTGACTCTTGAACAGGATAACCTCATTCGCATGGCGTTATTAGTCCGGAGTAAACCTTATATAGTATAGGAAGAGCAGCCATCTGGGAAAGCCTAAAATTAACGCTTTGTATTTATTATAATTATAATTATTAAATTTCATGTATTAGTCGTAGGCAAAAGTTTAGACATGTCAGCTTTCTGAATAAATAGAAGCTGGCAAAAACTCCGCAGGGCCCAGAGCTAAAAAGAAACATCTTTTTGCAAATGTCAGTATGTATTTTCTATTTATGTGCAACTGTTTACAGATTTAGAATAAGAAAACAGCGTATATTATAGGTATAAAAGTTTGCACACTCTTTTAATCAATACTTCATACCTGATGCTTGACCAGAAAGAGCACCTTCCTTTTTTAAAAAAAAAAGTTTTTGTTGATTTTTTTAATACAATTCAATAGTAATCGACAAACTTATTCAACAAATAATACTTATTCAACAAACAGTGCTTATTTTTTTTTCTCCAGCCGTTGATACAAATAAGTCCCAAGTTTGAAAATATTCTGTTTCTTCTTTTTCTTTCAACCTCAAGAGTAAGTCTGTCCATTTCCGCACAATCTAGTATTTTTTTTTAAAAAAATTATTTCTTCCTCTGGTGGTATTTCTTCCATTTTTCCAGTATTGTGTGAATGTGATTCTTGCCGCTGTTATCACATGTAAAAATCAAAATATTCTTGTCCTGAATATCTATGGAAGTTCTCAGCCATCCAGGTCGTGGTTGTCCCAAAGGCAACCTGGACTTCTTGTTTTTCCTTGAAGACATTTTGCCTTCTCATCTGAGAACGTTCTTCAGCTTCTGTATAGTTGTTGTTGTTGTTAGCTGCAAAGTCGTGTCCGACCCATCGCGACCCCACGGACAACGTTCCTCCAGGCCTTCCTGTCCTCTACCATCTTCTGGAGTCCATTTAAGCTCACACCTCCTGCTTCAGTGACTCCATCCAGCCACCTCCTTCTCCGTCGTCCCCTTCTTCTCTTGCCCTCCATCTTTCCCAGCATGAGGCTCTTCTCCAGTGAGTCCTTCCTTCTCATTAGGTGGCCAAAGTATTTGAGTTTCCGCTTCAGGATCTGGCCTTCTAAAGAGCAGTCAGGATTGATCTCCTCTAGGACTGACCGGTTTGATCGCCTTGCAGTCCAAGGGACTCGCAGGAGTCTTCTCCAGCACCAGAGTTCAAAGGCCTCAATTCTTTGGCGCTCAGCCTTTCTTATGGTCCAGCTTTCACTGCCATACATTGCAACTGGGAAGACCATAGCCTTGACTATACGCACTTTTGTTGACAGGGTGATGTCTCTGCTTTTTAGTGTGCTGTCTAGATTTGCCATGGCTTTCCTCCCCAGGAGCAAGCGTCTTTTAATTTCTTGGCTACAGTCCCCATCTGCAGTGATCTTGGAGCCCAGGAAAATAAAATCTGTCACTACCTCTGTATAGTACAGAACTTCAACTCAGAACTGAGGAAGCTTCTTGGAGGCGAAGTGAAAAGTCTTCAAGGAAAAACAAAGGAAGTCCAGCTGCCTTTTTTTTGGGGGGGGGGGGAAGAAAGAAAAACACCTTTGGGACTTCTTATCCTTTCTTTCACCTAGCTAAAAATCTTACTTCTCTCCATTTTTCCCATTCTTCTTTTGAAGAATTCCTTCTGCAATGTTCTTGAAAAGAGCATTTGGGGAGGTCTCCATCACGCAATGCTTGCAAGAATATTTCTCTGTGTTAGAAGCCTTCGACCAGAAAGAGTGTGGGGGGGGGGGGAAGCAAGAATAAAAATTCTCGGCTAACAGAAAGTTGTTATTTTTGCTGAAGAAGAAACCACAAAGCGTTAATTACAAGAGTGCCCAAAACTTTTCTGCCCATAATATTCACAGCTTTCTTCATCTGAATCCCTTAAGCGACTGCAGGCAAGCTGTAGCAAATTTGTTCCAACTTTACACAACAATGCTGTCTTTACCTGTGGCACGTAGACACTGCATCAGCTTCTGCTTACAGTAGACTTTAAGAGGAGTGGACTTCAACTCCCAGAATTCCTCAGCCAGCGTGCCTGGCTGAGGAATTCTGGGAGTTGAAGTCCACAAGTCATAAAAGGGCCAGGTTTGAAGACCCCTGGTATTTAGGATTCCCTGAAAGATACAATTGGATGAGGAGTGTCCTAAATTTTAGATACAACTGCAATTGTAGCTTTTCTTTTAGGCATTTTTTCCCCCTGGCTCTATGTGAAGTCCAAACAGCTGCAATTCTTCGCAATGTCTAAGTCGCAAAGCCTGCAGCATTTTATCAGTGTTTGCATCTCTGTCTTGATGACATATGAGAAACTCTGACATTTTTTTCCACATAGCCAGGACAGCCACAATTATATTGTCAGCAAGCCCAGTTCCTGCATATACACAGGTAGTCCTTGACTTACAAGTATTCAGTAACAACCATCTGAACTTAAGACAACGCTGAAAAAAAAGTGAGAATTAATAAACAAAGCAAATCTGAAAAAAAAAACGACTCACTTCAGTCAGTCTGGAATAACAAGGCCACCCTTTTTTTTCCCCCTCCCTAAGGCTAGCCTAGAATTAGCGGCACTCGCTTTGCAAGAAACGATAAATCAACAATAACTGGATGCACCTTATTTTTAAAGCTGCTCCATCCTCGCTGCACCCCGACAAAGTTGATAATAACTATAATAATAATAACAATAATAATAATAGTTGGAAGGTACCTTGGAGGTCATCTAGTCCAACCCCCTGCTCAGGCAGGAAACCCTATACCATTTCAGACAAATGGCTGTCCAGTCTCTTCTTAAAAACTTCCAGTGTTGGAGCATTCACCGCTTCTGGAGGCAGGTTGTTCCACTGGTTAATTGTTCTCACTGTCAGGAAGTTTCTCCTTAGTTCCAGGTTGCTTCTCTCCTTGGTTAGTTTCTATCCATTGCTTCTTGTCCTTCCTTCAGACGCTTTGGAGAAGAGCTTGACTCCCTCTTCTTTGGGGCAGCCCCTGAGAGATTGGAACACTGACATCATGTCCCCCCTCATCCTTCTCTTCATTAAATTAGACATACCCAATTCTAGCAACCGTTCCTTGTATGTTTTAGCCTACAATCCCCTGATCATCTTTGTTGCTCTTCTCTGCACTCTTTCTAGAGTCTCAACATCTTTTTTACATCGTGGTGACCAAAACTGGATGCGGTATTCCAGGTGTGGCCTTACCAAGGCCTTGTAAAGTGGTATTAACGCTTCACCTGATCTTGATTCTATCCCTCTGTTAATGCAGCCTAGCACTGTGTTGGCTTTTTTGGCAGCTGCAGCACACGGCTGGCTCCTATTTAAGGGATGGTCCACTGGGACTCCGAGATTCCTCTCGCAGTTGCTACTGTTGAGCAAAGTACCACCTATCCTAAACCTGTGCATTTGGTTTCTCTTGCCTAAATGTAGAACCTTACTTCTTTCACCAACTGAATTTCATTTTGTTAGATAGCGCCCAACGTTCAAGTCTGTCCAGATCCTCCTGTATCTTATAATTAAATATAATTAAAACCATTTTTTTTAAAAAAAAACCACACACAAGTAACCCCTTCATGCACAAGCGAGACAAACTTGAAACTAGCTTTGAGAATATGAGAAACACAGTTTGTCAAGTCTAACGCAGATAGTCTTCAGACCTACGTCCACAACTGAGCTCAAAGTTTCCACTGCTAAGCAAGCCAGTTGTTAAACAGGTTTTGCTCCACTTTACGACCTTTCTTTGCCGCAGCTGTTAAGCAAATCGTTGCAGTTGTTAAGTGAATCATGCAGCCGTTAAGCAAATCGGGCTTCCCCCTTTGACTCTGCTTGCCGGAAGCTGGCTAGGAAGCCACAAGCCCAAAAATCTTTATCACGCAACCATAGGGATGCTCCCATGGTCGTAAGTGTGAGAACCGTCACAAGTAAATTTTTCCATTGTTGTTATAACTTCAGATGGTCACTCAATGAACGCTGTAAGTGGAGGACTATCTGTGACCAGAAATTTACCCTACAGGACAGAACAGTGAGTTTCGCATCCTTTGAAAGAATGAGAAGTCAGGGTGACTTTTGACATTCTGGCTATGATTGATTTCACATAGCAGGGATGGGTTCAAGAGAAAAAACGAAACCCACATTCCCCACCACAAAGCTTGTCACTCTTGTCACTCACACAAGCCAAAAATTGCCCCGTGTTCCAAGATTTTATGCCCTGCCCGTTTAAAAAAAACAAAACAGCCATCATTTGAGCTTTCCAAAGAGTTATTTTGCTAAAAGCGTCAATCCAGAGTATAGACTACAGCAGGGGTGTCAAACTCAATTTCATTGAGGGCCGCATCAGCATGGCGGTTGCCCTCAAGGGGCCGGGTGGGTGTGGCCTGGGTGGGCGTGGCCTACTGGGTGGGCGTGGCTAGACTGCGTATGGCCTACTGGGTGGGCGTGGCCAGCTCTACCTCGTTCGCATCAAGGGTGCCTATGGGGGCCTGGGCAGGAGTGGGACAGATCTGAGGGTCTCTGGCAGAAGGAGGGTCTCTGGGCCAGGGCCAAGGCAGGGGGGGGCGTTCCCTCACTGTTTCCAGGATGGCTTCGTGGGCCGCGTGAAACCACTTTGCGGGCCGGATCTGGCCCCCGGGCCTTGTGTTTGACATGTCTGGACTACAGAATATTCGACTACAGAATATTCGACTACAGAATAGAACAGAACAGGAATAGATGGAATGGAATAGGAATAGGAAAGAACAGAACAGAACAGAAGTAATGGAATAGGAAATAACAGAACAGAATAGAATAGAAAAGATGGAATGAAATAATAGAATAGAATAGAATAGAATAGAATAGAATAGAATAGAATAGAATAGAATAGAAATTAGAATTGAATAGAATTGAATAGAATAGAATAGAACAGAACAGAATAGATGGAATGGAATAGGAAAGAACAGAACAGAACAGAACAGAACAGAACAGAAAATATGGAATGGAATAGGAATAGGAAAGAATAGAATAGAATAGAAATAAGAATAGAATAGAAATTAGAATTGAATAGAATTGAATAGAATAGAACAGAATAGAAAAATGGAATGGAATGGAATAGGAATAGGAATAGGATAGGATAGAATAGAATAGAATAGAATAGAATAGAATAGAATAGAATAGAATAGAATAGAATAGAATAGAATAGAACAGATGGAATGGAATGGAATAGGAAAGAATAGAATAGAATAGAAATAAGAATAGAATAGAAATTAGAATAGAAATTAGAATTGAATAGAATTGAACAGAACAGAATAGAATAGAAAATATGGAATGGAATAGGAATAGGAAAGAATAGAATAGAATAGAATAAATATTGGAGAATAGAATAGAATAGAAACTTTATTGTCACTTTACCATATTTCCCAAAAATAAGACCAGGTCTTATATTAATTTTTGCTCCAAAAGACACATTCTTATTTTTCAAGGAAATACGGTACTATACGCGTCCGTCTAGCTGGCGATCTTAAGTGGCGCTTATTTTCGAGGTAGGACTTATATTACGAGCATCCTGAAAAAATCATACTAGGGCTTATGTTCTGGTTAGGTTTTATTTTCTGGGAAATAGGGTAAATGTCAGCGTACATTAAAATGAGATTTCGTTGCACACAGGTCTCAAAGGGCAACCACCTCCAACAGACACTGCATAATCGTGAACAAAAATTAAATAAAATAAATTATGCATATATCCGCATACATACACATATATGTATGTGAGGGCTCTGAAGCTTTTGGGAAGAATCATAATGCAATGACTCTGAACTAGGAAGAAATGCCAGCCCTGCTTTTGAATCTGTGAAATATCTCCAGGACCTAGATTTTTTTTTCCCCTTGGGGAAGAGTCTCTGGAGAAGCCAGGGACAATTTTATCCCGTCCTAAGAACACTTTGATCTAAAACCTATTTGCACAGATGGGTGAAGAGCTGAAAATGGTCTTGTTCTCTTATCAGAGTCCTCCTTCCCTAATGTTGATTTGAAGGAATCCATTTGAGGTGGGGAAAACCAGATATTTTCCGTTCTCCAGGCTAGGTTAGGGGTGTCCAACCTTGGCAACTTTAAGACTTGTGGACTTCAACTTGTGGACAAGAAGCCACAGATGGAAACTAAGAAGCATCCTAGAACTAAGAAGAAATTTCCGAACACTTAGAACAATTCACCAGTGGAACAGCTCGCCACCAGAAGCTGTGCATGCTCCAACACTGGAAGTTTTTAAGAAGAGATTGGACAGACATCTGTCTGAAATGGGATAGGGTTTCCTGCCTGAGCAGGGGGTTGGACTAGATGACCTCCAAGGTCCTTTCCAACTGTTATTCTATTCTATTCTATTCTATTCTATTCTATTCTATTCTATTCTATTCTATTCTATTCTATTCTATTCTATATTCCATTTCTATTCTATATTCCATTTTATTCTATTCTATTCCATTTTCTATTTTCTATTTTCTATTTTCTATTTTCTATTTTCTATTTTCTATTTTCTATTTTCTATTCTATTCTATTCTATTCTATTCTCTCCCAGAATCCCCAGCCAGCCTGATAAACACATCTTGGGAGTCTATAGAACAAACTATATTAAACTATATTAAACTTCCTGACATAATCACAACGAGGATACTCACTTTGTAATAAAGAAGAAGAATGCCAACCTATTTTTCCAAAGCACCAGAAGGCAAGACGAGAAACAGTGGATAGAAACTAATCAAGGAGAGAGAAGCAGCCGGGAATTAAGGAGAAACTACCTAACAGTAAGGACAATTAACCGGTGGAACAGCTGGCCACCAGAAATCGTGGGTGCTCCATCACTGGAGGCTTTTAAGAAGAGAGTGGACAACTATTGGCCTGAAAATGGCATAGGGTCTCCTGCTTGAGCAGAGGGGCTGGACTAGAAGACCTCCAAGGTCCCTTCCAACTCTGTTAATCTATGTTATCTATGTTACACTCCATGACTTTCTACGATGAAGCTTCACTGTTGTGTTTAATGAAGATGGGGGGGGGGAACTTGCATTATTCATTTCCCGAGTTTCTATCTAGAGAGCAGATATTATATTTCTTTTCAGTTAATTTAACTTTCTAGGCAAGCAAGAACTATGTTGCGCAACAGCAAGGAAATGTTGAGTTTGATCCAATACTGTTGCTTGTTTAATAAGCTACACAAACACAGTAGCAATGCTATCTTTGCACAACTAGCTAAAAGTTTTGCAACAGTAAACTGTCTATATTCAAAAGAAACAACTCAAAGTTTCCTCTTATTTGGAAAGACGGAAAAGATAAAAAAACTGGTTAAAAATGAACCCTACAATTTTTGTAGCGAGCCCCAACCCATAACCTCAATCTTAAAACTTGTCAGAACACTGGTCCAATTTCCAAATAATTCAAAATGATCGATACATCCAAACCAATTTTCCAGGCCTCGCCAGGCTCGGCTCTAATCAATAATTCTTTATTTGTAGGTGCATGTCTCACACAGACCAACGTACAAACTTTAAACAGCTATTATAACCCCGAGCTCAAAGGACTGCAACAGATAGAAAACATGGCTAAGTAAGGATAATTATTCTCTTTAAATACAAATATCAGGAAGCTAATCTTAATGAAGAATTCAACTTTGAAATGTAGCAAGACCAAAATCTGAGACAAACTACAGAATGGATGGATGGATGGATGGATGGATGGATGGATGGATGGAGAGAAAGAGTGAAAATCCAATTCCCTATAATGATAATGCATGTTCTTAAAAAGGCAGAAAACATTCTTAAAAACAGTGATTTTTCTGTACCTTTTTTAGACCATAAGGAGAAAGACAGATCTGCTATTACAAAGAGGTTTCATTATACCCAGATTTATTTTTATTTTTTAAAAAAAAACATTACTGGAACATTTTAGATGTTCTAAAGATGAATTCGCAAAGGAGGAAGAATGCACAAATTAAAAGTAAACAATTAGTTTAAACTCCGTGGGCCTCTGGAAAGAACATAAACCTTCTCAGAGGGGAAAAAAATGTTATTTATTCTGCCGTTGCAATGGACTTAAAAGGTTAGTGTCACAAAACCTTCCTGTTTGCTCCACGGGTGAAGGCAAACCAGGCTGCAGGGTAAGATTCCTACTGGATCCCTCTCGCTGGGATCAAGTTTGGATCACTGCTGATGTCAGAGCACACAACTGTGGGACCTCAAGAGTCAAAACAGTCTGGGTTGGAGTTATAAGGCACTTCCCCTGATGCAGGCAAGAGATAAGGAAAGGGCCCAACCCATTGACATTTTAAGTCACAGTTCATATCCCACCAGGAAGAGAAAGGACTATCTCAAAAAAAAAGCAAGAAAAGTCATCCCTCAAACTACTTTTTAAGCACCCAGGAAAGAAAGGGAGAAAAAAAAACCAACACTGCAGGAGAAGAAGTTTGCATTGAGAGTTCTCTCCTTATTAAAATCCACCTTTAAAGGAAAATATTTGTAGTTCAGGGTTGAAATGAAGAGCCCTTGGTGCTCTCTTGGCTTGGCTGTTTTCTTGCGGACGTTTCATGACCCAGCTAGGTACCATCATCAGTGCTAGAAGGGAGGGCGGGGGTTTGCGAGGAGGAGGAGGAGGAGGAGGAGGAAGAGGAGGAGGAGGAAGACCGTGGGGTCCCTTGGTGCTCTCTGAGCTTGGCTGTTTTCTTGCAGACGTTTCATGACCCAACTAAGGAACATCATCAGTGCTAGAAGGGAGGGCAGGGGGGAGGAGGAGGAGGAGGAAGAGGAGGAGGATTGTGAGAAGTTTGGTGCTCTCTGAACTAGATTGTTTCGAGTTAGGTTGTTTCTTTGCAGACGTTTCGTGACCCAACTAGGTAACATCATCAGTGCTAGAAGGGAGGGTGGGGGTTTGCAGGGAGGAGGAGGAAGAGGAGGAGGAGGAGAAAGACCGTGGGGTCCCTTGGTGCTCTCTGAGCTGGCTTGTTTTCTTGCAGACGTTTCATGACCCAACTAGGTAGCATCATCCGTGCTAGAAGAAAGGGGGGGCTGTGGATTGGAGCAGGAGGAGGGCTGTGGGGTCCTTGGCGATCTCTGAGCTTGGCTGTTTTCCTGCAGAGGTTTCATGACCCAACTAGGTAACATCATGGGTGCTAGAAGGGAAGGTGGCTTGCAGGAAGGAGGAGGAGGAGGATTACATATACACTCAAGCGCCATGGATGGATTGAGAGCAACCAAGGTGGAGAAGGCCTCCATGGGCTCTCAATGCCTACCAAATATTTCTTTCACCCCGCAGAATAATAATAATAATAATAATAATAATAATAATAATAATAATAATAATAATAATAACAACAACAACAACAACAACAACAACAACAACAACAATAATAATAATAAATAAATAAAATTATGCCCCTTCTCCATCGGGGAAGCCTGAAGCTGCCCTTTATTACAGACTCTGCTCTCTCATTCCTTCTTCCTGCATCTCGGCTGGCCGGAGGGACAGAAGAGAAAACAGGGTGGAAAGCGTTTGTCTGAATGCCAAGCGGGTTGGGCCAGAGGCCTCCACTCACTTCCTTGCCGGAAAAGAAGGGCCTTCTAAGCCACCCCGGTTAGATCTATATTTCCCGGATTCCCCCCACCCCGCTCCAAAAAAGATGATGTATGTGCTTCCTGTATTGAGAATATACACACACACACACACACACACACACACACACACATATGCTTTCCGTATCTTGGATTATAGGGATGAGGGGAAGAGGCAAAAGTCTGGGAGGGTCAGCAACGCAGCTGCAGAAAATAAATAAATGCATCCAGCTTCTCCAATATGTATATGTATATGTATATGTATATATATGTGTGTATATATGTGTATATATGTGTGTGTATATATATATATGTGTGTGTGTGTGTGTATATATATATGTATATGTATATGTATATGTATATGTATATGTATATGTATATGTATATGTATATATATGTATATATCCCTCTTCCCCCCACCTCCCCGGGGGAAAAAAAAAAGGACACCACCCCTCTCTTTTGCAGAATGAAATCGAAAGAAAAAAAGAAGTCGGAAAACATTTTCCCAGCCAAAAGATCTTAGGTAACCTGCAGTCAGGAAAAACATCCAGCAACTGGGGGGGGGGGATGGGGGGTGGGTGGGGGGGTTTGCAAAGCTAATTCTGGAGCCATGCATGGCTGTGTAAACCTGGTTTCCTTGCAATAGCTAGGTTAAAAGCAGGGGTCGGAGGGCAGGCCGCCAGGAGGATGGGGATGGGGGCTGTGTGTGGGGGGGGGAGGGAGGGAGGGAAGGTTTCCCCCTCCCCTTCCATTAAAAAAAAACAACAAGGAAATTTCCACTGGGAAGGGAAGGGGAAAGGCAAGAAAAGTGTGTGTGTGTGGGGGGGGGGTATCTGGTGCCTCCCCCTCCAAAAAAAAGGGGGGGTTCAAGGGGAGCTGATCTGGCCTCCTTTCCCCAGCCTGGTGGCTGCGGATGATGGGGGATGGAGTCCAGCCACAGAGAGGCAAGATTGCATTCCGTAGGGAGGGCGGGGGGGGGGGGTGTTGCAAAGGGCAAACGGGGTTGGGGGGCTTGCAGGGCATAAAAGGGGGGGAGTGGGGCGGGTGAGAGGGGGGGGTGAGAGGGCAAAAGGTTCAGACTTACGACGGCGGTCCCGGGCGCGACGGCGTCCGTTCCTCCTTTTCCCCAGCGGCGGCTGCCCAGCCTGCCCGCCGCCCTCGCCGCCACCGCGGTGCCGCTCCATGCACGGGGACGGCGGAGGGCGGCGGCGGCGGAGACCCTCCCAGCAAGCCCGAAAGGACCCCCGCAGCACCGGCCAGCACGGGCTCCGCTTCCCAACCAGGCGCTCGCGGGCTCCAGCGGCGGCGGCGGCGGCGGCGGCGGCGCGTCCCCCCCCCTCCCTCCTCCGAAGTCCCGGCCCACGCGCCCCGCTGGCGCATGGAAGCCGCGCGCCGATTGGACGGCTGAGAGGGCGGCTCTGGTTGGCCGCGGCGCGCACCGGCCTCCGCCCCCTTCCCTCCTTCCGGAGAGAGGGCAACCCCGCCCTGGAAACCGGGGACGTGTGTGAGTTGGGGGGGAGGGAGGGAGGGAAATGGGGAAACTCGGAAAACTTCGGCTGCCCGTTCGGAAGACTTCGGCTGCCTAGCTAGGCAAAGGGAGGGAGCGGCAAGGCGGGCGTTGGCATGGCAACGGGCGAGCGGGATGAGGCTGAAAGTAGAAGCTGGGCCCCGCTGGACGTTGGGAGGGAGGGAGGGAGGTCGGCGAAGTTACCGGGTGGTCGTCCGCTCACGGCCACACTTGAGTTCTGTCCTTAAGCGAGACCGTTGTTCAGTCAGGCTGGCGCCGTTTTACGGCCTTTCTCGCCAGAGGGGTTAAGGCAGGGGGTCTTCAAACTTGGCCCTTTGATGACTTGTGGACTTCAACTCCCAGAATTCCTCAGCCAGGCACGCTGGCCGAGGAATTCTGGGAGTTGAAGTCCACTCCTCTTAAAGTCTCTATCAGGGGTCTTCAAACCTGGCCCTTTGAGGACTTGTGGACTTCAACTCCCAGAATTCCTCAGCCAGGCCCGCTGGCCGAGGGATTCTGGGAGTTGAAGTCCACTCCTCTTAAAGTCTCTATCAGGGGTCTTCAAACTTGGCCCTTTGAGGACTTGTGGACTTCAACTCCCGGAATTCCTCAGCCAGCGTGCCTGGCTGGGGAATTCTGGGAGTTGAAGTCCACAAGTCATAAAAGGGTCAAGTTTGAAGATCCCTGGCTTAAGGGAAACCCTGCGGTTGTTAAGTTAGTGACACGGTTGCTAAGTGAACCTGGCTTCCTTCATGGACTCTGCTTGTCATAAGGTCACAAAAGGGGATCCTGGGACACACACATACACCCGGGTTGCTGCAACCCGTCATAAATATGAGTCGGTTGCCAAGTGCCTGAATTTTGATTAGGTGACCGTGGGGATGCTGTGATGGTTGTAAAGGTGAAAAACAGTCACTGGTCACTTTTTTCAGTGCCGTTGCAACCTTGAGCGGTCGCTAAAAAAAACTTTCATAAGTCGAGGACCCCCTCTACAATAGTCCTCAACTTAAAACGGTTTATTCAGTGATCATCCGCAGTTACAACGGCACTGAAAAAAGGGACTTATGGCTGTTTTTTTCAAACTTCAGAAGCTTGGCAACTGACTCGTATTTATGACGACTTCAGCGTCACGGGGTCACACGATCCCCTTTTGCGACCTTCTGACAAGCCAAGTCAATGGGGAAGCCAGATTTACTTAACCGTGTGACTAATTTAACAACTGCAGTGATTCACTTAACAACTGTGGCAGGGAAGGTCGTAAAATGGAGCAAGACTCACTTAACAAATTTCTCACTTAGCAACCGAAATTTTGGGCTCAGTTCTGGTCGTAAGGCGAGGACATTTCCTGTAGCAAGGGGAATCGGGAAAGGAGGAGAGGAGGGAAAACAAGAGACTAAGATTATATTGAAATGTATGTTATGCTTCATTGTGTATCATGACATACAATAAGAATATATGATAAATATTTATTGCATATGACCTATATTCATTTTAATATAGAATAAAGTATATATTTGTATAGTATAATATACTTTATCGTGTGTTATTGTACATAATAGATATTTGCTACACATTTTAATTGTGTAATATGTATAACATGAACTATTTTTATTATATTTAATAAGCTACTTTATTATATTTAAAATACTATATAGCATAATGCATAATAAATATATAGTATAGTATATATTAAATATATATTTTAATATATAATAAAGTGTATACTTTGTAAATCATATAATACCTATCTTATTGCTAATATATTACATAGTAGAATGTTTCAGCTATATACAATAATATTTAATAAAGTATGTTCAGGTAGTATTATAGACTATTACATACAGTCATGGCCGAAATTGTTGGCACCCCAGAATTTTTTCCAGAAAATCAAGTATTTCTCACAGAAAAGTATTGCAGGAACACATGTTTTGCTATACACGGGTTTATTCCCTTTGTGTGTATTGGAACACAACAAAAAAAGGGAGGAAAAAAAGCAAATTGGACATAATGTCAAACAAAACTCCAAAAATGGGCCGGACAAAATTATTGGCACCCTTAACTTAATATTTGGTTGCATACCTTTGGAAAAAATAACTGAAATCAGTCACTTCCTATAACCATCAATAAGCTTCTTACACCTCTCACCCAGAATTTTGGACCACTCTGTTCTGAACCAGCCTGCTACCGGCCTTGCAATAAGGCAAACCCCTGTTCAAACAGTAGAGACTGGAGAGCGTCTGAGGCTGAAAAGCGTCTGCCAAGATTTATTACACCAACAACAGAACAAGGAACAAAAACACTGGAACTTGAATCCTCAAGTGAAAACGGTTGCTTTCAGCAACCAGCCCTTCCCCAAACACTCCTTTTATTTAGAGATCAGGGCGTGGCCTCCCTGTGCCTCCTCCCGAGGAGTCCCACAGCCTTCCTCTGCTTGTTCCTGCTCGACTGCCTCCTGCGTCGGGCGTCCTTGAACAGGGCCAGCTGTGGGTCATCATCCTCCGCACTATCGGGCTCACGCAGCTGAGAAGAGGGCCCCGGCTGGGGGCTCTGCGAAGCCTCCAAGCCATCATCAGCCGGTTCGTCTACCACACGCTCCTCCTCCCCCTCATCTGAGTCATCCGACACATCTGAGCCGGCTGCCGGACCCACAGGCTGGCCCTGAGTCACAACACACTCTTCCTTTGCAAACTGCTCCAGGTCTCTCTTATTGGAAGGGTGCCTTTTCCCAACAGCAATTTTAAGATCTCTCCACAGGTGTTCAATGGGATTCAGATCTGGACTCATTGCTGGCCACTTCAGAACTCTCCAGCGCTTTCTTGCCATCCATTTCTGGGTGCTTTTTGACGTATGTTTGGGGTCATTGTCCTGCTGGAAGACCCAAGATCTCGGACGCAAACCCAGCTTTCTGACACTGGGCTCTACAGTGCGACCCAAAATCCTTTGGTAATCCTCAGATTTCATGATGCCTTGCACACATTCAAGGCACCCAGTGCCAGAGGCAGCAAAACAACCCCAAAACATCATTGAACCTCCACCATATTTCACTGTAGGTACTGTGTTCTTTTCTTTGTAGGCCTCATTTCGTTTTCGGTAAACAGTAGAATGATGTGCTTTACCAAAAAGCTCTATCTTGGTCTCATCTGTCCACAAGATGTTTTCCCAGAAGGATTTTGGCTTACTCAAGTACATTTTGGCAAACTGTAATCTTGCTTTTTTATGTCTCTGTGTCAGCAGTGGGGTCCTCCTGGGTCTCCTGCCATAGCGTTTCATTTCATTTAAATGTCGATGGATAGTTTGCGCTGACACTGATGCTCCCTGAGCCTGCAGGACAGCTTGCATTCCTTTGGAACTGGTTTGGGGCCGCTTATCCACCATCCGGACTATCCTGCGTTACAACCTTTCATCATTTTTTCTTTTCCGTCCACGACCAGGGAGATTTGCTACAGTGCCATGGGTTGCAAACTTCTTGATAATGTTGCGCACTGTGGACAAAGGCAAATCTAGATCTCTGGAGATGGACTTGTAACCTTGAGATTGTTGATATTTGTCCACAATTTTGGTTCTCAAGTCCTCAGACAGTTCTCTTCTCCTCTTTCTGTTGTACATGCTTAGCGTGGCACACACAGACACACAATGCAAAGACAAAGTGAACTTCTCTCCTTTTTATCTGCTTTCAGGTGTGATTTTTATATTGCCCACACCTGTTACTTGCCCCAGGTGAGTTTAAAGGAGCATCACATGCTTGAAACAAACTTGTTTACCCACAATTTTGAAATGGTGCCAATAATTTTGTCCGGCCCATTTTTGGAGTTTTGTTTGACATTATGTCCAATTTGCTTTTTTTCCTCCCTTTTTTTGTTGTGTTCCAATACACACAAAGGGAATAAACCTGTGTATAGCAAAACTTGTGTTCCTGCAATACTTTTCTGTGAGAAATACTTGATTTTCTGGAAAAAATTCTGGGGTGCCAACAATTTCGGCCATGACTGTATCATAGTATCCTGGGTTGTATAAAGGAGGGGCATAGAATCAAGATCACACAAAACTATTAATATCACTTTATAAAGCCCTTTATTAATATCACTTTATAAAGACCACACCTGTAATACTGTAACCAATTTTGGTCACCATGTTACAAAAAAGATGTTGCGACCTTGGAAAAAGTTCAGAGAAGAGCAGCTAAGATGATCCAAGGCCTGGAGATTAAAACATAACGAAGAATGGCTGCAGGACTTGGGTCTGGCTAGTCTAAAGAAAAGAAGAAATAGGGGGGACATGATAGCAGTTATTCCAGTATTTGAGGGGCTGCCACCAAGAAGAGGGGGGGTCACGTTATTCTCCAAAGCACCAGAGGGCAGGACGAGAAACAATGGTTGGAAACTGAACAAAGAGAGAAGCAACCTGGAATTAAGAAGAAAGTTCCTAACAGTGAGGACAATTAACCCGTGGAACAGCTTGCCACCAGAAATCGTGTGTGCTCCATCACTGGAGGTGTTTAAGAAGAGACTAAACCAGGGGTAGGCAACCTTGGCTCTTTTATGACTTCTGGACTTCAACTCCCAGAATTCCTGAGTCAGCAAGTCATAAAAGAGCCAAGGTTGCCTACCCCTGGACTAGACAGTCACTTGTCTGAAATGGTCTAGTTTGGGTCTAAGTTTATTAACGGGCGAGTTACCCTAACTGCATTTCAGCCAGAATTGGATGAGAGAAGTTGTTTTGTGTTTTTTTGCAGCTTACCATCTGTTCCATCCTCAGGAAATTAGAACAACTGCAAAATCAGATTGTACTCTGCATAATCTCATTTTGGGAGGCTTTTTTCCCCCCTCCCTGCCCCATGGCAAGCCTCTGAATAGGGACAGGCGAGAGCAAAGACTGCTTTAATTTGATCTCCCATGGAATTTTTTAAATGATGGACAGCCGTATCATGAGGTTGGCTGAGCTTCAGTAAAAAAAAAGTATTTTTCCAATTGAATCGAAAGAGACAGCTTTGATTGAGTTGGGTGGCACAAATCTGATCGAGCCCTGTTATGCAAACACACCCAGTGAAAAGCAATTACCTAATTAATTACTCCACTGCTAATAACCCTGTCATGGTTCCTATAAGAAATTATAAATGGGTACTGTATACCTTAAAGGTGTTTTTGTGACCTAATACTTAAGCCTGAGTTGAGTGTTGCACGTAATTTTTTTTTTTACCATCGTTCATTGAATCAACTTGGGGAGCCAGTTCAATCTGATGGTTAAGAAACCAGACTGGAAACTAGGAGGCTGGAAGTTCTAGTCCCACCTTAGGCATGGCAGCCAGCTGGGTGACTTTGGGCCAATCCCCAGGAGACGGAGAGTTCTAGTCCCCCCCTTAGGCATAACAGCCAATTGGGTGACTTTGGGCCAATCAACAGGAGAGGGTGAGTTTTACTCCTGCCTTAGGCATAACAGCCAATTGAGTGACTTTGGGCCAATCCCCAGGAGACGGTGAGTTCTAGTCCCACCTTAAGCATGAAAGCCAGCTGAGTGAGTTTAGGCCAATCCCCAGGAGAAGGAGAGTTCTAGTTCCGCCTTAGGCATAACAGCCAATTGGGTGACTATGGGCCAATCCCCAGGAGACGGAGAGTTCTAGTCCCGCTTTAGGCATGGCAGTCAATTGGGTCACTTTGGGCTGGTCCCTCTCTCTCAGCCCACAATATCAGGGCTCGGGTGACAAGCTGGTGGGTCAATCCCTGTTGCAACTACTGGATCAACAATGACAAAAGCAGATCTTGCACCTGATAGAAAAACACTAGGAAGGTTAGGGGGGAAATAATAATAATAATAATAATAATAATAATAATAATAATAATAATAATAATAATAATAAATCCAATAAACCAATGGTGGTGTGGGGACTCATTGAAGACAGTAAACCAAGTTCATTAAATCAAGCTCCCCAGTCCAGGAGCAGTTTACCTGGAAATACCGCATTTGGTAGTTCTTTCCTCCCAACACAGAATGCACACTGCTGCAACCTTTAATTTTCAGCCAGTTTTCTAGACACAGCAGAAAGGAACTTTCTCTAGAGCTGTGTTTGGCAACTTTTCAGATGTGTGGCGAGGGAATCCTGGGAGTTGAAGTCCCGGCATCTTAAGAGTTGCCAAAGCTGGCCTACTTTTGTAGTTGAGCCCATTTTTTTCCAGTCAGGCGTTCCTGAGTGGCGAGGCCAGCAAGATTGCTCTTCCTCCTTCTTTTTCTCCTACCTTACTACCAACGTTCGTGTCCTTCTACAAGACCTTTATCTCATCTTCTCCAGACGGTGTGACCCCAAGTCTCGTAAGGATGGATTTCAACAGCTGAACCACAGTTCCGTCCACGGGTCACCCACCCTGAATTAGATAAAGATAAGATAACCTTTATTGTCATTTTTTTTTTACTGTGGGCACAACGGCACACATCCAGAATGAAATTTAGTTGCCCGCTCTCAAAGTGAAACACATACATGACACACACCTAAAACATACTATTTACAACATATGTGTAGACCCACACCCCTACATATACGTGACAAATAAATATTAAATACCGTCCATCTTGAATATATAACGGAAGGAGGAAACTTGAGAGTTCACAAGGTTCTTGCTGTATGGAATGAAACTATGGCTGAATCTGGATGTTCTACTTCGGGTACCACGGAGCCCCCTCCTCCCGGAAGGTAACAAGGAAAACAGGTTGTGAAGAGGATGTGTAGTGTGTAATGTGGTCGGTTAGGAGGATTCTGTAAAAGGCCACAGGGTGTGCTATATTTGCAAGGTTTCCTGGATTTTGAAAGTAGCCTTTGGCCATTTCGTGGCAAAACCAGCATCAACATTTTCCAGAACTCAGCCAAATGCATGTTTCCTCTAATCCTCTCCTCTTTTCAATTTTTTTCTTTTTCCCCATTAATAGTGACGGGGGTCACATATCAGCGTAAAGTTTATGTGCAACATGGAGCAGTGGGCTAATGCCTCCTTAAGTAACACCAGCTGCCTGCAATTAGTGCAGGTTCGAGTCCCACCAGGCTCAAGGTTGACTCAGCCTTCCATCCTTCCCAGGTAGGTAAAATGAGGACCCAGATTGTTGGGGGCAATTAAGCTGACCTTGTAATAATGCCGCTTGGGGTGTGTGTGAAAGCCCTAATAAGCAGGCATATACATAGAATGAAGGCTACTGCTAAGCTTGTAAGCCGCCCTGAGTCTTCGGAGAAGGGCGGGATATAAATGGAATTAAAAATAAATAAAAAAATAAAATAAATAATACAAAAAGCCAAAAAGAAAAGTGAAACACATTTATTTTTTCTATCCCACCCTTAAACAGGTAGTCCTCAACTTAGGACCACAAGGGAGCCTAACATTTCTGTTGCTAAGTGAGACATATGTTAAGGGAGTTCTGCCCCATTTTACCACCTCTTGCTACGGTTGTTAAGCGAGTCACTGCAGTCGTGAAGTTAGGAATACGGTTGCTAAGTGAATCTGGCTTCTCCCATAGACTTTCCTTCTCAGAAGGTGGCAAAAGGGGATCACGTGACCCCAGGGACACTGCAAACCATTATAAATTTGAGTCAGTTGCCAAGCGTCTGAATGTTGATCACACGACTATAGGTCAGAAGCGTGAAAAATGGTCCTTTTTTTCTGTGCTGTTGTGAATGGTCACTAAATGAACCGCTATTTAAGTCGACAACTAGCTTGTAGATCAGGGGTCTTCAAATTTGGCCCTTTTATGATTTGTGGACTTCAACTCCCAGAATTCCTCAGCCAGCATGGGGGAACTGTGGCCATTTTATGACTTGTGGACTTCAACTCCCAGAAGGCCTTGGTCAGGGATCTTCAAACCTGGCCCTTTTATGACTTGTGCTGGCTGAGGAATTCTGGGAGTTGAAGTCCACTCCTCTTCAAGTCTACCTCAGGAGTCTTCAAACTTGGCCCTTTTATGACTTGTGGACTTCAACTCCCAGAATTCCTCAACCCTCTGGCTGTGGAATTCTGGGAGTTGAAGTCCACAAGTCATCAAAGGGCCAAGTTTGAAGACCCCTGTTGTCACAAATGGAAGATTCATTTCCCCTGGAGAAAAATTCGGAAAGTTTTGACCCTGTTGTGCCATCTAGTGACGCAATGAAGAATTACAGGAACATACTGACTTGCATGGCAGTTCCTTATGTAGGGTGTCTTAAGTTTCCATGGAGTTCATCTCTCATCCCTCTTGAGGACCTGAGGGATGGAGGGAGGGAGAGAGAGGGAGGAGAGGGAGGGAGACTCCTGCTTTCTATTCTAATACCTTTGGGTTGTTACTGTAGGGAAAATAGGTGTCTTTGAATTACTTGTAAAAATACAAAGGTGGTGCATGAATGAATGAAAGAATGATGAATGAACGAATAATGCATGAATAAAATCTCAATTCCATTTCCCCTGCGTAACTTGGGAAGGTTTACAAATGAAATTATACCGTCATATTAAAAAGAAGCATAGTTTTAAAAAAAGCAATCTCTGGCAGTTGCTTTTCCCACTAGCCTATGTGATGATAAGGTCAAAGCTTGGCTGAGCTTCAGCTTTCTTTATCTGGTGGGGTGGGTCCCCCCCAAAAAAACGTTGCAGCTGATGAAATCTGATAACCATCCACACCTTTATTAGTTGGAAAAGGTGCCACAGCTATTTCAGCCTCCGAGTGGTCTAAACCTCAAGCTGAAAATCGGGCCTTAAAACAGCGTTTCTCAGCCTCGGGGACTTTTAAGATGGGTGGACTTCAACTCCCAAAATTCCCCAGCCAGCTTGGGCAGGCCTTGGAGCCTTGCTGGCTGAGGAATTCTGGGAGTTGAAGTCCATCCCCCTTATAATCGCCAAGGGTGAGAAGCCCTGCCTTAAAACACTGGAGAGAAAGGATTTCACAGGCCGTAAAACAGTGTTTCTCCATCTCAGCAAGGTGGGGACTTCAACTCCCAGAATTCCTCAGCCAACCTGACCATCGCTAGGATTTGAAGTTCACACATCTTGGTGTTGAGAAACGCTGCCTGCCGCGAAGGGTTTCTGAAGGGGGAGTAAAAGCTACTCTCTTACTGTCGGAGAGCAGGGGTGGGTTTCTCAACCATGGCAACTTTTTAAGATGTGTGGACTTCAGTCCCCAGAATCCCCCAGCCAGCAAGGGTTCAGGGGCAACCGGATTCCTGCCAAAGAGTGGATTGCAGAGGGGCCGTTTCTTCCCAAGGAGGCCAGCCTAGGACCACCCCCTCAGCTCGGCGATACGGTAATGGCAAGGTTGCAGCACCCGCCGGGCCACAGACCCAACCTCTGCAAAGTCGCACCGTTGCCTGGGTAGAGTGAACCAGACTATCCCATCCTCCTGCCCTACTCTCTCTCTCTCCCTTTCTCTCCTTCCCTCCTTCTTCTCTCTCCCTCCCTGTTTCCTCTCTCTGTCCACCTATCTCCCCTTTCCCTCCTCTTTTGCCCCTCTCCCTCCCTCTCCTTTTCTCCCTTCCCTCATTCCCCCTCCCTCCCTCTCCCCTCGCTCCCCTCCCCCTCTCCCCCTTCCGTCCCTTTCTCTCCTCTCCTTCACTCTCTTCTCCCTTCTTTCTCCCTTTCTCCTCTCCCCATCTCTATTCCCTCCCTCTCCTGCTCCTCTGTCCCTCTCACTTTACCTCCATCCCTTTCTCCCTCTCCCCTTCCATTTTTCTCTCCCCATCTCCCCTCCTTCTCTCCCCCTCTCCCCTTACTTCCATCTCTCCCTCCTTCCACCCTCCCCTTCTTTCTCCCTTTCTCTCTCCCTTCCTCCTTCCCCTCCCCCTCTCCCTCCCTCTCCCCTTTTCTCGCCCTTTCTCTTCCCATTTCCCCTTCTCTCCCCCTCCCCCTACCTTCATCCCTCTCTCCCTCGCCCCTTCCTACTTCCACTCACCCCTTCTCCCCTCCTTCTCTCCCCCTCCCCTCCATCCCTCTTCCCGTCTCCCCTCATTCTCTCCCTCTCCCCTTCCCTTTCTCCTTCCTCTCCTCCCCTCTCTTCCCTCCCTTTCTCTCCTCCTCTCTTCTCTTTCCGTCTCTCCCTCCCTCCCTTTTTCTCTCCCCTTCCCTCTTTCACCCTCTTCCCCCCCTCTCCCTCCCTCCCTTTTTCTCTCCCCTTCCCTCTTTCCTCCTCCTCCCTCTCTCTCCCTCCCTCCCTCCCTTTTTCTCTCCCCTTCCCTCTTTCACCCTCTTCCCCCCTCTCTCTCCCTCCCTCCCTTTTTCTCTCCCCTTCCCTCTTTCCTCCTCCTCCCTCTCCCTCTCTCTCCCTCCCTCCCTTTTTGTCTCCCCTTCCCTCTTTCACCCTCTTCCCCCCCTCTCTCTCCCTCCCTCCCTCTCTCTCCCCTTCCCTCTTTCCCCCTCTCCCTCCCTCCCTTTTTCTCTCCCCTTCCCTCTTTCCCCCTCTCTCCCTCCCTCCCTTTTTCTCTTCCCTCTTTCACCCTCTTCCCTCTCCCTCCCTTTTTCTCTCCCCTTCCCTCTTTCCCCCTCTCTCCCTCCCTCCCTTTCTCTCCCCTTCCCTCTTTCCCCCTCTCTCCCTCCCTCCCTTTTTCTCTTCCCTCTTTCACCCTCTTCCCTCTCCCTCCCTTTTTCTCTCCCCTTCCCTCTCTTTCCCTCTCTCTCTCTCTCTCTCTCTCTCCCCCTCCCTCCCTCCCTCTGTTCGCCCTCTGGCCATTGGTAGGCCAACGTTCGGAACGGGCCGAGCGGAAGCGGGGCAGCCAATGGGAGGCGGCCGGGGGGCGGGCTCAGAACCTTCCCCTGGGAAAGGCCTGGACTTTCCGCCCTTTGCAAGAAAGCAGCCGCCGGCCCAGCCCGACTTTCTCCCGAGGCCTCCGGAGCAGGTAAAAAAGACCCCCAAAGAAAGAGGGGCGAAAAGCCGCCGCCCTCCGCTTGCACCAAAAAAAGAAAAGTTGCAGAAGGTTACCCCGGAATAACCCCGCCGCTTTTCCTGCCTCGCCCCTCCTAGTATTTCTTGCCCGGGGTCGCCCACGGCGCCCTGCAAACTGGGGGGTGGGGTGGGGGGGTGGGGGGGTAGCGAGGCCGCGTGTGAAGTTTGGAAAAGTGACCCGGGAGGGGTGGGGGCGGGGGCGGGGGCGGGGCAAGAAGAAGAAAAGGAAGGTTAAAAGGGGGGGGAGCCCTTTTCACACGACCAGAGGCGCCGGGTGTGGCTCCCACAGGGATTGGCCCTCCGCCCAAGCTAGGGTTCGTTTCCATTCAGGCGGGTTAATGAAAACACGCGTCAGCCGCCCGGCCGTCGCGGGCTCGCCACGCTTGGCTGGAGGCGAGGCCGTCACGTGGGAATAACACGAGCGGAGGCAGAGACTGGGGCGGGGTGGGGTGGGTGTGTGTGGAAACCCTGCAGAAATGCAAGCTCCGAGTCTACGTAAGCTGATCCGTTGTCGGAACGGTGTCTTTTTCTTTTTCTTTTCTTTGCAAAGAGAAGGGATTTATTTATTTATTTATTTAGGGCACTTGCCACTTAACTCCTAATCATCATCATCATCTTGGGAATCGGCCCTGATTTGCTGCCTTACCAGGCGTAACTTCCGGACTTCGCTGTCTCCCACCCCCGCCGACCTTTTATTTCCCACCTTGTATGCAATCAGCCCAGGTTCGAATCTCAGAAGGGTATAGCTGACTGATGACGACTAAGGAGTCAGAAATGCATCTCAGTTTCCCTTTAATTCTTTGTTAGTAATTTACACAAATATATATATATATATATATATATATATATATATATATATATATATATATATATATATATATATATATATATATATATAGGTCTAGAGTCTCGAAAACAAATATATATATATATATATATATATATATATATATATGTATGTATGTGTGTATATATATATGTGTGTGTGTGTATGTGTATATGTATATGTATATGTGTGTGTGTATATGTATATGTGTGTGTGTATATGTATATATGTGTATATGCGTATATATGTATATGTATATATGTTTCCGTTGCTAACGAGAAGCGTTTGGTGGTTGTTGTTTTATTATTGCAAGTTTGCACTTTAACCAGGATTGCGGCAGGGAAACCATCCTGGCTAGTTAGTTTTTTTGGGGGGAGGCTCTTTCGCAGAAAGGACCAAAGTCCAGGAAAGTCCCTGAAACGAGCTGGAGAGAAATTGGCTTGGGTTTTTTTTGGGGGGGGAGGGGTTGCTGCTTCTTGATGTTGGTCAAGGTCATCATCTGAAAGGAAACGCCCGGAGGAGGAGAGGGAAGACTTTCCAGAGCTGCTCAAAAGTCTAAAAATTGGCTTGTCTGAAGTTCAGTTTCTCTCCCCCCCCCCCCCATCCTTCCATCAATCCAGAGATTAGGGGTTCTTCTTTAAAAAAAAGAAAAAAAAACCCAAGATTTCAAGCTCAAATGATTTTTTTTAAAAAAAATTCCAACACTGGAATTTTTAAAGAAGAGACTGGACAGCCATTTGTCTGAAATGGTATAGGGTTTCCTGCCTGAGCAGGGGGTTGGACTAGATGACCTCCACTGTTCCTTCCAACTGTTATTCTTCCTTCCTTCCTTCCTCCCTCCTCCAACACTGGAAGCTTTTCTTTAAGAAGAGACTGGACAGCCATTTGTCTGAAATGGTATAGGGTTTCCTGCCTGAGCAGGGGGTTGGACTAGATGACCTCCATGGTTCCTTCCAACTTTACTATATTATGAGATGCTATTTTGCCTTTGTTACTTTTTAAAATGAGCAACAAAAAGCTGGTGGACATACCCACTAGCTCTTCCCTCCTTCTGTTTTCCCAGTAACCCTAACCCTTCCTTTTCTTTCCTTTTTTTTCCTTTTCTTTCCCTCTTCCCTTCCCTTCCCTTCCCTTCCCTCTTCCCTTTTGTTCTTCCTTCTCCTTCTTTGCTGTTCTTTCCTTCTCCTTCCTTTTTCCTTCGCTCTTGTCTCTTATCTCCTTTCTCTTTCTTCCCTTTCTCTTTCTTCTCTTTCTCTTTCTTCTCATCTCCGTCACTGTCTCTTTCGTTCTCTTTTTCTCTCGTTCTCCTGTCTCTCTCCCTCTTTCATTCTCTTTTTCTCTCCCATCTTTCACTTTCTCTTTTTCTCCTTCCTTCCTCCCCCCCCCCTCCATTTTGGAACCTGCAGGAATGTTGTGAGACAGGGTCCTTAACCAATTGTTGGCTTAGCTCCAAAAGAATTTGCTTCCTGCATGTTGACGCCTTTAGGAGAGATTTCAGGATAAGTTTTCAGATTGGAAAAGAGCCTGTTGCAGGTCTCTCTCTCTTTGTGTGTGTGTGTGTGTGTGTGTGCTTTCAGAACCGATCACAAAGATTTGCCCCCTCCAGTCGTCAGATCAGCCACAAGGCACTATTGAGAAATTTCAGAGAAATCCTTAAAAGCATCCTGAGGATAAGGTAGAAAAACGGAAGCCTCTTCTGTTACCCAGGATTGGGGGTTTGCAGCTGGCAGATATTTGAAAAAATAAAATAAAATGATCCAAGCAGCGGATTAGACTTTCAGCAATTGTGAAGAGAATTTTAACAGCACAAGACTGGAGTAATATATTCACAATTTTTTTTAAAAAAATCAGTTTTCTCTTGATTATAATATTTGGAATACAGGTAGCCCTCAACAACAGTTCATTTACTGACCGTTTGTGCAAAGTTACGGCCCCCCTGAAAAAAAGTGACTTATAACCATTTTTCACTCTTACGAATTTGGCAGCATCCCGTGATCACTTGATCAAAATTTGGACTCTTGGCAATTGCTTCGTATTTAATAACAATAGCAATAACAATAACATTCATAATATAAAGTTGGAAGGGACCTTGGAGATCATCTAGTCCAGGGGTGTCAAACTCAATTTCATTGAGGGCCACATCAGCATTGCGGTTGCCCTTAGAGGGCCGGGTGGGTGTGGCCAGGGTGGGCATGGCCTACTGGGTGGGCGTGGCTAGAGTGCGTATGGCCTACTGGGTGGGCGTGGCCAGCTCTACATCGTTCGCATCAAGGGTGCCTATGGGGGCCTGGGCAGGAGTGGGACAGATCTGGGGGTCTCTGGCAGAAGGAGGGTCTCTGGGCCAGGGCCAAGGCAGTGGGGGCCGTTTTCTCACTGTTTCCAGGATGGCTTCGCGGGCTGCATGAAACCACTTCGCGGGCCGGATCCGGCCCCCGGGCCTTGTGTTTGACATGTCTGATCTAGTCCAATTGCCTGCTTAGGCAGGAAACCCTATACCATTTCAGACAAATGGGTGTCCAGTCTCTTAAAAACTTGTAGTGTTGGAGCACCCACAACTTCTGGAGGCAGGTTGTTCCAACTGTTCTCACTCTTAGGAATTTTCTCCTTATTGATGACGGTTGCAATGTATCCGGGATCCCCTTTGGCAACTTTTTCACAAGCAAAATTAATGGGGAAGCCAGTTTCACTTAACAACTGCAATGATTCACTTGAGGCAAGGAAAAAAAATGGGGCCAAACTCACTTAACAAATGTCTCACTTAACAACAGAAATTTTGACTTCAGTTGTGGTCGTAAGTCGAGGACTACCTGTACAGTACATGTTGTGTTCTTCTTTCAATTGAATTCTAAATTTTGGCATTAATGTGGCTGCATCTAAAATCCTGCAAGCTTTGGCCTGCTCAGATTCTAAATCAGGGGTCTTCAAACTTGGCCCTTTGATGACCTGTGGACTTCAACTCCCAGAATTCCTCAGCCAGGCACGCTGTCTGAGGAATTCTGGGATTTGAAGTCCACTCTTAAAGTCTATATAAGGGGCCTTCAAACTTGGCTCTTTTATGACTTGTGGACTTCAACTCCCAGAATTCCTCAGCCAGGCACGCTGGCCGAGGAATTCTGGGAGTTGAAGTCCACTCCTCTTAAAATCTCTATCAGGGGTCTTCAAACTTGGCCCTTTGATGACCTGTGGACTTCAACTCTCAAAATTCCTCAGCCAGGCACGCTGTCTGAGGAATTCTGGGAGTTGAAGTCCACTCCTCTTAAAGTCTCTATCAGGGGTCTTCAAACTTGGTCCTTTGATGACCTGTGGACTTCAACTCCCAGAATTCCTCAGCCAGGCACGCTGTCTGAGGAATTCTGGGAGTTGAAGTCCACTCCTCTTAAAGTCTCTATCAGGGGTCTTCAAACTTGGCCCTTTGATGACCTGTGGACTTCAACTCCCAGAATTCCTCAGCCAGGCACGCTGTCTGAGGAATTCTGGGAGTTGAAGTCCACTCCTCTTAAAGTCTATATAAGGGGCCTTCAAACTCAGCTCTTTTATGACTTGTGGACTTCAACTCCCGGAATTCCTCAGCCAGGCACGCGTGCCAAGTTTGAAGACCCCTGTTCTAAATTTTATTTCCCCAACTTTTCAGAAATAAGACGTTGGAATTTGTGTGTTATGAGATTTGGAAATGCAGCCAAAGAGAGTCTCTTATCTTTGTCTTGTTACAAATAAATCTTCTGAACGAGCTTATTAACTTTCCACTGAGAGCATTTGTGATTATTTTCCACGTCATGAAAATAGACATTTAATAACCGGGTAACAGGAGAAAACTCTGCACTTAATCTTTCTGTGTGATTGTCCCAGACATTCAGTATAACATCCATTTATTTATTTAGTTTACATCCCGCCTTAATTGTTTTTATTAAAAACTCAAGGCAGCAGAATATCACCTCTTCCTCTTATTTTCCCCACTCTAAAGCGAGAAGGATTGACCTAGTTCAGGGGTCTTCAAACTTGGCCCTTTGATGACTTGTGGACTTCAACTCCCAGAATTCCTCAGCCAGCATGCCTGGCTGAGGAATTCTGGGAGTTGAAGTCCACAAGTCGTAAAAGGACTAAGTTTGAAGACCCCTGACCTAGTTGTTCAGCTAGTTTTCGTAACTAAGGCAGGACTAGAACTCATCGTCTCCTGGTGGATTGGCCCCCAAATCACCCAGTAGGCTTTCATGTCTGAGGTGGGACTAGAACCTACCATCTCCTAGTGATAGGCCCAAAGTCCTCAAGCCGGCTATCATGGCTAAGGTGGGACTAGAACTCACCATCTCCTGGTTATTGGCCCAAAGTCACCCAGCTGGCTTTCACGCCTGAGGCGGGACTAGAACTCACCATCTCCTGCTGATTGACCCAAAGTCACCCAACTGGCTTTCACGCCTGAGGCGGGACTAGAACTCACCATCTCCTGGTGATTGACCCAAAGTCACCCAGCGGGCTTTCATGCCTAAGGTGGGACTAGAACTCACCGTCTCCTGGTGATAGGCCCAAAGTCACCCAGCCACCTTTTCTTCCTAAGGCAGAACTAGAACTCGCTGTCTCCCATTTTCCAGCCTGCAGCCTTAACCACTAAGTCAAACTCTCTTTTAGGACTTCTTAATAAACTTTTTTTTCCTCTTTGCATCAGCCCAAAGTTCGTTCTGCCTATTGTTTAGACGTCCTGCTCCTCTGGTTGAAGTGACTGAGCCATTAAGGGAGTCCCATATTAAGCGCTAACAAATTTGAAATGTGGAGCCGCTAGTCCACCTTGTTCTCTCTCTCTCTCTCTCAAATCTTCTGGAAGTTAATCTTTAGTGTTTTATTTGGAAACCTTTGCCTACGTGGAGGTCAACGCCGGGAAGCCTGCAGCCACCGGGGTCTCCAACCTCGGCAACTTTTAAGACTCGTGGACTTCAGCTCCCATGCTTCAACAGCACGGGTGGCTGAGGAATTCTGGGAGTTGAAGTCCACAAGTCTTAACAATTGCCAAGGTTGGAGACCCTTGTGCCAGCAGGTTTATGGGCAGCTCAGATAATCTCAAGAACTGGGAGTCGACTGAGGCGTTACCAAGAAAGGGACAGTTAGCGTTGAGAAATGGCATCTTTGTTGGACGCACCACCAGCCAGCTGATATTTGTACGTTGGCAACACAAGGGTGTAAACAGCTTGCAACTGAAGGCCCTTGTAAGCGGCACTTGAATGACCTTCAAACGGCTTTCCTAGGAAGTGCCAAGTCCTTATCGGCTTCTGAAAGCAGTTGTCACTTTTTTTTTCTTTGAACAGGGAAGATAATAACATTATTTAATGGAAAGACAATGCTGCAAAGACTTATCACCACAGAGAGACCCCGAGCATTAAAAAGCATTTTATATTTCAAATATAAGCTTACTGCTAAGCTTGTAAGCCGCCCTGAGTCTTCGGAGAAGGGCGGGATATAAATGGAATTAAAATAAATAAAATAAAATAAAATAAATGCAGATAGTATCCGACTTAACGGCCATTCGTTCAGAGACCGGTCAAAATTAGAACAGGGTTGAAAAAAGTGACTTAACGATCAATTTTCACACTTAATGACCCTGGCAGCATCCCCATGGCAACTGGTTCATATTTATGACCGGTGCAGTGTCCCTGGGTTGTGTGACCCTCCCCACACACACATTTTTGTGACCTTCTGAGAAGCAAAGTCAGTGGAGGGAGTTAGATTCACTTAACAACTTTTTAGTAGTTTAAGAACTGCAGTGGAAAGAAAGGTGATAAAATGGGGCAAAACGTAACTATCTCGCTTAGCAACAGAAATATTGGGTGCCATTGTTGTCGTAGGTCGAGGACTTCAACCTTTAAATATCCATTTTTACACCCACTTTCTGCTAAGCTTTTATTATATTTCTTTACAGGTTTGTACGTATTTTAAAAGGGATGCAGTGGCTCAGTGGGTTAGGACGCTGAGCTTGTCAATCAGAAGGTCGGCAGTTTGGCGGGTCGAATCCCGAGTGCCGCGTAGCAGAGTGAGTGCCTGTTACTCGTCCCAGCTTCTGCCAACCTAGCAGTTCGAAAGCACGTAAAAAATGCAAGGAGAAAAATAGGGACCACGACGGTGGGAAGGTAACAGCGTTCCGTGCGCCTTTGGCGTCTAGTCATGCCGGCCACATGACCACGGAGACGTCCTCGGACCAGTGCTGGCTCTTTGGCTTTGAAACGGAGATGAGCACCGGCCCCTAGAGTCGGAAACGACTAGCACGCATGTGCGGGGAAACCTTTACCTTGACCTTTTACCTTACGTATTTTAATACTTGTTTATGCCGCTCATCTAATATTTGTCTGTCTGCACTATAATCATTTGGAAAAGAAAATTCTTGGTAGGATGCTTATTTTTAATAATCGAATTCTTCCTAGCCAAGAGACATTTAGGTTTTCCATCTTAAACAAGTGTTTCTGAAACCAGATAACTTTTAAGATGCGTGGACTCCCAGAATTCCTTGAACAGCTGGCTAGGGAATTTTGGGAGGTGAGTCCACTTGCCTTAAAGCCGCCAACTTTGAAAGAAAAAAATAGATCTAAGCAAGTCACATTTTATTTTTTATTTTTATTTTCAGTTCGATGGGTAATCGTTTTTGCTTTCTTGGAGAGAAATCTGATTTTTGGAATAGTTTGTTAATTGGAAAAACATGCTATCAGTTCTGGATTTTAGGTTGAACAATTGTGAGCACAATGTCATCAGGAAATTATTTCAATTAATGTTCCTGCTTTGCTAATTTAATTCCAGGTTCTAATACCACTAAAAATAAAGGAGGAATCCTTGCAAGAAAATGTGAATCACAAACCCACTTTCTTAAAAACTGCAAGCATTAAAAGCCATTCCAGCTTGTCAAAGGCTTTTTCCCCCTGCATCCTGAAAAATCCTAGCCGCTATTTAATTTTTTTAAAAAAATGTCAGTAACATTGAAAACCGTGTCTAATATTATTCTGCTTGGGGACAAACACCTTCTAATCAGGATGCATTATTTCAGTGGAATCTGGTTTCCCCATTAACTTTGCCTATCTGAAGATCACCCGGAACACTGCGACCGTCATAAATATGAGTCAGTTGCCAAGCATCTGAAATTTTGATTATATGTCCACAGGGATGCTGCAACAGTCATAAGTGTAAAAAATAGTCAGCAGTCCCTTTTTCCAGTGCTCTTGTAACTTTGAATCCAACACTAAGCTTTTACTCCAAGTAGATAGGGCTCGCAACTTGGGAGTCCTCCTAGATTCACGGCTCACCCTGGAAGATCATATAGTAGCTGTGACTAGGGGGGCTTTCGCCCAGGTTCGCCTGGTGCGCCAGTTGCGGCCCTATCTAGATCGGGATGCCCTGTGTACGGTCACTCATGCGCTCGTGACCTCTCGTCTGGACTACTGCAATGCTCTCTACATGGGGCTTCCCTTGAAGACCACTCGGAGGCTCCAGCTGGTACAGAATGCAGCCGCGAGAGTTGTCTTGGGAGTTTCCCGGTACTCCCATGTTACACCTTTGCTCCGCGAGCTGCATTGGTTACCAGTTGTCTTCCGGGTGAGATTCAAGGTTTTGGTAATGGTTTTTAAGGCCCTACATGGCATGGGTCCGGAGTACCTCGGGGACCATCTGCTGCCGGCGTCAACTTCCCTCCGCCCTGTGCGTTCCCACAGAGAGGGCCTCCTCAGGGTGCCTCCGGTCAGAGAATGTCGGCTGGTGACCCCCAGGGGGAGGGCCTTCTCTGTGGGGGCTCCGGCTTTATGGAATCAGCTGCTGGTCGAGCTCCGGACGGCACCTGACCTTCGCTCCTTCCGACGCGGTCTGAAGACCCATCTATTTGTACAAGCTGGCCTGGCCTGATGGGGATATGTTGGGGTCTTAATAGGATTTTTAATGGGGATTTTTATATTGTATATTGTTACCGACTGTTTTAACTGGGCTATTATTTAATTCTTTTTTAATTTTTGTATCTTGTATTTTTATGTATGCCCTGTTCACCGCCCTGAGTCCTTCGGGAGAAGGGCGGTATACAAATACAATAAAACCTAAACCTAAAAACCTAAATGAACGGTTGTAAGTTGAAAACTGCCTTGTCATCTTAGATTAAGCTATTACTGTTCTTTTTCCTAGTTACTAACTCAAGATGTCTGGCCGGGGAAGCGAATTTGCTGAGGAGGCGGTGAAGAGATATGTTGACCGCAATCTAACCATGTTCCATCGCGTCCAAGTGAGCCAAATGATCCATTTGCGGTGTTTGACAGACACAGACAGGGTAATTACACGATTACTTTCACACGTGCAAACACACACACACACACACGGATCCCTTGTGCAAAAAATTTGTGTCGCTGGTCAAGATTTTTTGAGGTTTTCACATCGATAGCTTATGTACGGTAGTGGCCAAAATTGTGGAAACCTTTTGGGAAAAGTGTACATTAGAAATGCCGCCTTTGGTTAAGTTTCCACCAGTTTTTCTTCTAATTTCTTTACAACTGTAGCCTTGTTCACTTAATAATACTATTTTATATCGCTTTCTGGGCAACCAGTCAAGTCTTTGCACCATTGCTTTAATTTTATTACGTTTTACAAGCTCACTAAGTGAAAGAACACAAAAAAACCCCAACCAACTTGATAAGGATCACATAACACACTGACAAATGTGTGTTCTATAGAGGACATCAGCTTCAATACAGGACATCAATAACTGGATCCTACTGTGATCCGATTGGCTCATTGCCAAAACAAGATGACACCTGATTGGCTCTCTAAATGCTCGTGCTCATTGGCTACAATCAGATGAAGGAAAGCTACCTGATATCAACCTAAGCAAGTTGTGCTTCCTTTTTCTGGTTATTTGGCTATAACCTTTCATAGACGCGGTGGCTCAGTGGGTTAGGACACTGAGCTTGTCGATCAGAAGGTCGGCAGTTGGGTGGATCGAATCCCGAGTGCCGCGTAACAGAGTGAGCGCCTGTTACTCGTCCCAGCTTCTGCCCACCTAGCAGTTTGAAAGCACGTAAAAATGCAAGTAGAAAAATAGGGACCACTATGGTGGGAAGGTAACAGCGTTCCGTGCTAGTCATGCCGGCCACATGACCACGGAGACGTCCTCGGACAAGCGCTGGCTCTTCGGCTTTGAAACGGAGATGAGCACCGGCCCCTAGAGTCGGAAACGACTAGCACGCATGTGCGGGGGAACCTTTACCTTTACCTTACCTTTCATAGAATACAGTACACATAATTGAACAAACTTGGCTGGTCTTTTGTCCCCCGGTTTGGAGGGCTGCCCTGGATCAAGCGGAAGGGCTACCGCCCTCCCATGATCCAATGGGGATCTCCTCCTTGCTAGTCGCCCCTACAGGGCGACTTTCAACCCTTTCCAGGGTCCCCCAGCGAAGCGAAACTGGACGCGGAAGACAGAGCTCACCTTCCAGACGGCCATGGCGGCCACCTCCGCAAACCGGAAGTCCTTCCGCTTTGGTGGGAAGGTAACGGCCTTCTGCGAGTCTCGGCGTACCGTCGTGCCGGCGACATGACCCACGGAAGCATCTTCGGACAAATGCTGGCTCCCTCGGTGAAGAAGCGGAGACGGTAGGACTGGACAGGGGGAACCTATACCGATTTTACTTTTTATTCTTTCTCTTTCATAGCAAAAGATCCGAGCGTGCTGCTCCATCGAGGGAAACAACGCGAGCACGTTTGAATTCTTGCAACGCTTGTGCTGCCGGGAAGGCTGGGTGCCTCTGTTTGTGGAGGCTCTCCGCGAGCAAAACATGGGCGACCTGGCTGACAAGCTGGAAAGCGTGTATCACGCCAACCTCCTCCGTAAGCTGTTTTTTTTCCTTCTGTTGCAAATCAGGTGGTTTGGGGTCCTTGGGGGCAAAAAAGTTGGGCTTTGTGAGGTTTTGCAACGCTTGGGATCACCCACCCACCCAAGGCCACCCCACCGTCAAAAAGAAGGTCTGGAAGGACTTTGGAGGTCTCAAATAAAGAATCAAGGGCCTGGGTGGAGTGTGGATTTGTTCATCCCTGCCTAAAGTATTTGTCTTCTCCGGTAGCCAACCCTGCAATACAGGTAGTCCTCGACTTACGACCACAATTGGGAGCGGAATTTCCGTTGCTAAGTGAGGCAGTTGTTAAGTGAGTTGAACCCCATTTTACAATCTTTTTTTGCCACAGTTGTTAAGAATAACAAGAGTTGGAAAGGAACTTGGAGATCCTCTAGTCCAGCCCCCTGCTCAGGCAGGAGACCCTATACCATTTCAGACAGGGGGTTGTTCGATGTCTTCTTAAAAACCTCCAGTGTCGGAGCACCCACAACTTCTGGAGGCAGGCAGTTCCGCTGGTTAATTGTTCTCACTGTCGGGAAATTTCTCCTTAGTTTTAGGCTGATTCTGTCCTTAAGAGACATTCTGTCCTTCGAGGATCAATGAGTTGTGAAGTGAATCTGCCTTCCCCCATTGAAGGTCGCAAAAGGGGATCACGTGACCCCGGGATGCTGCAATGCAGGTTGCCAGGCTCCTGAATTTTGACCCCATGACCGTGGGGACACGCTCTAAACGCCGCGAACCAATCATGCCCCCTTTTTCAGGGCCGTTGTTAACTGTGAACAATGGATAAATCAGGGACTCTCCAAACTTGGCAACTTTGAAGACTTGCGGACTTCAACTTCCAGAATTCTTCAGCTGGCCACACTGAGGGATTCTGGGAGTTGAAGTCGACAAGTCTCAAATGTTGCCAAGTTTGGTTAGCTGTGGGCTCAATGAATGGTCGTAAGTCAGGGAATGCTTGTATGTGGGAAAGACTTTGGGAGACAGAACCAAGGGATGCCTACCTAGGCTACGGTCAGATAAGGGAGTGTCAAGGTTATGATTTAAAAGCTAACCAGCTGACATAATGTAAGACGTAATGATGGGAATGACTCAGCAGGGTCTGTGTCTCTTTAAGAGCAAGCAGAGTTTGTGTCTCTTTAAGAGTTTTGTATATAAAAGGGAAGGATCCATAGTTGTGTACTCTCTCTTAGGTTTATTCAATTTCTATACCGCCCTTCTCCCGAAGGACTCAGGGCGGTTAACAGGGCATATATAAATAAATAACAGTACAAAAATTAAAAAGAGATTAAACCAATGCCCAATTAAAATACAATGACAATAAAATAGTAAAAAACCCGTTAAAAAAAAAGCACGTGTATGTATATTGTTCCTGGTTTATGATATTGTAGATAGTGTAAGATAAACCACCATTTAATACAAACCACTGTTTACTGTGTTTACTCTTGGGTTATCTCAGCGCAATAAGACTGTGCACGCTCTGACAGGGAGCATAGCCCTGAGCTGGATAATTTTACGGTACATGTGGTCCTCAGCTTACGACCACAATTGAGCCCAACATTTCTCTTGGCTAAGTGAGACAGTGGTGAAGGGAGCTTTGCCCCCTTTTTACGGCCTTTCTTCCCACCGTTGTTAAACGAATCACTGCAGATGTTAAGTTAGACACACAGTCGTTCAGCGAATCCGGCTCCTCCCCCCCCCCCATTGACTTTGCTCGTCAGTAGGTCGCAAAAGGGGAATCACATGACCCCCGGGGACGCTGCGACCCTCGTAAATACGAGCCAATTGCTAAGCAGCCGAATTCTGATCACGTGACCTTGAGGATGCTGCAACGGTTGTAAGTGTGGAAAAAACCATCCTAAGCCATTTTTCCCCATAGTTTTAACTGTTGTAAGTTTGAATGGTCGCTAAACGGAATGGTTATAAGTCGAGGACTGCCTGTAAAGTGGAATTAGGTTATCTGGTGGCAATTTCCTGTCTGGTTTGCCTAGTAGGGCTGACACTCTATCCTTTCCCTCTCTCTCCCCCACATTTAATGTCCGCCTGCGTGCAATGACGTCCTCCCCCAGCCTCGCAAAGGACCCCTCCAGCAGCGTCAGCACCTCCGTGCGGGTTTATTCCCCAGGCCCGTCCTATCTTTCCCTCACAATTGGCCGCTTCACCTGCCAATCCGCCCCCCCAGGATACGGGGGATTACCAGACTCCCGTTCAAGAAAACAGCCATCCAGCCGAAAAGAGCAAGTTAGCGGTACATCCTGAGGTATGTGTACATTTATTTTATTTTTATTTTTGTTTCATTTCATTTCATTATTTTATATTTAATATATTTTAATTTTAATTTTTTTCTTCATTTTCTGTGTCTCTCTGTGTGTGTATTCTGCCTTCATTATTTTTACTAATAACTCAAGGCAGCAAACGTGTGTGTGTGTACACACACATATATATACACACACATATACACACACACACACACACACACACACACACATGTATATATATTTTCTGCCTTCATTTTTACCAATAACTCAAGGCAGCAAATGTGTGTGTGTGTGTGTGCACACATATATATACACACACATATACATATACACACATACACACACACACACACATACACATATGTATATATATTTCCTGCCTTCATTATTTTTACCAATAACTCAAGGCAACAAACATATCCAACACAACATTCCTCCTCCTGTTTTTCCTACAACAATAACCCTGTGAGGTGGGTTGAAATAAAAGAGAGAGGGAAAAAAAGAAAGAAATGCAGCTCAAAGTAATCTAGCCAGTTTTCATGGCTAAGGCGAGACTAGAACTCACCGTCTCCTGGCGATTGGCCCAAAGTCACCCCAGCCAGCTTTGTTGCCTAAGACGGGACTAGAACTCAACTGTCTCCCACTTTGTAGCCTGGTGCCTTTACCACTGGACCAGACTGTCTGTTTCTCGTTGCCAATTCTGTGCCTCGGCCATCGTAGGGTGGGAGGCAGAAATCCGATCGTCCCAGGCTTATGGCTTTGCCTCCTTTATTTATTTATATTTCCTTTCTCTTAACTGCCACTCTTCCTTAGAGATGGGCGGCAGACAGTATAATCAATGTATGAAAACTCCCTGTAATCCCTTAATTTGGGGCAGAGCTGGGACAGCTAGATGGAGCTGAGCGTTTACTAGCTGGATGCCCTTCCTGACTCCTCAATGGGAGTTCACAGTAGATATTTTCTCTTTGCTCCCTGATTGTGAAACATCTGTCGCTGCCTGGGATCGAACTGTCAACTTTCTGAGTGGGAGACGAATGTCTTCATCATTAGGTCTCTGTGCCAGATAATATATATAAATGTATATAAATAAATATCAGTATAAATATTTTTAGGGGGACACGGTGGCTCGGTGGGTTAGGACGCTGAGCTTGTCGATCAGAAGGTCGGCAGTTTGGCGGGTCGAATCCCGAGTGCCGCGTAACAGTGAGTGCCTGTTACTCGTCCCAGCTTCTGCCAACCTAGCAGTTCGAAAGCACGTAAAAATGCAAGTAGGAAAATAGGGACCACTCCGGTGGGAAGGTAACAGCGTTCCGTGCGCCTTTGGCATCTAGTCATGCCGGCCACATGACCACGGAGACGTCCTCGGACAAGCGCTGGCTCTTCGGCTTTGAAACGGAGATGAGCACCGGCCCCTAGAGTCGGAAACGACTAGCCACGCATGTGCGGGGGAACCTTTACCTTTATAAATATTTTTATATAATATAAATTACACACACAAACACACACACACACACAGAGGCAATCTATAAAATTAACATAAAATTAGCACTCATTCCCTCCTCCTTTGCAGAGCACAGACAAAGGAGAGCCGGGTTTTTCCTCTACTTCCGATGACAGCCATTCGGCATCTAACATTGGAGCGGCCGCCGGAAGGGACAGAGCCACCGAGTCTCTAAATCCGTATAGTAAAAATGAGGCTCTTCCGATCCCAGGTTTCGTGGAAGAGAGGCCGCTTCTCCCCCCGACCACGCCAACCTCAGCTGCGGGGGGTCCCGTGCAGCAGAAGTGGGACGGGCGCCAACACCGCCCGGTGACGGTGAAAAACGGGCGTTTTGGGAATGTGCCCCACCCACATGATAGCGGGAGAGTTTCACCGTTGCCCACTGGCACGTCTGGTAATCAGCCAGAAGAGGATTATTATTCGAGCGATAGTGTCTTGTTCCCTTTGCCTGTTCAGAGAGAGGATTTGGGGGCGGAACGCAAGGTGGGGGCGGAACGCAAGGTCCACGCTCTCCGAGGAGATGCGAAGCAGGAAAAGCCGCTGGTTGTGGACAGTCGCCTGGACAAAGAGGAGAAAAATCTGCCAGGTGAAAAACTGGGCGCGAACCCCCAAAGGGGATGTTCACATAGACCAGGGGTCTTCAAACTTGGCTCTTTTATGACTTGTGGACTTCAACTCCCCTACATGCTTGCAAGTTTTTGCAGGCTGTCCTCAACGTACGGCCATAATTGAGACTAGAATTTCAGTCTCTAAGCCGGGCCGTACTTATAAGTAAGCCGGGCCCAGTTTTACTACTGTTTATTCCGTGGTTGTTGTTGCGAATCGGGCGGTCGTTAAGCGAAACCCGGCTCCCCCCCCCCATTGACTTTGATGGTCAGAAGCCAGCTGGGACCCCGGGATGCTACAACCGTCGTACATACATGCTGGTTGCCAAGCATCCCGTTTTTGATCTGTGGGGATGCTACAACGGTCGTAAGTGTGAAAAATGCTCCTAAGTCATTTTTGTGACTGCCGTTGTAACTTCGAACGGCCGCTAAAGGAAGGGTTGTAGGTCGGGGGGACCCCCTTCTGGTTATTTGCGCTCAATGTAGTGCTGTGCTTCGTATTTGGTGTTTCGTGATGCGCTCCCAAAGGGGGAGGGCGTGGCTCTTGAATGCTCAGAAAATGCATAATGTGTAGTGTGCAACTGGTGTGTTAAATAAATCGTGTTGCCCTATTGTTTCTCTGCAGCTTCCTCTAGGTCAGCAGAAGACCAGACGCGACTCTTCGTGGATCCTTCGTCTCGCAGCTCTCCAGCGAACGGCGCCCAGCCGTCCTTTACCCAAACGGGAGCCAAGCCTCGCCGTCCGGTCCCCAGCCCTGTGTCCGAAAGTCCGATTCGTCTTCCGCCTTCCGATTTGGACAGTTCCTCTTCCGTCGAAAGAAAGCCACCGAAGCCTGGCATGGAGCTTTCAGCTGGAGGCGAGAGAGAGGACATTAAACTTCCCGTGGAAGAGAAAGGATTTGGGGCACAAACCACCATCACAAGCGCCGTGGCAGGGCGGCCTGAGGCGGTAGGTTGGAGAGGAAGAAACGGGGGACGTTGGGCACTGATGGTGCCCCAGGAGAACAGCAAGGGGACATCCGCACGAAGGTCCAGAGAAGGATGTAGGAAGCTACAAGTAGTTCTCAACTTACAACCGTTTCTTTAGCGACGGTTGAGAGTTACAACAGCTCTGAAAAGGGGGACTTCCGGCTGGTCTTGGCATTTGTACCTATGTAACATCTCCATGGTCATGTCAAAATTGGGACGCTTGGCAACCAGCAAGTATTGGCGACAGTTGCAGCATCCTGGAGTTACGTGATCATCCTGGGCAATCTTTTCAGCCAGCTTTCAGTCAGCCGAGTCAATGGCAAAAGTCGAACCGGCTTAATGGTTGCAGTGATCCACTTAACGCCGGTTGCAAAACGAGATCCTAAAATTCGCTGTCTCCTGGTGGTTAGCCCAGCCAGCTTTTAGATCTTTAGGCGGGACTAAGAATCACCATCCCTTAGAGATTGGTCCAAAGTCACCCAGCTGGCTTTCATGCCTAAGGTAGGACTAGAACTCTCCATCTTCTGGTGATTGGCATAGAGCTGGGGTAGGCAACCTTGGCTCTCTTATGACTTGTGGACTTCAGTTCCCAGAATTCCTGAGCCAGTATGGCTCAGCTTGGAAACTTCTCCCTTTCCCCTCAGCATGGCTGGCTCAGGAATTCTGGGAGTTGAAGTCCACAAGTCATAAAGCGGCCTAGGCCAGGGGTAGGCAACCTTGGCTCTTTTATGACTCATGGACTTCAACTCCCAGAATTCCTAAGCCAGCATGGCTCAGTTTGGAAGCCTCTCCCTTTCCCCTCAGCATGGCTGGCTCAGAAATTCTGGGAGTTGAAGTCCACAAGTCATAAAAGCAGCCTAGGCCAGGGGTAGGCAACCTTGGCTCTTTTATGACTTGTGGACTTCAGCTCCCAGAATTCCTGAGCCAGCCACGCTGAGGAGAAAGGGAGAGGTTTCCATGCTGAGCCATAGTGGCTCAGGAATTCTGGGAGTTGAAGTCCGCGAGTCACGAAGGGGCCATCGTTCCCCCATGCTGGCTCAGGAATTCTGGGAGTTGAAGTCCACAAGTCATAAAACAGCCAAGGTTGCCTACCCCTGGCATAGAGTCACCCAGCTGGATTTCATGCCTTTAAGGTGGGACTAGAAATCACCATCTCCTGATGATTGGCCCAGAGTCACCCACCCGGCTTTCATGCTTAAGGCGGGACTACAACTCACCATGTCCTGCTTTCTAAAGCGGCACTTTAACCACTAAACCAAACTGGTTAATATTTACGGCCCACTTAACTGTGCTGATTAACATTGCCTCAGGTGCTTCTAGCACATTGTGGATCTTTCCTCAGATAGCCTTATTTATTTATTAGATTTCTCTCCCCCTTTTTCCTCTGGGAGCTTGGGCGTTGGCGAAGAACTCTCTTATCTTGTTGCAAGGATCCTGTAAGGTGCTTTTTCAAGAGGCGAGTGGACTTTCTTTTGTTTTTCCCGGAAGACTTTTTGCTTTCCGCCCAAGAAGCTTCTTCGGTCCAGACTGAACGGCGGAGGGTTCAAGGATTGATATTCCTTGCCACCAGCCTTCCATCCTTCTCTGTTCAGTCAGAACCGAAGAAGCTTCTTGGGCGGGAAGCGAAATGTCTTCAAGGAAAAACAAAAGAAAGTCCAGTCGCCTTTTGAAAAAGCACCTTGGGGACCACCGTGAGTTGGACGACTGGGGGAAAAAAAAAAATCAAATCTCCACTTAGACCACGGGTCAGCAACCCGCGGCTCTGGAACCGCATGCAGCTCTTTCAGCCTTCTGCGGCTACCAGCCATTTGCAGAGACAGAGAGGGGCACTTGTGCTTCCCTTCTCTCTCTCTCTCTCTCTCTCTCTCTCTCTCTCTCTCTCTCTCTCTTTCTCTCTCTCTCTGTAACTCACGCTGTTCTCCAAGAAGCTGACAAGCTTATTGGGCGGGGCTCCTGCCTTTGCTGCGTCTCCGCAGGAAGCAGCAGAAAGCACGGCAGGAGAGCCAGCCCAATAAGAATGTGTGTCAGCTTGTCCAGAACAGCGTGAAGCCAGCTTGACAGGTGAGCAGAGGATCGGAGAGAGAGAGAGCTCATGCACAGCAGCCTCTATTTCTTTTTAATTAAACTCTTCCATCAAGTGAGTTTTGCGGCTCCCAGTGTCTGGTTTTTTTTCCCTGTGGGAAACGGGTCCAAGTGTCCCTTTTGAGTGTTTAAGGATGCCCAGCCCTGCCTTAGACAAACAGGGACCTTTGCTTTACCTCTTTTTTCTGTTCCCTGTAGGGGATAGAGAATCGGCCGTCAGCTGTCCGGGATCGTCAGAGAGACAGTCACATCTTTCACAGCAACCGGAGTGAGGACGATATGCCTTCCAAGCCAGGCGTTCTGTCTTCAGAACATACTTTGGAGTCCAGCAAACTCCGCTTAGATGACACTGGAGAGCCCAGCAACTTGTATTCTGGCTCCTCAGAAAGAATACGCATGAGCAAGAACAGCGACTCCATTTTGGGGAGCGCGAGCGACAGTGACCCCATTTTGCTGAGTAACAGCAGCTCAGCCGGCAGTTCGGCCACCAGTACCGTTTGGGGAAGAAGCCAGGCGAGCGGGCCATTTGATGCTTCCCTTCCAGCCGAGGTGGACCCTGGTGAAGAAGACACGTCCCTCAGGAGCCACCACGTGCGAGTGGAAGAGAATCGAAGTGTGGATCTGATGGGGGTTCCTTTGGATGTGGCCTCCTCGCGGCCATCTCCCAGGGGCCCCCCAGATTCAGCATCCGGTGGTCAGCCAAAGAACGAAGCCAAGGGCCAGGCTGGCCCTTCTCTCCCAGACGAGAAAGCCGAGGTTGAACCTGAGGCTTGTTCAGACAATTTTCGGCTGCTTTTTGCCGGGTTTGTTCTGGCAGCTGTGGCAGCTGCAGCTTTTGCGCTGTATAAGAAGAAATAAAAGACACTGGAGTCGCCGAGCAGTTGTGGACCAGCTGAAATTCATGTCCAGCCACCGCCTCTTCCTACCAATGCTCAATAACTCAACAGAAGGGAAGCAGTAGGGACGTGCTTACTTTAGATTGCTTTCTGCCACTGGTGCGTGACGCTCCTAGCAGTGCCGAACTGTATCCTCAAAAACAAGCTGTCATGGTTCCGACAGATGAAACTCTTCAAAAGAACTTTGAGGCATTTGTTTACCTTAGAGGATCTTTTGTTCGAATAGCAGAACAGCGGCACTTACATAATTGAAGCCAAAAGCCGAATTCCCCTCCCTTTGGCACCTAGTATCAAAGCATAATTCCCTCCTCCAATTAACAGTCATAAATCACATTCCCCAATTAGCTTGAAGCGCGGGCTTCCTCTCCAGCCCTCCAATTCTTTATCAGCTCTGGGCTCAGTAACCTTGATTCTCACGCTACGTTTAGTGTTGTTATGACTAGCTGGACTCTCATTCACGTTTCCCCACCTCTCAACATCATCTAACTCTTAAAGCGAAAGGGAAAAAGATGGCTACATTTCCATCTATCGTCGGTGCAAAAACATCCGGCGTTGGCAGCATTGACACAAGCCTTGCTTAATTTCCTCTAATCTGCTTCGGGGGTCACCAGTGACGTTTTTTGACCCAGGATATTTCAGATCGGTCAGTTCAGCGGCCTGCTTCCCCCAAATAGCCAAGCGGCTCAGACTTAATTCTGAAAAATCACCAGAAAAGCAAAATCTGGACAGCTCACTTCCACAAAGCTAGCAAAGGAAATGGCGGAATGTCGGTGGGTTTTTTCATTTTTATTTTTAAATATTTTTTTAAAAAAGTCACATCGCAAAGAATACGCCGGCTGACATGGTTCCAACGGGTAGATCTTTTGGATCGTGGCTTAGAAAAGAAGAAGCAAGTGGCATCTTTAGTTGGGAGACTAAATATGAATATGCAAGACGTCGTTGCTGAATCGTTAGAAACCAGCGACCCGTTCTCCAGGTCTGGAAGTTTTCCAGAATTAACATCGGCTTCATGGAATTTAGGGGAAAGCAGTGGTCTCCCAACGACGTCTTTGTGAACCCTTGTTCTTTCCTTTGTCCATTTCTTGGAAAGGAGAGAACCGGGCGTTCAAAATCAAAAAGGAAGTTCGTCCTTCAATTTCACCGGTCTACGAATTTGGGGGATGGATTGACCTCGGAGATAAAATGTGTTAATCCTTACGTTATTTTGATGAGACGAGTTAGAAAACAGGCGACAAAGTGCTGGTTGGCTAAAGTTTTCAAGATGTTTCACGGTAAAGATTTACAGACGGGTGAATCTATTGGCCCACAAGGGAGGGATGTGTCTGCTGGTCAGGATGCCTCTTAACATCTCAAGAAAGTACGGTAGAACAGTCAAAATGGTACTACAGGGAAGTGTATAAATTTATCTTCACTTTTGAGACTTAAGATTGTTACCTAGCTGTAACTTATTCTTTTATTGCAAGGTACATTTGTCCTGGTCAGATCTAAGCACCATACGGTTACATCTGGTGGCTTGCGAAAGTGCCGTTGCCTAACGTTTCCTGGGAACAGTTGGGTGATATTTTCCCTCAAAAGCCACGATGCCACAAAACTGTGTAAACAACGCAGACAACCTTCTGCCGCGCTTGCGGCAAAGTTACATTTGCATCCCAAAAGTGCAGTCCGACGGCAGTGGTTTAAAAAAAAAAAAAAGGCACACCACCTATATTTTGGATGCAAAGAGTTGAGCCCCTCATTATTGTCGCATTACGTGTGCGAATTATCGTCGGGGCTGAACGAGAAGAAAAACCTCTTTGCCTTTCGCAGTCCCAATGGTGTGCAGGGGAACACACACACACACACACACACACACACCGCAAATCATAGTAGTGACTACGGTTTTTTTGCATGCTTCCCCCATTTGCAAAAGGGATCTCGGGAAAGAAGGAAGTGGACTGTGGAATATCCGCTGCGTCCTGTTCCCCTTATGGTGAGGACTTGCCAATTCCAGATCCACCAGGATCCTGTTCCCTAGACTCAAATGATGGTAAAGACAACGAGCAGGATGGAGCCGATCCGGGGCCGTTGATGTCAGCGGATCCAAACTTTAGCCCATTGTAGACTCCTGCTGAACTACATCTAATTTCACAGAGTCAGCTAAACCAGAGGTCTCCAACCTATTGGCCGCGGCCCACTACCTTGGCCACTGAGCTGCGTGAGTGGCTGGCCAGTGCATGCATGCATATGCATGCGCTCACCGCCCCCTTGCGCCAGCGGTAGGTGAGCCTCGAGTATTGCACAAGCTGAGCTCTGAGCTGCGTGCCGGTGCTAGCCGAGCCACAAGCCTTTCACTGACGCTAGCCGAGCTGCGCGCTGCGCTAGCCGAGGCAATAGCCTCGCCGGCGCTAACCAGACTGTGAGCTGCATGCTGGCGCTGGCAAGCTGCATGCTGCGCACAGGTGCTAGCAACCCCATTTGCAGAGTGTGCCTGCCCAAGCGTGCATGCATGCTCACACACCCCCTTGTGCCAGCGGTAGCTGAGCCCCGAGCCTTGCACTAGACAAGCTGTGAGCAGTGTGCCGGCTCTAGCTGAGGTGCAAGGCTTTTGCCAGCGCTAGCTGAGTCTCGGCGATGCTAGTCGGGCTGCAAGCTGCGTGCCGGTGCTAGCTGAGTCATGTGCTGGTGTTAGTTGAGTTGTGTGCTGGCGCTAGCCGAGCCGTGCACCGGCGCTAGCAACCCCATTTGCAGGGCGTGCATGCTAACGCCCCCGTTTGCACGCATGCAGTCGCATTTGCGTGGGTGCGCATGCGCGCATAAAGGTGCCTGCCCCCCCCCTTTCCCACTGGACCTCCAACCCAAAAAGGTTGGGGACCCCTGAACTAAACAACCTGGTCAGGAATATGGAATTGCCTAAGAATAAGGCAGAACTGCTGGGCTCCAGTTGCAGAATGCTGTCAACGAATAGATGATGTCAAAAACCAATCCGTGGAAAGTTACGTTATTGATACCAATAAAAAGAAAAATTTATAATGACTGGTGTGACACCATTCTCATTGCTGTATCACTTTTTGCAGAAAAGCTATGGATCATAATCCCATCTCCCTCTCTCGTAATTATGAATTATTTTGACGCAATTTTGAGCTGAAGCTGTATCTTGGAAACTGGAGCCAGTTAATACTCAGGACTTAAATTTTCCTTTTATTAGTGACCCAATTCTGGTAAAATTAAGCTTTCATCTCCGAGGCTTTCTCTTTGTAGACCAGTGGTGGGATTCAGCCGGTTCGTACCCGTTCGGCAGAACTGGTAGCTTAATTTTTATTTATTTATTTTTTTTTGCTGCTCGGGCCCAGCATAGGACTTCCAGAAGCGACATACGCACAGAGAACCGGTTGTCCCCCTATTTGAATCCCACCATTGTTGTAGACCAGTGCTTATTACAGGAAAAGCCTGTAACTTGGATTGCCGTCTTCGGGAATTTTATCCATTGATGTCAGTGGAAACGGAATTTCTTCGTTCTGGGTTTGTTTGTTTTTTTTTGTGGATTTTTTTTTTCCCTGCAGAGGAGATTAAGGTGTGCAATCTTTGGAAAGTCATTTGTTCCCAGCCATTAAATGGCAGGGAATCCTCAATTTACAACTGTAATGAAGGGCTGGGATGAGTCTGCTGCGGCGTCCCTTGGTTAAACGGTTATAAGTCGAGGACTGCCTGGCACCCACAAGGGCCCTCTTTCCATCCTACTAAGAATCTGGGGGGACATAAAGGCTGAGTTTCTTGCCTGCTTAATGAGCAAGTTTTCCTTGGAAACAAGAAGCATGCTGGCTAGGGGATTCTGGGAACGGAGTGCCACGTGTCTTAAAGTTGCTAGGTTTAAGAAACACTGATTTGGTGTGTTGTGTGTATCTCCCTATGCTCCATCTGCCCAGGAATTAATCAGGGTGTGTCCATTCACATGACTCGCATACATGTGTTGACTCATACTGATTATGGTCCCTGTTAAATAAAAGTAATGTTTTCTATCTACTTCTGATAGTTTGTCAAACCAAGTTCCAAGTTCCTTGACATTATTTCTTTCTGTTGGGGAAAATTAAACCACGGAGACTCCCGAATCGAATCAGCTTGCGTGTGGCCATTAGCCAGCAGAAAGAACGAATGAAGAAAATAATTTTCGAAGACCCAGAAACATCCCCAGATAAGTAAGGAGCGTTGCGTAGAAAAATACGCTCAAAATCTTCATTTTTATTTGCTTAACACTACGATGAGCTCTAGAATTATAGAGTTCCTGGCAAAATTATAGATCCCTTGAAAAAAAAATCCTGCTAGAGTTCCCTCCCATTCTTTCCTGTACACCTGATCACCAAACTTTCACGTACTGATTAAAAGTTATTGGTTGAAAAAAAAAGGTGTCGTTACTTCATTCCTCCCAGTTTAATTTCCAGATTAATTTTTGCTTGTGACAACAAGCTGTTGTGTAGATAAATTTTGGGTGGGTGGGGAGCAAGACTCTCCAATGCTTCAGATTTATATTTAAGTTAATTTAATTTTATTGGATTTATATACCGCCCCTCTCCCGAAGGACTCGGGGCGGTGTACAGGGCAATTAAAACACAATATACAGCACATAATATACAAAAATTAAAATGAATTAAACCAAGTAGCCCAAGCAATAAAACACGTTCTAAAATTTAAAATTTGGAAATATTTGAGTAGCAATTTTTCAGAGAAAGACCAGACTTTGTTTTGCTATAGTTCAGGGGCGAGCAAACATTCGTTAAGTGGATTTTGACCCATTTTACGACCTTTCTTATTTATTTATTGATTGATTGATGGGATTTATATCCCGCCCTATCTCCCGAAGGACTCAGGGCGGCTAACAACAATGTTAGGTGCACCACTGCAGCTGTTAATTTAGTAACGCGGTGGTCAAATGAAGCTGGCTTCCCCATTGACTTGGCTTGTCAGAAGGTCGCAAAAAGTGATCACGCGACTCCAGGACGCTGCAACCGTCGTAAGTACATGCCAGTTGCCAAGCCTCTGAATTTTGATCACGTGACCACGGAGATGCTGCAACCATCGTGTGAAAAACGGGTCATAAGTCACTTATTTCACTGTTGTTGTAACTTTCAACAGTCCCTAAGCGAGTTGCTGTAAGTCGTAGCGTGTTGCGGTGATTTGAGCTGCACTGTATCTTCAATCCTTGCAACTTCCTGGTTTTTTTTTTTTGTTGTTGTTTTTAAGTAAGATGCTGAAAACATTTCTGCAGTTTTGTAAACCAGGACTTCCCTTCTGACATATTTTGATTTTCGTTGGCCTGCAAAAAGAAGTTTGCATGTTTTTGTTCAGGGAGAGGTGGCCAAGACGCATAGGCAGGAAATGGGTTTGGGCAAATTCCCCCCAAATAAGGATTTGAAAATTAAAACACTCAAAAGAGGAAGTTCTGTGAAGTAATAAGAGTCACTTTGCTGTGGAGTCAAGCTAGTTATTCTGGCAGCTAACCCTTGAATGTCAGAATTGTCAGAAAAGTTGGAAACCCAAGTCGGAGAAATACAGGTAGTCCTCGACTTACAGTAGTTCACTCAGTGACTGTTTGAAGTTGCAACAGCACTGGAAAAAAATGACTTGGTGACCATTTTTCACACTTATGACCATTGCAACATCCCCGTGGTCATGTGATTTACATTCGGATGCTTGACAACTGACTCACATTTATGACGGTTGCAGCGTTCCAGGGTCATGAGATCCCATTGTGACCTGACAAGCAAAGTCAACTGGGGAAGCCAGATTCACTTAACAACCATGTGACTCAACAACTACAGCGATTCACTTAACAACCATGGCCAAAAAAAGGAATAAAACGGGGCAAAATTCACTTAACACGTTTCTCACTGAGCTATACAGTTTTAGGCCTCAATTATGGCTGTACGTTGAGGACTAGCTACACGCTGCCAGATTTTTAGTTGCTCACCACTTGATGTGTGAAAATCTTCACTTACCTAGATGTACTGAAATCCGTTACTTCCAATGGTTCGTTTAGCGATCATTTGAAGTTACAGTGGCACTGCAAAAAAATGTGTTTCAATCAGTCCTCACACTTATGACCGTCACAGCATGTCGTAGTCACGTGATCAAAATTTGGATGCTTGGCAATCAGCGGGTGCTGCAAATGGATTGTTGTGAAGCCGTCGCTGAGTGAAGCTTAAAATAGTAAGCTTAAAATAGGGCTCCCGGATTCCTTTACTCTGCCGATCTGCAAATGCTGTCAATGCAAAGCTGGCTGTAAAGTTACAGCTAGTCCTCAACTTACAATGGGTCATTTAGTGACCGCTCAAAGTTACGATGGCACTGAATCAATTGACTCGGGACAGTTTTTGCACAGCGACTGTTGCAGCATCCCCAGGGTCACGTGATCGAAATTCAGACGCTTGGTGACTGACTCGCATTTATGACGGTTGCAGTGTCCCAAGGTCACGTGACACCACCCCCCTCCTGATCAGCAAAATCAATCTGGGTAAGCCAGAAGCACTTAACAACCCTCTTAGTAACTTAACAAACACAACGATTCACTTAACTAGGGCGAGAAAAATCGAGAAAAATCGTAAAATGGGGCAAACTCGCTTCACAAATGTTTCACTTAGCCGCCAAAATTTTGGGCTGAATTGTGGTCATTAACTCGAGGACTACCTGTTCTGAGGCCTGTTCTGTATACATTTCCCCTTATTTAATTCAATTCACATGCTTGAATGTGTATTAATGGGAGCTGGATTGGAAGAAAGTGAGCATAATTTTAAAACTGGAGGAAGAAATATCAGGCTGATAAGACTTTTCATAGGGGAAACTGCAAAGGATTTGCAAGGTCTGGTAATAAAAAGGAGCAGAGTGGAAAATAATAGGACTAATTATAGATAGATAGATAGATAGATAGATAGATAGATAGATAGATAGATAGATAGATAGATAGATAGATAGATAGATAGATAGATGATAGATAGATAGATATAATTTAATTAGTCCTATTATTTTCCACTCTGCTCCTTGATTTTTATTACCAGACCATGCAAATCCTTTATATATATATATAAAAGAAGGCCAAACTAATGGCATCCACGCCCAGAGGGATATGTATGTATTTGGACATCGATTAATATGCTTGCATTTATTTCTTCAACAGCAATAACAGAAATAATCAGCATTTATTTCTTCCCTCCCTGCTTGGTAGCCATGGAGACCTGGCCTGGCCATCATCTCCTTAAGTCCAGCCTCTACCACCATTCTTCCTTTTCATTGGGTAGACCGCCTGTCAGTCTCCCCTGCGGAGCAGCGGGTTGGATACGGCGATTCCGTTATTCACCACGCCCCTTCAGGCCTAAACCTCTGTACTACATCTTTGCGCGCGAGGACTTTTTTTTTTTTTTTTTTTGGCTTTTGTCGCTCAACTAAAAGCAGCCGGGTGCTCATTGGAAGGATTCCTCTTTCATCCCAGCCCCGCACGCTTCGCTAACTCTTATTGGCTCGTTTATCTGTCGCCGCAAAGGCGAACGCTGTCTGATTGGGCCGTTTCGGAAGGCTCTCCCCCCCGTACTCTTGAGGGAGGAAAGGCAAGGCGAGGAAAAGACTTGGGCGCAGGCGCAGTGCCCGCTTTGGCTGCTGTCGCGTATGGAGCCGCTGCAAAATGGAAGCGGCAAGCGGCCAGCTGACGAGGAGCCGCCGCCGGCCGCGGAGATGGGAAGCGAAGCCGGAGGATCCCCGGAGGAACGGCGGCGGCGGATACCGGCTCCGGGCGGCCGTCGGCGCGGAGGCGGGCCCGGCAGGGCGGAGGCCGCCGCGGGCCGCGAGAGAGAGCGCGTTGGCCCCGCCCCTCGGCCTCGCCTGGATTCCCACCGCAAGAGCCGCCCCCGTGAGTGGCCGCTAGAGGGCGCGGGCGGGACCGCTCGAGTGGGCGGGGCGTGGCGGGAAGGGGCGGAGCCGCCGGGCAGTTTTTGAAATCTTCCTTTCCAGCTGCAGTTCAGTGGGGTTCAAGCTGCAAAAATCAGGGGGGTTCGGTGCGAGATTCGGGGCTCCTTCCTGCAAGGAGCCTATCTAGACCGGGATGCCTTGCGCGCAGTCATTATTATTATTATTATTATTATTATTATTATTATTATTAATTTAAATTTTTATACCGCCCTTCTCCCGAAGGACTCAGGGCGGTGAACAGGGCATATAAATAGAAATACAAAAGTTAAAAAAGGATTAAATAATTGCCCAATTAAAACAATCAGAATATAAAACCTCTTAAAACCCTCACGTTCCCCCATCAGGCCAGGCCAGCTTGTTCGAATAAATGGGTCTTTAACCCGCGCCGGAAGGAGCGAAGATCCGGTGCCATCCGGAGCTCAACCGGCAGTTGGTTCCATAAAGCCGGGGCGCCCACAGAGAAGGCCCTCCCCCTGGGGGCCACCAGCCGGCATTCATGCACTCGTGACCTCCCGTTTGGACTACTGCAATGCTCTCTACATGGGGCTGCCCTTGAGGACTACTCGGAGGCTCCAGCTGGTGAAGAATGCAGCCGCGCGAGTGGTGGTGGGAGTCTCCCGATACTCCCATGTAACACCTCTACTCCGTGAGCTGCATTGGTTTCCAGTTGCCTTCCGGGTAAGATTCAAGGTGCTGGTTATGACCTATAACGCCCTAAATGGCATGGGTCCGGGTTACTTACGGGAACATCTGCTGCCGGCATCAGCTTCCCTTCGTCCGGTGCGCTCCCACAGAGAGGGCCTCCTTCGGGTGCCGTCGGTCAAAGAGTGTCGATTGGCGGCCCCCAGGGGGAGGGCGTTCTCAGTGGGCGCGCCAGACCTGTGGAACCGTTTACCGGTGGAGCTCCGGACGGCTCCCGACCTTCGCTCCTTCCGACGTGACCTAAAAACATATTTATTTGAACAAGCCGGCCTGGTCTGATGGGTTTGGTTTTTTTTTTAATGTTTTGTAATTTATTAAATTGGGCTATTGTATTTAATATCTTTTTAATTTTTATATATTGTATTTTATTGTATTGCCTTGTACACCGCCCTGAGTCCTTCGGGAGAAGGGCGGTATAAAAATTAAATTAAATTAAAAAAATAAATAAATAAAAAGGTGTCCCGTCCCCCCCAGGCTTCTGCAGCCTCAAGGTCTGGTGGGGGTGATAAGGTTCTTCCTCATTTGAACTCACAACAATCCTGCCAGGTAGGCTTGCTGTCTTCTGATCCTGACCCTGATGAGTTAGAGGTCAGAGTAAGAGAGCTGCCTTCTTTTTTAGACCTTTGCTTTCTATTAGCTCATTAGTGCTTATGCCTTTTCTGCTTTCTGCAAAGTGCTATTTATCCCTAAAGGGAGTATGGTGTTCGGCATGCGTGCATGTGTGTGTGCGCATGCATGTGTACACATACGAGATTTCCTGGCCTGGCTGCTGTTGTTAGTTGCAAAGTTGTGACCGACCCATCGCGACCCCATGGACAACGTTCCTCCAGGCAATCTATGGCTGTGAAAGTTGGACCGTAAGAAAGGCTGAGCGCCAAAGAATTGAGGCCTTTGAACTATGGTGCTGGAGAAGACTCCTGCGAGTCCCTCGGACTGCAAGGCGATCAAACCGGTCGGTCCTAAAGGAGATCAACCCTGACTGTTCTTTAGAAGGCCAGATCCTGAAGCTAAAACTCAAATCCTTTGGCCACCTAATGAGAAGGAAGGACTTCACTGGAGAAGAGCCTCATGCTGGGAAAGATCGAGGGCAAGAGAAGAAGGGGACGACAGAGAATGAGGTGGCTGGATGGAGTCACTGAAGCAGTAGGCGTGAGCTTAAATGGACTCCAGAAGATGGTAGAGGACAGGAAGGCCTGGAGGAAGGCTTGGCATGGCTAGCTAGTTTTTAGACTTTTTCTTTACAAGGACTAGTAATTTGGAGCATCTGTCCATCCATCTGTGTATCTGTCCATCTAGCTATATCTTTCCATCTTTTTTATCTATCTATCTATCATCTATCTATCTATCTATCTATCTATCTATCTATCTATCTATCTATCTATCTATCTTTCTTTCCATCTAGCCATCCATCCATCTATTCATTCATTGTCCTGTTTGATCTAGCTATATCTGCCCATCTTTTCATCTATATTAGTCTTTCCATCTAGCCGCCCATCATTATCTGTCCTGTCTGTCTGCCGATTTAGTTATATCGTTCCATCTTATCATCTATATTTGTCTTTTCATCTAGCCATCCATTCATTCATTCATTATCGGTCATGTCTATCCATCTAGCCATTTCGCTATATCTTTCCATCTTACCATCTGTCTACATTTGTCTTTCCACCTAGCTATCCATTCATCATTGTCTATCTAGCTGTCGTCTTGTCATGTATCTATAATTTTCCATCTATCTATCTATCTGTCTCAAGAGGGTTGAAGAGATTGGCATCATAAATTGCTCCTTAGTTGCGTGGTTTCATGTATTTATTGTCAGACTGCCCACAACTTGAACTTCTTGATATAAATGATCCTTGGCTCTGTTTGTGGAGAAAGGTATAGTTTTATTAGAGATCAAGGGTATTGCAGCATTGAAGAGCTTAAAATCACGGGCCAAAATCCCTAACTTCTACTCCCCCCCCCTTCCCTCTGCCAGTGTCTTATTGCCCACCCCAGTGTAATCAATCAAGTCCATACAAGATGTTTTCATAAGGGTCAGTCCTAAGCGCAGGTTGAGATGCAAGTTCCCTCCTCCTTCCAGCCCAGTGACCTTGAGTCAGCATCTTGGGAACGTACAGAGTCTACTTTCTATTTCCCAAGCATGCCCTCCTTCATTCCCCCTCCCCACAGTTCATGGCAGTCTGTTACCGCATAGCAATGAAGCACAGCAGGCGTAAGGTGGCAGCTGACACGTATATCCATACTTTAATGCAAAAAGAGGTGATTGACTCTTTAAGGTAGCATGAAGCTTAGATGTTGGGTTTTACCACAATTTCCACTATAGAGGTCAATAACCATTCTGGCTGGGGATTAGCAGAATGGTTCTAAGGCCCAGAAAGACAAAAACGTACAAGTTAGTTTACCAAAAGGCGATGCTGAGCGGTCTACATCTGGAAAGCAGACTGTGCATCTGTAATGTTTGCTCTTTGGGAAACTCTGGAGGGGTGGGCAACTGTGGTCCCTTTACGGCTTGTGGACTTCAGCTCCCAGAATTCCTGAGCCAGCCCTTAGTTGTAAAAGAGCCATCACCGGTTACTGTATCTCTGGAGGCCTGAGCTACTTAACTAAAGCCAGTATTTTTCCTTTTTCTTCCTTGGTTTGGAGTGTTTGCAGTGAAAGAACAAAGAACAAATGCACCAGAGATGAATCCCTTGTGTGTTTAACCACAATTAGTCAAATAAAGCTATTCTATTCTATTCTATTCTATTCTATTCTATTCTATTCTATTCTATTCTATTCTATTCTATTCTATTCTATTCTATTCTATTCTATTCTTATTTTTTCCTATTTCTATTCTATTCTATTCTATTCTATTCTATTCTATTCTATTCTATTCTATTCTATTCTATTCTATTCTTATTTTTTCCTTATTCTATTCTATTCTATTCTATTCTATTCTATTCTATTCTATTCTATTCCAGATATTCTATTCTATTCTATTCTATTCTATTCTATTCTATTCTATTCTATTCTATTCTATTCTATTCTATTCTATTCTATTCTATTCTATTCTATTCTATTCATTCTTATTCCATTCCATTCTTATTCCATTCCATTCCATTCCATTCCATTATTCTTTTTCTATATTCTATTCTATTCCCTTTCCCATTCCATTCCATTATTATTCTATTTCTATATTCCATTCCATTGCATTATTATTCTATTCCATTCCATTATTCTTTTTTTTCTATTCCATTCCATTCCATTCTATCCCTATCTCTATCCCTACCCCTACCCTCCATTTTTCTTCTGTCTGTGCTTTCTGAAGTGTTGAAATAGCTGCATTAAAGTGTGGGGACGATTTATGGTTGAAATAGGGGGTATATATATTATTGTTCCATTTTTTTAGTACAGCAGCAGTAGGACATTCTATGGATTGAGGCCACACGGGATTTTGGCAGCATGTGGTGGGTGCAACATAACACCGCTACCGTGTTAATAAAACGAGCTAGCCTCCTCATTGTTCTCTCCTCTCCCAGTGCAGCTTTTCTTCAACTTAACAACCATTTGTTTAGTGATCATTCAGACATACAACGGTGCTGGGGGAAAAACTAACTTACGGCTGCTTTTTAGACTTAAGCCCATTGCAGCATTCCCAACCGTCCTGTGATCCAAATTCGCCGGGCAGCTGACTCCTGTTTGTGATGGTCGCAGTGTCCCGGTGTGTGTGTGTGTGTCACGCGATCCCCTTTTTGCGAGGTTCCGACGAGCAAAGCCAACGGGGACGCCCGAGTCTCTTGACGGTTGCGTCAGTAACTCGACAACCGCGGTGGTTCACTTGAAAAGGGTGGCCAAGAAAGGTCGTAAAACGGAACAAACCTCCCTTAACCACCGCCTGGCTCAGTGACAGAAATTTTTTGGGGGTGGGGGAGGCTGGGTTGCGATAAACGCATGGAGGGTCGCCTGTGCTGTGTTGTTGTTGTTTTTTTTTTTTAAAAAAAATCCCTTTGTTTGTTTTCCCCGTGCCTCTCTAGCTTTTCCTTGGTTTGGCCTGGACATCGGCGGGACGTTGGTGAAGCTGGTTTATTTTGAGCCCAAAGACATCACCACGGAGGAGGAGGAGGAGGAGGTGGAGAACCTGAAAAGCATCCGCAAATACCTGACCTCCAACACCGCCTACGGATCCACCGGCATTCGCGACGTCCACTTGGAGCTAAGGGACCTTACGCTGTGTGGACGTAAAGGCAATCTGCACTTTATTCGCTTTCCCACTCATGACATGCCTGTTTTTATTCAGATGGGCAGTGAAAAACATTTCTCGAGCCTCCACACTACTTTATGTGCCACTGGAGGGGGAGCCTATAAATTTGAGCAGGACTTTCGCACAGTATGCAACCTTTTGCCTTCTATCCCCTTCAGCTAGGCCGAACGGGGGACCTTGTTCACGCTTTGGGAAGCATCGGTACCGAACGTGTGTCTTAATACAGGTGGTCCTCGACTCGACGGCCGCAATCTGAGCCCAGAGTTTATGTTGCGAAGCGAGACATTTTTTTTGGGGGGGGAGTGAGTTTTGCCCCATTTTACGACCGGCCTTGGCGCAAAAAAGCGACTTAGGACCCGTTTTTCACCCTTAACGGCCGACGCTCGGCAACTGGTTCCTATTTATGACGGCTGCAGCGTCCCGGGGTCACGAGATTTTTTTTTTTTTTTTGCAACCTTCCGACATGCAAAAGTCAAGATTCGCTTCACAGCCGGGTTACGAACTTTTAACAACTGCAGCGATTCGCTTAACCAGCTTAAAATGGGGCAAAACCCACCGAACAGCGATCCCACCTAGCGGTGTAAATATTGGACTCCGTTGGGGTCGTGAGTCAAGGACGACCTGTAGCCAGAGACTTTGGATGAAAAACCGCCCGATTCTGGTGGTCTCGGCGATCCCACTTCCACGAATAGTTTAGCTGCTAAGTCCGCAAAGAGGGAGCAAATATATGTTTCATGGAAGAAGCGTAAATTACCCTTCCGCTGTGGGCCGATGTTAACAGTAAATCCACTTGATTTATTCCCAGGAAATGCTGTCTGCAACCTCGACAGCTTTTAAGACTGGTGGGCTTCAGCTCCCAGAATTCCTCAGCAGGCTACGCTATGCTATGCTATGCTGGCTGAGGAATTCTGGGAGCTGAAGTCCACACAAGTCTTTAAAAGTTGTGAAGGTTGCAGACCCCTGGCCTGAAGCTCTGAAGATGTTGTTAAGACATCTGGAGAAGTCAGCTTTGTTCCTTCGATAGGCCAGTGGTTCAACCTGGTACAAGGCTATTAGCGTATTGTGCTTATGGTACTATTCTGCTTAAGGCGCCAGGCTGGAAAACAGAGAAACTGGGAATTCTAGTTCCATCTTAGGCGTGAAATCTGACTGGGTAACTTTGGGCCAGTTCTTCTTCTTCTTCTTCTTCTTCTTCTTCTTCTTCTTCTTCTTCTTCTTCTTCTTCTTCTTCTTCTTCTTCTTCTGCTTCTGCTTCTGCTTCTGCTTCTGCTTCTGCTTCTGCTTCTGCTTCTGCTTCTTCTTCTTCTTCTTCTTCTTCTTCTTCTTCTTCTGCTTCTTCTGCTTCTTCTTCTTCTTCTTCTTCTTCTTCTTCTTCTTCTTCTTCTTCTTCTTCTTCTTCTTCTTCTTCTTCTTCTTCTTCTTCTTCTTCTTCCCCTTCTCCTTCTCCTTCTTCATCACTTTCACCACCACCACTACTTCTTCTTCTTCTTCTTCTTCTTCTTCTTCTTCTTCTTCTTCTTCTTCTTCTTCTTCTTCTTCTTCTTCTTCTTCTTCTTCTTCTTCTTCTTCTTCTTCTTCTTCTTCTTCTTCTTCTTCTTCTTCTTCTTCTTCTTCTTCTTCTTCTTCTTCTTCTGCTTCTGCTTCTGCTTCTGCTTCTTCTCCTCCTCCTCCTCCTCCTCCTCCTCCTCCTCCTCCTCCTTCTTCTTTCTCTCTCTCTCTCTCTCTCTCTCTCTCTCTCTCTCTCTCTCTCTCTCTCTCTCTCACACACACACACACACACACACACACACACACACACAGGGTGTTCGTTGTAGAGAACATAGGAGGAAGAAGGAGTGTCGAATATGTTCTCCGCCTTGCGTTATTTGTGAAAATAATAAAGGCGGAATGTAAATAAATCACATTTTTATCACTGCCTTCCGGCAAACCTCTCCACTGAATTTGAACCAAGCAGCACCAAATTCCTTTTGAGGGTGGAGTGTATTTGATAGGGAAACTTTTTTTGTTTTTTTTCCCCAGTTTCCTCTTGGCCATTTCCCCCCCCCTCCTTTCTTGTTCTTTTAAATAATGCCTGTTGAGGATTGCACCTGTGATCGCCCGTGATTACTTTGCTATTGGTCTCGATGTCGGGCATCGACGTTTCCCGACCAAATTAATCTTTTCAGAGGCCACGTTCCTATGAGGGTTTTGAATTTGTCTTCCTTTGGATGCTTTTCCTGCTTTGGCTCCTTTCAGATGGAGAGATTTGCCGCGTGGGTCCTCGCTTTTGATGTGCATCCAGCTGCGTCCTAGTCATTTGGCTAGCTAGTCCTTGGGCCCTTCCAGCTGTTCAGGTTCCCGAGCTTTTCTCCTTGTCGTCCCGAAAGCAGACTAGATGGTTGCGTCAGGCAATGCAGGCGTCGCATTTTTTTTGCCAAAGATGCCACGCAGTCGGAGCGCGCTGCACAGCGGTTAAAGGGCAGTGCTGTTGAAAAGATTAGACTCTGGAAAGAAGGCAGAGAAGATGCAATCAAAATGATTAGGGGCTGGGGGCAATAGCATGCCAAGAACGGTTACAGGAATTGGGTAGGTCTAGCCCAGGGGTAGGCAACCTTGGCCCTTTTATGGCTTGTGGACTTCGATACCCAGAATTCCTGAGCCAGCATGGCTCAGCTTGGAAACCTCTCCCTTTTCCCTCAGCGTGGCTGGCTCAGGAATTCTGGGAGTTGAAGTCCACGAGTCATAAAGCGGCCTAGGCCAGGGGTAGGCAGCCTTGGTTCTTTTATGACTTGTGGACTTCAACTCCCAGAATTCCCGAGCCAGCCATGCTGACTCGGGAATTCTGGGAGTTGAAGTCCACAAGTCGTTTCCAACAGCCGAGGTTGCTTACCCCCTGGTCTAGCCCAACGAAAAGAAGGACCAGGGCGAGCCATAAGAGGAGTCTTCCAATATGTGAGGGTGGGGGGTGGGGGGGGGTCAGTCTATTCTCCAAAGCATCTTGAAGGCAAGATAAGACACAACGGATGGAAACTAATCAAGGAGAGAAGCAACCTAGAACTAAGGAGAAACTTCCTGACGGTGAAAACAATCAACCCGTGGAACGGCTTGCCTTCCAGAAGTTGTGGGTGCTCCATGACTGGAGGCTTTTAAAAAGTAGACTGGACGGCCATTTGTCTGAAATGGTCTAGGGCAAGGGTGTCAAGCTGCCGGCCCGCAGGCCGGACGCATCATGCCGAAACCGTGCCCACCCCATTGCTCGCAATGGGAAAAATAAAAATCACGACGCGTCGTGACGCGTCACGTGAGGTTGCGAGTTTGACACTCCCGGTATAGGGTCTCCTGAGCAAGGGGTTAGGAATAGGAGACCTCCAATTTCCCTTCCGACTCTAGTAGAAAACATTGGTCCACAGACCGGATCGTGATCAGTGGGCCTAAGTAGTTCATACCGACCGAATGAATAGGGATGAATATAAACAGTTTCTGTTGGTAGAGACAGAAGCGGGAAGGCGCAGGCCGTGGTATTTGTAGAATTGGAATCTGTCCGGTAGATCTGTTTATGAGAGAAAGATTCCCCCCCCCGTGAGCCTTCCCCCCCACCCCTCCAGTGTTTTCTCTCTAGCTCTCTTCAAAGCTTGTCTCTCCGAACAGGTGGGCGACCTTCAGCTACGCAAAATGGACGAACTCGACTGCCTTATAAAGGGCGTTCTCTACATTGATTCGGTGGGCTTCAACGGACACTCGGAGTGCTACTATTGTGAGAACCCCACAGATCCCGAAAAATGCCAGAAGATCCCCTTCAACTTGGAGGACCCCTACCCTCTCCTCCTGGTCAACATCGGCTCCGGGGTCAGCATCCTGGCTGTCTATTCCGAAGACAATTACAAGCGGGTGACGGGAACCAGGTGAGGCTCCACGCCACGGGGTTTGGCTAGTCTGAGGAAAAGAAGAAGTAAGGGGAGACACGATAGCAGCGTTCCAGTATTTGGGGGGCTGCCCCAAAGAAGAGGGGGGCACGTTATTCTCCAAAGCACCAGAGGGCAGGACGAGAAACAATGGTTGGAAGCTGATCCAGGAGAGAAGCAACCTGGAATTAAGGAGAAACTTCCTGACAGTGAGGACAATCAACCAGTGGAACAGCTTGCCACCAGAAATCGTGGGCACTCCACCACTGGAGATTTTTAAGAAGAGACTAGACAGTCACTAGTCATAAAAGAGCCAAAGTTGCCTACCCCTGAATTAGGGCAATAGACTTCAAGTCCCAGAATCCCTCAGCCAGCACATCTGGACTTCAACTCCCAGAATTTCTCAGCTAACTTGTGTGACTTTCAACTCCCAGAATTCCCCAGCCAACATGTGTGGCTTTTAAGTCCCAGAATTCCCTAGCCAACATGTGTGGCTTTTAAGTCCCAGAATTCCCCAGCCAGCATGCCGGCCAGAGAATTCTGGGAGTGAAGTCCATCCATTGCAAAGTTGCCAAGCTTGAGAAACACTGTATTAGGAAACCACTTTTGTGAGCCAAAATCTAGAGAAATCTGACACTCAGCAAAAGAGGAACTGTAACCCAGAGAGAAAATCCCACAGCAGAAATGAACGGAAATTTCCAACAGATTTTCACCAGAAGCTGTTTCTTTGGAAAAAGTTCCAAGGGGTTTCTAGCAAATGTCTCCCATCGCTTAGGGCTCCTTTGCATGAAGCCAGAAAGAGGGTCTTAGGAAAAGAGCCAAGGTTGCCTAGCCCTGGTCTAGGCCGCTTTATGACTCGTGGACTTCAACTCCCAGAATTCCTGAGCCAGCCACGCTGAGGGAAAAGGGAGAGGTTTCCAAGCTGAGCCATGCTGGCTCAGGAATTCTGGGAGTTGAAGTCCCCGAGTCATAAAAGAGCCCAGGTTGCCTACCCCTGCAGTAGGTAAATGTGTAGTAGCAGCTACCAGGATATCCAGAATTAGCTAACGAGGACTAAGTGGCCAAGACCAAGTGGCCTGAACTGCAAGGTGGTAAATGTGATTTAAAAAAAAACAACCAAATACAGATTCTTCTCCCTCACGTCCCCTTGCTGTGTTCGCCAGCCTTGACCGGTCTGTCTTCTTTGCTAGCCTGGGAGGAGGAACTTTTTTCGGCCTCTGCTGCCTGCTGACCGGCTGCTCCACCTTTGAAGAGGCTCTTGAAATGGCATCCCGTGGAGACAGCACGAAAGTGGACAAGCTCGTGCGGGATATTTACGGAGGGGACTACGAGCGCTTTGGGCTGCCCGGCTGGACCGTAGCATCCAGGTAAGCCCTCCGAAGATGTTTTACTTGAGAGCGTAACACATCCGGGCCATCTTATGGGTTGTTAAGTCTACTCTAGACCAGGGGGTCTTCAAACCTGGCCCTTTGATGACTTGTGGACTTCAACTCCCAGAATTCCTCAGCCAGTGTGCCTGGCTGGGGAATTCTGGGAATTTATTTATTTATTTATTTATTAAATTTTTATACCGCCCTTCTCCCGAAGGACTCAGGGCGGTGTACAGGGCAATAAATATCGAAATATAAATACAAAAGTTAAAAAAGATTAAATAATTATGCCCAATATAATACAACAATTAAAACTATGTTAAAACCAAATCCAAACCCCAAACCTATCAGACCAGGCCGGATTGTTCAAATAGATAGGATTTTAGATCGCGTCGGAAGGAGCGAAGGTCGGGGGCTATCCGGAGTTCAACCGGCAAGCGGTTCCACAGGTCTGGCGCGCCCATAGAGAACGCCCTTCCCCTGGGGGTCGCCAGTCGACATTCTCTAATCGGAGGCACCCTGAGGAGGCCCTCTCTGTGGGAGCGCACTGGACGGAGGGAGGTTGACGCCGGCCGCAGGTGCTGCCCTAGGTAATCCGGACCCATGCCATGTAGGGCTTTATAGGTCATCACCAGCACCTTGAATCTCACCCGGAGGGCAACTGGAAGCCAATGCAGCTCGCGGAGCAGAGGTGTAACATGGGAGTATCGGGAGACCCCCAACACAACTCACGCGGCTGCATTCTGCACCAGTTGAAGCCTCCGAGTGGTCCTCAAGGGCAGCCCCATGTAGAGAGCATTGCAGTAGTCTAAACGAGAGGCCACGAGTGCATGAGTGACCATATGCAGGGCATCCCGGTCTAGATAGGGCTGCAACTGGCGCACCAGGCGAACCTGGGCGAAGGCCCCCCTAGTCACAGCTCCTATGTGGTCTTCTAAGGAGAGCTGTGAATCTAGGAGGACCCCCAAGTTGCGAGCCCTATCTATGGGGGGTAATAACTCACCCCCCCATAGTAAGAGATGGAATAATCTGCATTTCCCGAGTTGAAGACCACAAGCCATAAAAGGGTCAAGTTTGAACACCCCCTGGTCTAGAGTCCTCAGAAGTCAGCGTTGTGTTGGTAGCTTAGCCCAGGGCTTTTCAACCTTTTCACCCACTGTACCACTTTTAGGATATGGCAACTTCCGAGTACCACCAGTTGCCTAGCAAGGGGTCAAAAATGTGATGACCCAAAACAAGGGGGGAAGTGATGAAGTACAGGTAGTCCTCGACTTACAACAGTTCGCTTAATGACTGTTCAAAGTGCCCCCCCAAGCCAAAGCCGAGCAAGACACCTGCCTGCCCGCCCGGCAGCGCTCTTCCTCCTGATCGAGGTTTTCACTGTTGTGAGCATTTCAGTTGAGGATTGGCGGTGGGGGTGGGGTGGGGGGGTGTTTGGTTTTTATCCCCCCCCCCCGTCTGCTAGGTGGTTGCAGCAGGTTTTGGTCACTTCACATGACCCTGGGACACTGTGACCGTCATAAATATGAATCGGTTGCCAAGCATCTGAATGTAAATCACAAGGCCCTGGAGATGCTGCAACATTCCAGCTGATCGGCGCTTCTTCTGGGCTCAGCGGAAGTGCCGGGATCAGCGCTGAGCTCCAGCTGGATCCTGGCATTGATCCTGGTGCTTCCGCTGAGCCCTGACAGCCCTGCAGCTCCAGCCGTCTCTCGCTCAGGCTTGTGCGGTGCGGCCACGGGTTCAGCCCATTCCCCTCCCCCGCTACCACTTTTCTAGGATGGTCGCGTACCACCTGCCAGGTGCCAATGTACCCCAGGTGGTACCCGTACCACCGGTTGAAAAGCCCTGCCCTGCAGTTCCCTCCGTGCTTTGACGGTGCGGCTGTGTTTATGTGTGTGTGTGAGTGTGTTGGACATGGCTCAACTCTTCTCCTCAAAAGCGCCTGTGCTCCCTCTTCCCATCCAGCTTTGGAAACATGATGAGCAAAGAGAAACGAGACGCAGCTAGCAAAGATGACCTGGCCCGGGCAGCCTTGATCACCATCACCAACAACATTGGCTCCATCGCGCGGATGTGCGCCCTGAATGAGGTACAGGATATTTGTAGCTCAGGGGTGAGCTGTGGGGGGTCCTTGGTGCTCCCTCTGAGCTGCCTGCTTTTCTTGCAGACGTTTCCTCACCCAGCTAGGGAACGTCATCAGTGCTGGAAGGCAGTGGGGTTTGTAGAGAGGAGGAGGAAGAGGAGGAGATGGAGGAAGAGGACTGTAGGGTCCTAGGTGCTCTCTGAGCTTATTTTCTTGCAGACGTTTCATGGCCCAACTAGGTAATATCAGTGTGAGAAGGGAGTGGGGTTTGAGGAGGAGGAGGAAGAGGAGGAGGAGGACCATGAGGTCCTTGGTGTTCTCTGAATTTCGTGGTTTTCTTGCAGACGTTTCATGACCCAACTAGGTAACATCATCAATGCTAGAAGGAAGGAGGAGGAGAAGGACTGTGGGGTCTTTGGTGCTCTCTGAGCTGGGTGGTTTCCTTGCAGACGTTTCATCACCCAACTAGGGAACATCATCAGTGCTGGAAGGGAGTGGGCTTTGTAGAGTGGAGGAGGAAGAGGATTGTGGGGCCCTAGGTGCACTCTGAGCTTATTTTCTTGCAGACGTTTCATGACCCAACTAGGTAACATCATCAGGGCTAGAAGGGAGGAAGAAGACAGTGGGGTTTGAGAGGAGGAGGAGGAGGACTGTGGGGTTCTTGGTGCTCTCCAAGCTTGGTTGGTTTTTTTTTTGCAGACTTCATTACCCAACTAGGTAACATCATCAGTACTAGAAGGAAGTGGGGTTTGCCAAAAGGAGGAGGAGGAGGACGACGACTGTGGGGTTCTTGACACTCTCTGAGCTGGGTGCTTTCCTTGCAGACATTTCCTTGCCCAACTAGGGAACATCATCAGTGCGGGAAGGAAGTGGGGTTTGTAGAGAGGATGAGGAAGAGGAGTGTGGGGTCCTAGGTGCTCTCTGAGCTTAGTGTAATCATGGTCGTGAGTACCCCCATGTTTTTTTTTTCCCCTGAGTTGGCTTGGCGACAGACAGGTGGGGATGTAGGTTCACTTCTGTTTCGTTTGTTTTTTTATTTAAAAAAAAGTAAATGGCATCTTTTATCTTTTACTTTTTCAGCAATTAAGCTGACTTTGTAATAATGCCGCTTGGTGTGTGTGTGTGTGTGTGTGTGAAAGCCCTAATAAGCAGGCATATACATAGAATGAAGGCTACACTGCTAAGCTTGTAAGCCGCCCTGAGTCTTCGGAGAAGGCCGGGATATAAATGGGATTAAAATAAAATAAAAATAAAATAAATCTTTCGATCCAGAAGGGGACGTGGCTGATAATGCCAAGCTGAGAACACGGTAAGTACTAAGCAGTCCTCGACTTCATGGCCATCCCCTCGGCAACTCTTTTGAAGTGGCGATGGTGCTGAACAGGGGTCACGGCCGGTCTTTGGAATCCCCTTCCCAACCGGCGCCTCTCGTTTTACGATCACGTCCCTTAAGAGACGGAACGTCCGGTCCCAATTGCCTCTCACAGGTTGAGGTCTACCTGGACAGCAGGAAGTCCCGGCGCCCGTTTGCAGCGTTGGCGTCAAGCTGGGTGCTTCCAGCTTCTTTACAGTGCTGCCTTGTTGCAACCATGTCAAGCAGCATTGTACAGGGCTATGAAAGAACCCAAGCCCGTCGTCTCCGTCCCGTCACCGTTTCCGTGCACCTCTCTGACCTCCCGCCGGTGCTTCAGCTCTTCCAGCGGTGGTAATCGAATCCATCCAATCCTGCTGCGGCTTGTCCTCTTTCTTATTTTTTCTTATTTTTTTACCTAAATGAACAGCCGGTCCCTAATTTATTCTTCAACAGCATCCGCATGCTATTTCCCCCCCCCCTTTTTCCCCCCGCAGAACATTAATAAAGTGGTTTTTGTGGGGAATTTCTTGCGAATCAACACCATCTCCATGAAGTTTCTGGCCTACGCTTTGGATTACTGGTCAAAGGGACAACTGAAGGCTCTTTTCCTGGAACATGAGGTAAAGTCTCTCCCTCTCTCTCTCTCTCTCTCTCTCTCTCTCTCTCTCTCTCTCTCTCTCTCTCAAAGGGACTAACTGAAGGCTCTTTTCCTGGAACATGAGGTAAAGTCTCTCTCTCTCTCTCTCTCTCTCTCTCTCTCTCTCTCTCTCTCTCTCTCTCTCTCTCTCTCTCTCTCTCTCAAAGGGACAACTGAAGGCTCTTTTCCTGGAACATGAGGTAAAGTCTCTCTCTCTCTCTCTCTCTCACACACACACACACACACACACACTTATTTTTCTTCCTTTTCCCTTAAAAAAAGGCCTGGCTTTTGTTTCCCCCCCCCCAGTTTTCGTTTTGACGATACGAATTGGACAAGGCAGTAAACTTAAAACTTGCATCCTAGTTCTTGTACTAAGAGGGCCAGTGTGATCTAGTGGTTAAGGCATCAGGCGAGAAACTGGGAGATTGTGAGTTCTAGTTGCGACTTAAGGGGGGGAAAGCTGGCTGAGTGACTGGGCCAGTCACCAGGAGACAGTGAGTTCTCCTCCCACCTTCGGCACGAATGGTGACTTGGGCGACTGGACCAATCACCAGGAGACGGTGAGTTCTAGTCCGACTTTAGGCACGCATGGTGAATCGGGTGTCAGGGCCAGTCACCAGGAGACGGTGAGTTCTAGTTCCACCTTAGGCAGCATTGGTGACTTTGGTAACTTGGGCCAATCACCAGGAGACGGTGAATTCTAGTTCTGCCTTAGGCATGAATAGTGATTTGGGTGATTTTGGCTAGTCACCAGGAGATGGTGAGTTCTAGTCCCGCCTTAGGTCTGAAAAGGTGTCTGGGTGAGCTTTGGCCAGTCTGTCTCTCTTAGCCCAACCTGCCTGACAGAGTTGTGGGGAAATTTGGAGGAGGAAGACACTTTGGGGGTGTTTGCCTCCTTGAGTTGTTTATGGAAAAATAAAAAGGTGTGAAATAGATAAGATAGACAGACAGACAGACAGATAGATAGAGGTAGATAGAGATGATAGGCACATAGATACAGATAGATAGACAGACATAGAGATAGAGATAGATACAGATAGAGAGATGATAGATGATAGAGATTGATATAAGTGATAGATGATAGATGTAAGATGATAGAGATGATAAGATAGATGATATAGATTATATATATAGATGATGGAAGAGATGATAGGGATAGATAGATAGTTGTAGATGATAGATGATATAGATTATAGATATAGATGGATGATAGAGATATAAGAGATGATAGAGATGATATATATATGTAGAGAGAGATAAGAGATAGAGATGAGATGATAGAGATGATATAGAAATAAGATGATAAAGAGATGATAGATAGATGATAAAGTGATAGATATGATAGATGATAGATAGAGATAGATAGATAGATACCGTAGACAGACAGATACAGAGAGAAAAGATAGAAATATAGATAGATAGATAGATAGATAGATAGATAGATAGATAGATAGACAGACAGACAGACAGACAGACAGACAGACAGACAGGGTGGACAGACAGACAGATGGACAGATAGATGGACAGAAGATAGATAGACAGACACATAGATAGATAGATAGATAGATAGATAGATAGATAGATAGATAGATAGATAGATAGATATGAGAAATAGATTTATATCCTTTAACTGTCTCCTGAAAGTTTTGCAGTTTAGTGAGGGTTCTCAGTGATAAAGAGGGGAGAAGAGTTGTTATTACCATTATCGTCGTTGTTTTATTATTTATTAAATTTTTAATGCCGTCCGTTTCCCCGCTACAAGGGTGATTTTTGTTGGGAGAAGATAGCACGAAATGTAGCATTTTTTAAAAAAACAATGCATTTAATCATTTACTTTCTGTTGTTTTAATTTTAAAACAGGGATATTTCGGAGCGGTGGGGGCTCTCCTTGAGCTTTTGGAGACATCCTGAATATCTTAAAAGAGTCGGGACCCCGGGCTTCAACAGGGGATTCCTAGCTAAGGCGGAACATTCTAGGTGACACGTTGATTTCATTGGCAAAACCAACGGCTTCTTAACAACCGAAAGAAAGGGATCGCGAACGACATCACTGGTTCTTTGCCGAGAAGAACAAATGGAGCGGGGGGTTTTTTTGTTCTCAGAGGTAACAAAGTAGGTTACTGGGTTGGAACTCTTCTGTGCAGTATGAAACTGTGTGCAGTGGGCAGATCTCAAACGTTAAAAGCTGTGCGTTTGCTCTCGCTTGTGTTGAGCCACGTTTATTTCGGGGACTTGGAAACGGCTGCAGCTGTCACGTAATAGACAAGTTCGTGCTCTTCTCAGAATTATTTTAAGGGTGGTTCTTATTTTGTATGGACTCTCGAAGGGCTGGCTTGCCTTTTCGCAACGGCGTCAAGATGTGCAGAATGTGGAAACCCACCCACAATATTAAATCTGTTTTCTTACAAAGAGCCGTCCTTGTCCCTTGATTGCGACGGATCTTGGTCTTCAGGTAACAAGCCAGGGCAAAGAATTGGGAAGCGAGAGAGGAGAGAAAAGGAAAGAAAGAAAAAAAAGAACCGTGGGTTCACAATTTTGTTTACAATGCTACAGTGAACTTTCAGTTTTCTCCTACCAAAAATAAGGGTGGCCCTTATTTTCTTGACCAGTGTGCCATAAATTGACCACAGAAAATACTGTAGCCAACAAGGAAGTGTCTGGAATGGAGTGGAATGGAATAGAAAATAGAATGGAGAATAGAACAGAACAGAATAGAATAATGGTTAGAATAGAATAGAAATAGAATAGAATAGAAAATGTGGAATAGAATAGAATAGAAAATGTGGAATGGAATAGAATAGAATAGAAAATGTGGAATAGAATAGAATTAGAATAGAATAGACGGATGGATGATAGACGGTTGTAAGTCAAGGACTTCCTGTAACCAAGTGCCTTGACTGCTTCATCAGAGCGGAGGGTTTAAGTTTGATATTTAAACCAGTTTATATTTTGAAAGAACGTTGGCTGTAGGCAACCTTGGCTCTTTTATGACTCGTGGACTTCAACTCCCAGAATTCCTGAGCCAGCCACGCTGAGGGGAAAGGGAGAGTATTCCAAACTGAGCCGTGCTGGCTCAGGAATTCTGGGAGTTGAAGTCCACGAGTCATAAAAGAGCCAAGGTTGATCTCAACACTTTTCATCCTTGGGCTGTAGGGGGCAGGCTAGTTCTTTCCAAACAGCCTTGACTAAGAGTTCTTGGTCGTCCCTCCCCCCTTTCATTTATTTCTTTTTAAATAGTTCAAATACTAATAGATTATTCGAAAGGAGTATTCGACTTAACGGCCACAAGGGAGCCCAAAATTTCTGAGACAGATGATAAGTGAGTTTTGCCCCTGTGATCCCCTTCAGCGACCTTCCGAGAAGCCAAGTCAGTGGAGAAGCCAGATTCCTTTTAACAGCCATGTTACTACCTCAACACCTGCAGCGATTCACTTAGCAACTGCGGCAAGGAAAGTCGTAAAATGGGGCAAAGCGGCGGTCTTGCCCAGCAGTGGAAAATTCGGGCTGAATTGGAACCGTAAGTCGAGGACGCCCTGTATTCCAGGAATCGCCCTTGGCGGCATGTAGGAGGGGTGTAGGAAACCATTTGTACTTGCCCCATCGACAGCTCCGTGCAAGATACATGCAGGAGAGGGACAAAGCACTCAACCTGCAAGGGGTTCCAGCAGTGGGAGATCATAAACATGGCTTGTCTTTTCGCTCCAGACTTGAATGGTTTCCAGATTCTTTCGACTGCCAGCCTCCTTTGCAGTTAATTCTGGTTTATTGTTGTTGTTTTTTTGCAAGTATTTGCAAGTGGTTTTTTTTCCAAGTAAATGCACTTGGAACACCCTTGTGCAAGGAATGGATGGATAACCTCAGCCAGGGAAGGGAAATGGAACAAAACCAAAGACGTCTGCTTTTTTTTGATGCTGGGTTTTTTGCAGGATTCACACAATGTGCTTAATTAACCTGGTTGCTGAATCAAAGCAACGTTCTGGGTTTGGACAATATACCCGTAGTGCTTGACTTGCAACTGTTTTACAACGGGACTGAAAGAAGTGACTTTACGACCGTTTTTCACATTTACCACCGCTGGGTCCCGTCATCAAAATCCAGACGCTTGGCAGCTGACTCACATTTATGACGGTCGCCATGTCCCGGAGTAAGGTGATCCGCTTTGGCCACCTTCTGACAAGCAAAAGTCAATGGGGGGGATGCCAGATTCGCTTAACAATCCCGTTACTAACCTAGCCACTGGAGTGATTCACTTAACAACCGTGGCAGGAAAGGTCCTAAAACGGTGCAAAACTCACTTTAGCGACTGCTTTGCTTAGCAGTGGAAAGGTTGGGCTCAATTGCGGTCGTAAGTCGAGGACTGCCTGAATTCCGGGTGGTTGTTTTTGCTGGCTTACTGCTTCCCATCCTGGCCTTATAAGTGGAGATGGTCTGCAAACATTGTTAAGTCAATAAAAAAACAATCTGGATTCCAAATAAAAGTGGTGCCTTGGCATTCCTCAGCTGCTTTGAAACTCATCGAATTTAGCACTCAACACGTTTTTGAGGCGAAAATTTTGTTCCGGACTCATTGTTTGGTAAAGGTAAAGGTTCCCCTGCACACGCGTGCTAGTCGTTTCCGACTCTAGGGGCCGGTGCTCATCTCCGTTTCAAAGCCGAAGAGCCAGCGCTTGTCCGAGGACGTCTCCGTGGTCATGTGGCCGGCATGACTAGACGCCAAAGGCGCACGGAACGCTGTTACCTTCCCACCGGAGTGGTCCCTATTTTTCTACTTGCATTTTTTTTACGTGCTTTCGAACTGCTAGGTTGGCAGGAGCTGGGACGAGTAACAGGCGCTCACCGTTACGCGGCACTCGGGATTCAACCCGCCAAACTGCCGACCTGATTGACAAGCTCAGCGTCCTAACCCACTGAGCCACCGCGTCCCTTATCATTGTTTGGTACTCAGTGCATAAGCTACAACTGGTCGGTGTTGGCTTCCTTGCGACTCACCACAGTAGTGGCCAAAATTGCGGAAACCTTTGGGGGAAAGTGTATTTTTGAGGTTTGGTGTCTAATAACACCGCTTTTTTGGGGGGGAGGAGTACCATAAAATTATATATCAATGGAAAGATAATTTAATGGAGAACGTAGTGCAACAAAGTTTGTTCAATTATCTGTACTGTATTCTATGAAAAGTTTACAGCCAAATCACCAGAAAAAAGGAAGCACAACTTGCTCAGGTTGATCTCAGGTAGCTTTCCTTCATCTGATTGTAGCCAATGAGCACGAGCGTTTAGAGAGCCAATCGGGTGTCATCTTGTTTTGGCAATGAGCCAATCAGATCACAGTAGGATCCAGTGATTGATGTCATGCATTGAAGCTGAAAAGAGGTCATTTGTCAGTGTGTTACGACGTGATCCCCATCAAGTTGGGTTGGTTTTTTTTTGTGTTCTTTCATTTAGTGAGCTTGCAAAACGTTAATAAAATTAAAGTAACGGTGCAAAGAGCCGACTGGTTGCCCAGAAAGCAACGTAAAATAGTATTAAGTGAACAAGGCTACAGTTATAAAGGAAGTAGGAAAAATGGGTGGAAACTTAACCAAAGGCGGCATTTTTCTACCGTACACTTTTCCCAAAAGGTTTCCACAATTTTGGCCACTACTCTATTATTCCTTATAGGAAAAATTGGTTTGTTACTGTTTTTGGTACTCACCGCACCTCCCAGAACCAATTAACGATGAGTACCAAGGTACTACTATGATACTCTGTGAATTGGAGGGCCAGCCAGCAATGGCAAACCGCGAGCAGGCCATACATGTGTGATGACTTCCCTCGGACGCTTCCCCAGATCCCTGCCAAGAAGCAGTTCCAGGCATGGCTGGAGGGGAGTTGGTCAGTGGCTCCAAGCAGCAGTCTTGAGAGGGATTTGGCTCAAACAGAGCCGTAGCAGGACAGCCCTGAGGCTTCAGGTGAGGAAGGCCTGCAGTGATGAGGAAGAGGGACTGCCTGCTGCCCCTGATCCGAGAACAGGCAGAGAAAAGGCAGGAGCAGAGAAGGACAGTCAGATTTCTCAGGAGGAGAAAGCCTCGCCCTCCTTAATGGGCTGCACCAGAAACTGGCTCTTTAGCAGAGCAGACAGATGGAGGCCATGCTGGGAACCACGTGTTCGTTTCCTAGCTGAGTGTTTTCTGGTTGTTGTGATGCTTGCCTTGCTTTGGATTGATACCGTGCCTTGTGAACTCTGAACTTCCCCTGCCTTGTGAACCCTCTTGTGGATTTAATTTTGCCCGGTGGGTTTATCTCGTCTGGGAAACTTTCAAGGGCCTTGTGGGCCCGTCGGCCATCGCTCTCTGGACTAGCCTCGGACTGCTTTTGGCTGGACTTCATTGGGAGACTTCCGGGGTTTTGACAAAGGGGAATTGCTGGGGAACATTAATAAACCCACTAAACCACCCTGAATGTGCACGTGCAAGCAAGCGGGACAGCGCGATGGAAATGTGAATGCTCGGATGGCGACTTGGACTCGCGCGATTCAACCGCATGGCAACATCCGACATCACTTAGGAGCCGTGCCAATTGTAGCAAAAATGTGGGAATGAATAACTTAAGATGGCGCGGACACATCCTACGCGGTAAAGAAGACTCCGTGTTAAGGACAAGCCACGTGTCTGGACCCTGATGGCCGGCGACCCCATGGCAGACCCAAGGAAAGGTGGATGGGCTGCATCGAGGAGGCCATGAAATACGTGGGCGTCAGGCCTGGAGATGCCCCGGATCGACTCAAATGGACACAGCTCTGAGGGGTCCTTGGTGCTCTCTGAGCTTGAATGTTTTCCTGTGGACATTTCATGACCCAACTAGGTAACCTCATCGGTGCTAGTAAGGAGTGCGGTTTGCTGTCTCTTTATATTCTGGTGTCTTGCCTGTTTGGGGGTGTGTGTGGGAGGGCAGTCTTAGGCTGCTTACTAATGACTCTTTGGCGGTTTCTTGATTCGGGGTATTGCTTCCTTGACTGTTGGTCCGAAGTCAACCCTGGAGTTAATCTATGCTGATCTGGGTGCCGATTGCTGGTGTGGAGGTGCTGGAGTCTCACTTTGGAACTTGTTTTGATTGTCTCTTTTGCAGAGTCTGTAGATGTTGTTAATGTCTATATGCACATTAATATAAACGTGACAGCAAACAGCACTCCTTACTAGCGCTGATGATGTTACCTAGTTGGGTCACGAAACGTCTGCAAGGAAACCAAGCTCAAGAGAGCACCAAGGACCCCACAGTCATCTTCCTCCTCTCCACAAACCCTACTCCCTTCTAGATGATGTTACCTAGTTGGGTCATGAAACGTCTGCCAGGAAACAAGCCAGCTCAGAGAGAGCACCAAGGATCCCCCATTCCAACCCTGAGGCACAAATATTCTCCTTCATTGGAGACAGCTTTGCCCATGCGGCCATAAAGCGGAATAACGCTAGGAAGATGACCGAGGTACTACTATGTTTGCGAGCAGAATTCCCCTCCTTTCTCCCCCCCCAATACGACTGTTACTAAGCCGGGAAACCCTTGTTTTTCTCCGGAAATCCGCGTTGCAGCAACCTTCCGCCTCCTCACCTCTTTCCACAACCGGAGGGAGATTATCCCTGGCGGATTATCCCAAAGCGGCTTTGCTGTACAGATTCTGCAGCTCCGTCATGTCCAAAATTTGCCTTTTTATTTACATTTCAAGTCAAATCACATGCGAACGCCCGCCCCGCCCTGCTTTTTTTTTTTTAAGAAGAGTTGTGATTAGCAAAAAAGAGGCATTAGAATTTTAAAATAGCAATTAAATATACAAAAATAGAGCTTATAAAATAAAACCCCAGCAACTGTTTTCTTTGTCCTTTTCCTTTTAAAAAAAATTCTGCAGAATTTAGGGGTATGTGTGTGTGTGTGTGTGTGTGTGTGTGTGTGTGTGTGTGTGTATATATATATATATATATATATATATATATATATATATATATATATATATATATATATACATACACACACACACACACACACACAGACATAAAAGGTAAACTTTCCCCCGCACGTGCACGTGCGTGCTAGTCGTTTCCGACTCTAGGGGCCGGTGCTCATCTCCGTTTCAAAGCCGAAGAGCCAGCGCTTGTCCGAGGACGTCTCCGTGGTCATGTGGCCGGCATGACTAGACGCCAAAGGTGCACGGAACGCTGTTACCTTCCCACCGTCGTGGTCCCTATTTTTCTACTTGCATTTTTACGTGCTTTCGAACTGCTAGGTTGGCGGAAGCTGGGACGAGTAACAGGCGCTCACCCTGCTACGCGGCACTCGGGATTCGACCCACCAAACTGCCGACCTTCTGATCGACAAGCTCAGCGTCCTAACGCACTGAGCCACCGCGTCCCTTATATATATATATATATATATATAATTTTAGTGTACAAATGCGTCTGTGAATCCAGGTCAGATCCCTAAGGTTCATAAACTCTCAAGAGTCACACAATTTACAAAATGATGGGGGGAGAAAAAACATAAGGGTCACAACTGGACCTGGATCTTCTAAGGAAATCTGTACACCTCCACCGTTATCGCCACCTCCACAAAATTTGTGCCAGAAATCAGGAAGTTATCTTACTATATGTGGGCTTGAAGGAACTGTCTTATGTCGGGGTGTCCAAACATGGCAACAGTAAGACTTGTGGACTTCAACTCCCAGAATTCCCCAGTCGCCATGGCTGGCTGGGGAATTCAGGGAGTTGAAGTCTGCAGGTCTTAAAAGTTGCCAAGGTTGGACGCCGATGGTCTATATGCCAATATTAGAAAAATCACATTGATTGTTGTAATACTGGATAAGGAGCCCCTCCTTGCATCCTCCGAACAATTTGAGACATTTGACAAATAACACCTCCCCACAAAAAAGGGGGGACCAAACCTCGGTTGTTATGAAATGCACCCGACGGACCAGCATCCACATTTTCACAGGGACAATGAGGTCTAGAAACGTGCTCATTCTAACACACGCAGGTATTTTCAAGAAGTCCAGTTCACTAAGGTCAACTCCCCCATCAGTCTTGTCTCGACTGACCTCCTTCTTAACGAAAGAACAACAAAGTGCGTAAGTCGGATGGAAGTCCAGATTTTTGTGAGCGAAAATAAAATTTGGAAGAGGAAGCATTTGTGTTTCGGTGGCTTGTGGCTCTAAGCTGCCCTCCAGATGTTTGGGGGCCACTGTTCCCAGAATTCTCACGTTTTAGAAGGGCCAGGCTTTTGGGAGCTGTAGTCCCACGCCGGGCGGTCCCCAGGTTGGGGGATATAAGTGCGACGGGAAGAAGCCGTCCCAGCTTCTTGCCCACCAACTCAAACCAAACGTTTTGCTAAAATCTGACAAGTTCTGGCTGATTTTTGCCCAAGAGGAGAGCACGATTCTTAACAATATCGCACGATGAGGGCGTATTCACAATTCCACCGGCTTTCACACCTTTTCTTTATTTTCCATCCTGGTTGACCAGCGCGTGCAATCTTAAGGCAGGGCTGGAAAGACTTTTTTTTTTATGACCGTCGCTCTAGACTTCTTGGAAGCTTCCCACCCAAATCTGCCTGTTATGACTCTTTTTTGCAAAACCCGTTAAACACGCCATCCGGGGCCCAAAACAGATCTCGCGTTACATTGGAGGGAAAAAAGAAAAAATCAAATCCACACTAATCCAGAGGACGCCGTTGTGTGCTGGCACACCGTTCGATAAGGATTCACATTCGGGGAACGAGACAGGTCGCAGCCTGTCGCATCGTCCCTGCAAAGTCCAAAGAATGTACTTTGGCTAAAGGGGATCTCATCAGTTCCTCAGAGTTTCCTGGAGTAGCCGATGTTGGCGCGAACCTCTTCCTTCCCTTTTTCACCAGGCGTTCCCGAGGCTCGGATGGATCGGCAAGGCCTCCCCCACCTAACCCTCCACAATTCAGGGCAGACCACCCTCCCCATTCTCGTCTTTTAACCAAACCCTGTTCCTCTGAAGGTATTCCGTTAACTGATCCAGAGGCGGCAGGAACTGCAACGAACTGCACAAAATTGTTTCCTATTCCTGTCTCCTCTTCCGACGAGGATTCTCTTGCTGCATTTCGGCTCCGGGACTCACGAAGCAATTTGCTTTAAAAAAAAAAAGATCATCCCAACGGCTAGAATCCAAATCCACAATTTCCCCACATGGATGGCATCTCTTTCTCTCTCTCTCTGTGTGGAGATGGATGCTTGCTCTCCAGGTCAGTCTCCTAATCTTTGGAGTCTTTTTCTCTCTTCTTCTTGCTGGCCGCCTGATTTGAATCCAAGCCCGGCAGCTGACCTTGATAAAGTGCATGTATTTTTTTTTTAAAAAAGGGAAAAAAATTAAGGAGACAAAACGGGAGACTCGCCAGCGTTCCTGCGTCCTTGCAAGCTCCGTCTTGTTGGTATTTCCCTCGTTGGAGCATCTGTTCCCCTTCGGTGCATCCCGGGCGTGTTTCATGAGATAAAGGAGGTCCGGGAAAACACTCCGAAACCGTGAGTAGCGGGGACAGAGAGTGGCGAGTCTCTGCGGGAATTGGAGTCCATTAGGGAAAACAAAGGGGGAGCCGGGGGGGAGCTATACGAGGTTGGCCGTCCCAGGCAGAGGTTCCTGGGGGGGTCCAGGGTGATCCGGCTTGTTGTGGAGCTGGGCCAGTTGCAGGACGGCCATGTTGCAGAGGGGGCAAACTTTCCGGACCTCCAACCATTTAATGAGACATCTGTCAGAAAAGAGAGAGAGAGAAAAAAAGCTTTATGGATACTCCTCGCCTTACAACCACAACAGAGCCCAAACTTTCTGCATCCGTCCAGTCAACTCGGCCCCATTTTTTACCACCTTCCTTGCCAGACCCGTTAAGTAAATCCCCGCGGTTGTTAAGTCAGCAACCCGGTGCTTAAGGGACTTCGCTTGTCAGAAGGTCGCAAAAGGAGGACCCGGCACATTGCAAACCGTCGTCATAAATATGAGCCAGCGGGTCAGTTTTGATCCTGTGTACCCTGTGGATGCTGCAGCAGTCGCTGAGTCTGAAAAACGGCCCTGAGTCACTTTTGGCCAGGGCCGTGGCAACTTTTGAGCAGTCACTAAATGAATTGTTGCAAGTCGAGGACTACCTGCCATTTGGAATCTGGATGGGGAGCAATCACAAGCAAAGCGATTCGGTGGTAGATTAGAGAGAGGTTTTTATCCTGAACGTGCCACTTTAGGAAAGCGATGAATAAGACAAAAACGTGGCTGGAAAACGTGGCGTTATCTGAACAGGGTGGGTTGCGGGAGGCATGTTGGATATTTTCTTTACCTATCATTAAATTTATTGGCCGCCAATCTTACCACAGGATAATTTTGGGTGGCTTAACGTGGGAATGTGTTCGCCACCTTGAGTTAGTTGTAAAAATAATAAAGGTCGAATACAGATAAGTCCTTGACTTAGGATGAAAATTGAGCCCCAAATTTTCATTGTTAGGCAAAAGAGGTTGTTAAGTGACTTTCGCCCCATTTTACAACCCTCTGGCCACAGTTAAGTGAATCACTGCAGTCATTAAATGAATCAACGGTTGTTAAGTGAATCCAGTGTCCCTTCCCGCCCCACTGACGCTGCTTGTCAGAAATCACCCAACTGTTCTGTCCCAGCCTACATGAGTCCTTGTTAGGCTCACAAGCAGAAACCCCCTTTTCCAATAAGCAGGCAGGAACTTCAAGAAAAACCAACCCCTTTTATTCTCACAGACCTGAGTCAATGTCCAAGGCAAACAAACACAGTCTGCAGAAACTCCATCCTCAACATGAACAGTTGCCTTCGACAACCAGCACTTCCCACACCTTCCCTTTTATTATTCAGCCCAGGCGTGGCTTCCTAATGCCTTCTCCTTTGCCTTTGGAGCCACCCCATTGCCTTCCTCTGTCCTACTCGCTTCTCTTGCCCGCACTTTCGTGCTTCCTGGATTTGTCCCAGCTGTTCCTCATCACCGTCCAACTCAGGCTCCCAGCACAGCTGTGTCTCAGCCTGAGCGCGAGTAGAGGGGCCGGGCTCCTCGTCCAACTGTAAGTCTTGGAGCAACTCAGAGCCTTCCTCTGACTCTTAATGTCACTCCAGGCCTCTCCTCCTCCTCCTCTGAGTCCTCAGACTCAGCTGCTGGATCCACAGGCTGGCGAGGAATCCCAACACCAGGAAGGTTACAAATAGTGATCACACAACCATGGGACACTGCAACTGTCATAAATGCAGGCCAGTTACCAAGTTCCCGAATTTTGAACGTCCCCGTGCTCACATGTTGGCTGGGGAATTCTGGGAGTTGAGTTGGAGTCCACAAGTCTCAAAGTTGCCAAATTTGGAGCGCCCCTGCCTAAAACGGATCGACAGTCTGAGCACGGCTGGCTAGGGAATGCCAAATTTGGAAATCCGTATCCTAGCCGATCTGAACTTACTTTCTATGGAACGCATGTTTGCACGGACAGATTCCCAGTTCATCCTTGGGTCTGAATTCTTCTAAACAAACGGCACAGATCTGGAAAAAAGAAAGAAAGAAAAAGAAACATTTTTCAAAAGCCGTCGTACATACAGAATATCCTGCCTTTGCGGAGATATGTGGGGAACATCTGAGGGGACAAGGCAAGATGGCTGACACGGCAACCATAAAGGCCTGCCTGGCTGTGTCTGAGGTTGGAAGCTAAGCAGGGTCAGCTGTGGTTCTCAACGGGATGAGAAATCTCAGGATTACAGGCCAGGTTGGGAGGTCATGAAATATCCGAAGATACAGGTAGTCCTTGACTTACAACGGTTTTGTTTAGTGACCGAAATGAAAACGGCACTGAAATGACTCACACTTTAGGACCGAGGCAGCAGCATCCCCGCAGTCAGGGGATCAAAATCCGGATGCTTGGCCACTGATTCCTATTTGTGACGGTCGCAGTGTCCCCGTGACCGTCCTGTGACGAACCTTTGCGACCTTGGCAAAAAGCCAAGTCAATGGGAAAGCCGGACTTACTGAACGACGGTGCCACTAAACAACGGCAGTGGTTCGCTTAACTACTGTGGCAAGAAAGGTCGTAAAATGGGCCAAGGCTCACTTAACAACTGTCTCGCTTAGCAACAGAAATTTTGGGCTCGATTGTGTTTGTAAGGAGGACTAACTGTAATAAGAGACAGTTTTTGTAGATCCTTCCTTCCTTCCTTCAACCTTTTCTTCTTTCTTTTCTTTCTCTTTTTCCTTCCTTCCTTCCTGACCTTCCGTTCTCTTCCCTCCTTCCCTTCCTTCTCTCCCTCCCTCCGTTTGCTTTTTAAAATCAGTCTTGTCTTATGATTTCACAGACAACCAGAGTTTGCAAGGGAATGTCAAAAAGCACAGAAATGGGACAAGAAGGGATGGGGGGATGTTAATAAAACAGCCAAAAGGAAGTTTCTGGAAAATGAATAAATAATTCCAGTAAAGTCGTCTTTGAGGGAAATTCTCCCTGCATCTATAAAAAGATATCTCTTTTAGGAAACTTGCTTTCTTTTTTGCACACAATGAAAACACCTACCGGGCATAATATGACTCATCAAAAAGCTTGGGAAAACTCATGAAAATTACATTTCCGGTACTAGGGTGAATGCAATAGGGTTTTCCCCCAGCTTCAGAGGAAAAATGATTCATTTTTATTTCCATTATTATTATTATTATTATTTTATTTTTAAACTTGCTGGGAATTTTCTCAAATTTGTAATCCTACTTTTAAAAGTGTTTCTGGGCACTGCTACGGATTTGGAGTAAAACGGAAAACCAGCCTGTAGTTGAACTCAACAACATAAACACCCGTGGAGGTTGTTTTGGCCAGGAGTATCGTCCAGAAGTCATCGGACAATGTTTCCCCCCCCCCAACTTCGCAATCTTATTTCCAACTCTGGATTTTACTAATGGGTTTTCTGTCTGAGTACGCCCCAGATCAAAGCCTCCTTTTTCAAAATGAGTCAAGGTCAGCTGGGTGACAACATCGCCCCGTAAGCTCCTGAAAGCAGGAGGAATACTCCGGCCTGATGATGACGGATGGGATTTCGTCGAAACGTCGCCACAACTTTCTGAAGATGAAAGGAACGCCGGAAGAAACCCGAGACTCTAGACCTACATATATATATATATATATATATATATATATATATATATATATATATATATATATATATATATATATGTGTGTGTGTGTGTGTGTGTGTGTGTGTGTGTGTATGTGTATGTATGTATGTAGAGAGAGAGAAAGATGGAAAGATGATATAGATTACATATAGATGGATGGATGATAGAGATAGATTAGATGATAGACTAGATAGATAGATGATAAGAGATAAATTACACGACAGACAAGACACCAAATGCAGGCTAAATTACAATGAAGATTTGGACGTGACAATGGAGGTGGAGCTTGACTTATAACAAAACAGAACACAGAACATAGAAAAATAGGCTTGGAAGGGACTTTGGAGGTCTTCACGTCCACCCCCATACCATTCCAACCAAACGGTTGCTTCTTAAAAGCCTCCAGTGATGGAGCACCCACACGTTCTGGTGGCAAGCCGTTCCTCTGATTAACTGTTCTCACAGTCAGGAAATTTCTCCTTAATTCCCGGTTCCTTCTCTCCTTGATTAGTTTCCATCCATTGCTTCTTGCCCTGCCTTCAGGTGCTTTGGAGAAGAGGCTGGCCCCCTTCTCTTCTTTGTGGTAGCCCCTCAAATACTGGAAGACTACTATCATGTCACCCCCTTGGACTTCTTGTTAGACTAGGCCAGGGGTAGGCAACCTTGGCTCTTTTATGACTCGTGAACTTCAACTCCCAGAATTCCTGAGTCAGCATGGCTCAGCATGGAAACCTCTCCCTTTCCCCTCAGCATTGCTGGCTCAGGAATTCTGGGAGTTGAAGTCCGCAAGTCATAAAGTGGCCTAGGCCTAGGCCAGGAGTAGGCAACCTTGGCTCTTTTGTGACTGGTGGACTTCAACTCCCAGAATTCCTAAGCCAGCCACGCTGAGGGGAAAGGGAGAGGTTTCCAAGCTGAGCCATGCTGGCTCAGGAATTCTGGGAGTTGAAGTCCACAAGTCATAAAGTGGCCTAGGCCAGGAGTAGGCAACCTTGGCTCTTTTGTGACTGGTGGACTTCAACTCCCAGAATTCCTGAGCCAGCCATGCTGAGGGGAAAGGGAGAGGTTTCCAAGCTGAGCCATGCTGGCTCAGGAATTCTGGGAGTTGAAGTCCATGAGTCATAAAAGAGCCAAGGTGGCTTACCCCTGGACTAGAAATATCTATTTCCCTCAATCATTCACCGTACGGTTTAGCCTGCGAGGCTGAGATCTTAATCAATGGTAGTTTAAGCAACCAAAAGACCAGCTTACCTCGTGCAAATTGAGTTCTTTGACTTTTTCCTTTAGGATAACCTGAAAATTAAAGAATAATAGGTTGGTGGAGGAATGCTAGTATTGCAAAACAAAACAAAACAAGCCCAGAATACAAGCCCAGAATTTTCCAAGTCTTTAAAAAAAACTTTCCCTAAGCAGAAAGTCTACCTCCAGACATATGGACCAACTCCCAGAATTCTCAGCAACAGTGATGTTAGACTGAGGAATTCTGGGAGTTGAAATCCAGGGTTGACTAAATGAAGGATGTTTTAAAGTTTAGGATCTGGTGGCAGATGGATGTGGCTCCCTCACTGAGGCCTTCTTGCTTATTCTGTTTATAAGAGAAATGCAGAGTCACCCAGTGGTTCTGTCCTTGCTGGAGAGAGATGAATAATAGAATCCTAGGGCTGGGAAGGACCTTAGAGGTCTTCTAGTCCAACCCCTTGCCCAAGGAAGGTATTTTTATACCATTCCAGACAAATGATTGTTCAATCTTTTCTTGAAAACCAGCACTACTCTGCTAGGATAGGATAGGATAGGATAGGATAGGATAGGATAGGATAGGATAGGATAGGAATAAGAATGGAATGGAATGGAATGGAATGGAATGGAATGGAATGGAATGGAATAGAATAGAATAGAATAGAATAGAATAGAATAGAATAGAATAGAATAGAATAGAATAGAATAGAATAGAATAGAATAGAATAGAATAGAATAGAATAATTATAGGACTGGAATAATGAATAGAATAGAATAGAATAGAATAGAATAGAATAGAATAGAATAGAATAGAATAGAATAGAATAGAATAGAATAGAATAGAATAACAGAGCTGGAATGGGCCTTGGAGGCCTTCTGGCAGGAAATCCTATACAATTTCAGACAAATGGTTGTCCAATCTTTTCTTATTTTTATACCATCCCAGACAAATGATTGTTCAATCTTTTCTTGAAAACCTCCAGTGATCTCCTTGGATAGGATAGGATAGGAATAGGATAGGATAGGGGAGTTGGAAGGGACTTTGGAGGTCTTCTAGACCAACCCCCTGCTCAGGCAGGAAACCCTATACGATTTCAGACAAATGGTTGTCCTATCTTTTCTTAAAAACTTCCAGTGTTGGAGCATTCACAACTTCTGGAGGCAAAGAGTTCCACTGATTAATTGTCCTCACTGTCAGGAAATTCCTCCTTAGTTCTAGGTTGCTTCTCTCCTTGATTAGTTTCCATCCGTTGCTTCTTCTCCTGCCTTCGGGTGCTTTGGAGAAGAGCTTGACTCCCTCTTCTTTGGGGCAGCCCCTGAGATATTGGAAGACTGCCATCCTGTCCCCCCTCGTCCTTCTCGTCATTAAACTGGACATACCCAATTCCAGCAACCATTCTTTGTATGTTTTAGCCTCCAGCCCCCTAATCATCTTTGTTGTTCTTCTCTGCACTCTATCTAGAGTCTCAACGCCTTTTTTACATCGTGGTGACCAAAACTGGATGCAATATTCCAAATGCGATCTTACCAAGCCAATAGAACATAACTGCCCCAAATAATGAGAAATTACTGTAAATTACTTGGATAAGGGAAGGGGAGACCGGCCTTACCTGTTTGTAGGCGTAAAGCTCTTTATGGGCTTGATGTCTTAATCTGGAAAGCAAAAACAAATATAAACATACATATATATATATGCAAAAGGACACACACACACACACACACACACACACACAAACAGCACATTGGAAACAAGGAGAAAAACGTTAACAGTTCATCTCGGTCTCGTCCCTCTGAGCAGAATTTCCAAAAAAATCAGCGATGTGGCTTTGTGGTTGCAACCACAGGAAGAACTCAATCTTCCAAATGTGTCATCAGAGAAACTAGCCATCATTATTAGCCATGGTTTGTTGCTGTAGGCAGCAAGATGTGGACAGGCAAGAAAAAGAACGGGGGTGGGAATCTTAAAATTTCTCCTCTTGGCTGAAGAAGAGATGGATTCACCCATGTTCATTCAAAGCAACTCTTGGTTTAGCGTAACTTGCTCATGGCTTGCCCTGGGAGTAGTCTTGGGGGGGGGGCGTTCCTTCGACTGGGAAACCGAGCATCCTACATGAAGCCAACTCCCCAAACAACGGAGAATTCCTGGAAGTTTGGCATTCAGACAAATCGGTCATCAACAAGCACATAGAGATAAACCGCAGCTACCTGCCATTCAAAAGAGACAATCAAAAAGGTAAAAACACCTCCCGGCCAGCTATCGACACCCAGCTAAGCGGAGATTAACACCGAGATGAATACTAAACAAATAATCAAACTGTATAAACAACAGTCTAATCAAGGGGCCACCAGGAAAACTCCCATTAATACCGACACGGCAAGCCATTTGTACGAACTCCATTCCCTTCCAGCACTGACGATGTTACCTAGTTGGGTCATGAAACACCTGCTAGAAAACAACCCAGCTCGGAGAGCACCAAGGGCCCCAGAGTCCTTGTTCTTGTCCTCCACCTCTGCAAAACCCAATCCCCTTCTAGGGCTGATGGTGTGATCTAGTTGGGTCGTGAAACAACTGCAAGACCACTCAGAGAGTACCAAGGACCCCACAGTCCTCCTCCTCCTCTTCCCTGCAAATCCCCTCCCTTCTAGCACTGATGATGTTACCTAGTTGGGTCATGAAACATCTGCAAGAAAACCACCCAGCTCAGAGAGCACCCAGGACCCCACAATCCTCCTCTTCCTCCTCCTCCTCCTCTTCCTCCTCTACCTTCTAGCACTGACGATGTTACCTAGTTGGGTCATGAAACGTCTGCAAGAAAACCACCCAGCTCAGAGAGCACCAAGGACCCCACAATCCTCCTCTTCCTCCTCCTCCTCCTCCTCCTCCTCCTCTACCTTCTAGCACTGATGATGTTCCCTAGTTGGGTGTTGAAGCATCTGCAAGAAAACCACCCAGCTCAGAGAGCAGCAAGGACCCCACAGTCCTCCTCCTCCTCTCTGCAAACCCCACTCCCTTCTAGCACTGATGATGTTACCTAGTTGGATCAAGAAATGTCTGCAACAAAACGATCAAGCTCAGAGAGCACCAAGGGCCCCACCGTCCTTGTTCTCGTCCTCCTTCTCTGCAAAAGCCCTTCTAGGGCTGATGGTGTGGTCTATTTGGGTCATGAAACATCTGCAGGACTACTCAGAGAGTACCAAGGACCCCATAATCCTCCTCCTCCTTCCTGCAAATCCCCTCCCTTCTAGCACTGATGATATTCCCTAATTGGTTGATGAAACATCTGCAAGAAAACCACCCAGCTCAGAGAGCAGCAAGGACCTCACAATTCTCCTCTTCCTCCTCCCCCCTTCCACCTACAATCCCCACTCTCTTCTAGCACTGATGATGTTACCTAGTTTGGTAATGAAACATCCGCAAGAAAATTGCCAAGCTCAGAGAGCACCAATGATCCTCCTCCTCTTCCTCCTCTTCCTCCTCTCCACAATCCCCACTCCCTTCTAGCGTTGATGACGTTACCTAGTTGGGTCATGAAACGTCTGCCAGAAAACCACCCAGCGCGGAGAGCACCAAGGACCTCCTAACTTTCTTATCTCAGGTTACAGGGGACCCAGTGAGATAGCAAAAGTTTCTGGCACCCAAAATGTACAAGTTCTTCCTGAGAGAAGAAATATAAGCGCGGCTGAGGAGCTGGTGGGGAGGCAGAAGACTGCCCTCAAAAGAATAAGGGACCGCATTTTGGCACTGTCCGGTCCGTATAAACTCCGTGTTAAGCGTAAATGGAATTCGCAGCTCCGGTTTTCCCCTTGCAGGCATAAAAATGCGCCCGCACCCTGCCCAAAACTTGACTCTTCAGGACAAAGGGAGCACCAAACGTTTTCCGCACCTGTGCAACGTAGATGTTACCTTGGAGAACAGTAAAGAAAGATCCCACTAAGTAATTGTGTGAGTCACTCGGCTTTGAAAGAAAGGAAAAGCACAGAGAAGACAGCATCAGCCTGACTGCAAGATGCAAAAAGTGAATAATCGGTATAATGGGCTTTGTAGTCCCACAAAGTACAAAGAGGCTGCTACGAAGGTTGAGATAATAGGTAAAGAGTTTTTTGTTTTTTAAAAAAATCTTTAAATTAAAAAAAAATTAAAAGCCTCCCGAGTCGGTGACTTTTGTGGTTGTCTTCTTTCACACCCTAACAAACCAGACCTCGTGATGAAATACCACAGGAGCCGACTCTTATAAATAGCTGAAGAGGCTTCAGACTCATTAAAAGAGAGACCGGTGGCAGTTGTAGGTGTGCAAGGCCATTTGCAACAGAACGGACCAAATTTGAGCGTCTCGGTTGGATCTGGATTTGCTTTTGAAAGGTTTCCTCTGACCTAGAACTTGTAAGCAGCAACAAGTGTGGGTTGAAGCTGAAGCTTTGGGATTGGGCCCTTCCAAATTCTAGATACGAACCCCATGAGCAAAACCAACTGTCTTCCCTTCTCTTTCTTCATCTCCTTCTCCTCATCCTCCATCAGCTTCTCCTTCGTGTCTATCTCCTTCTCCATCTCCTTATCCTCCATCACCTTCTCCTTCATCTCTATATCCTTCTCCCTCTCCTGCATTTCTTTCTCCTCATCCTCCATCTCATCTCTATCTCCTTCATCTCCTTCTCCTTCCTCTCCTTCTCCATCTCCTCATCCTCCATCTCATTTCCATCACTTTCTCCTTCATCTCTATCTCCTTGCCCATCTCCTTCTTCTCCCTCCTTCTCCATCTCCTTCTCCTCATCCTCCATCACTTCCCCTTCATCTCTATCTTCTTCTCCATCTCCCTCTCCTTCTCTCTCTCCTTATCCTCCATCTCATCTCCATCACCGTCATCTCTATCTCCTTCATCTCCTTCTCCTTCCTCTCCTTCTCCATCTCCTCATCCTCCATCTCATTTCCATCACGTTCTCCTCATCCTCCGTCACTTCCCCTTCTCACCTCCATCTCCTTCCCCTTATCCTCCATCTCATCTCCCACCAGCTTCTCCTTCATCTCTATCTCCTCCCTCTCCTCCTTCATCTCCCTCTCCTTCTTCATTTCTTTCTCCTCATCCTCCATCTCATCTCCATCACCTTCATCTCTATCTCCTTCCTCTCCTTCTCCATCTCCTCATCCTCCATCTCATTTCCATCACCTTCTCCTTCATCTCTATCTCCTTGCCCATCTCCTCCTCCTCCCTCCTCATCCTCCATCACTTCCCCTTCTCACCTCCATCACCTTCTCCTTCATCCTCTCCTCCGCCCTCTCCTTCTCCATCTCATCTCCATCATCTTCTCGTCTTCTGCCCACTTCTGCTTCAATGCTCCTCCCATCAACTCCAAGAAGCTTCTAAGTCTTAGTCTTCCAGGAAGACTAAAAAGCCCAACCTCCCAAGATCAACAACCATCATCTCACTAACACATCCTACAACCTTTCAGGAGAACACTTGACGTTTTACTTCTTCCTAACAAGCTGGCTTTTGCGGCTTTCCAACATTCTAATGGAGAAAGCCCATCCTTATCTCCAAACTGGCTTTGAAGAGAGTGGTCATCTCCAAAAAGGCTCATTCCCTGGAGCTGGCATCCATTGGGGGGAAGGACTCAAAATGTCTCTCTTGGGTTTTCCAAAAACAGGCCGGATCTACAATGTCAGTTATCCAAGTCCCAAGACATTAGGAACCTGAAGCTCATCTGGATTAGAATGCAATGAAACGTGCATTTTTTTTTCCTGTTGTACCTGCTAAATATAAAGGCTTTCTTTTATACTTCCTCAGCTGTTCCACGATGGGGTGCAGCTTGCTTTGCTTTATCTTGGTCCCCCGTTGTGCAGTCGCACACTGAGCAAGCACAACTTACTGAACTGCCTCTGAAGCAAGAAGCAAGCCAACTGACGAGAGTGCCTATGCTACCAATGCTTGCTTAATCCCCTCTTCTTCGAAACGCCAAATGCGGGACTTTGCGAACCAGAGGCAAAAGTATAAGTGACCCAGTCATTCCCCAGACAAACAACTTCAGCGGGACCCCTGCTACAATCCTGCCCCCCCCAATCACCCATCTGCACTTTCTCTTAAGACAAAGTTTGGATTAACCCAAAACTGACTTGGCCATTTTTCACAAAACAATGATCCAATTGCCCTGCGCAGGTGGGATTGGATTTGGGTTAGATTCTAAAACTAATTTGCAATTTTGCAATTAGACCCAAGACTAACTTTGCCGTTAGACCTAGTTCTAGGATTAGAGCGAAGAATAACTTGGCAATTTTGCAATTATACCTAAAACTAGCTTTGCAATTAGACCCAGGTGTTGGATCAGACCCAAGACTAACTTTGAAATTTTGCAATTAGACCCAAGACTAACATTGCCATTAGACCTACTTCTGGGATTAGAGCAAAGAATAACCTGGCATTTTTGCAATTAGACCCAAGATTAACTTTACAATTTTGCAATTAGATCTAAAACTCGCCTTGCAATTAGACCCAGATCTTGGATTAGACCCAAAACTAACTTTGGAATTTTGCAATTAGACCCAAGACTAACTTTGCCATTAGACCTAAAACTACCCTTTACAATTAGACCCAGGTTTTGGATCAGACCCAAGACTAACTTTGAAATTTTGCAATTAGACCCAAGACTAACTTGCCGTTAGACCTAGTTCTAGGATTAGAGCAAAGAATAACTTGGCAATTTTGAAGTTAGACCCAACATTAACTTTATAATTTTGCAATTAGACCTAAAACTAGCCTTGCAATTAGACCCAGGTCTTGGATCAGATTCAAGACTAACTTTGCAATTTTGCAATTAGACCCAAGACTAACTTTGCCATTAGACCTAGCTCTAGGATTAAACCAAGGAATAACTTTGCAATTTTGCAATTAGACCCAATATTAACTTTACAATTTTGCAATTAGATCTAAAACTAGCCTTGCAATTAGACCCAGGTCTTGGATTAGACCCAAGACTAATTTTGCAATTTTGCAATCAGACCCAAGACTAACTTCGCAATTACATCTAGGTTTTCGAAGATTAACTGCCATTTTTCTCAAAGCAATCAATTGTCCTGAGTAGGTTGAAGACAAACAATGAGAACTTCCCAACTCAAGAATTTGAACAAGTGTTCACTCATCCCCAAGAATGTGAAGGAGGAAGACAAATAACCTGAGCCAAACATTCAAACCTCTCCAAATTCCTGAACTCTCAAGTACCATATTTCCCTGAAAAGAAAACCGGGTCTTATATTATTATTTTTGCTCCAAAAGGCGCATTAGGGCTTATTTTCAGGTGATGCCTTATTTTTTTTCCATGTACAACAATTTACATTTATTCAAATAAATGTCAATAATATCACTTATTTATATTTAGCGATATATTATTATTTTATAATTTAATATGTCCATCATTGGTTGCAATGGACGTACTAAATGCGTCTGTCTTAAGGGGTTTATTTTTGGGGTGGGGCTTATCAGCGTCCCGAAAAAATCACGCTAGGGCTTATTTTCCAATTAGGGCTTATATTCAGGGGAATACGGTACCAAATGTGTCCGTCTGCCTGGCGATCTTAACTGGGGCTTATTATTAGGGCTTATACTCGGGGAAATATGGTACTAAATGCGTCCATCTGGCTGACAATCTTAACCGGGGCTTATTTAGGGGGTGGGGCTTATATTACCAGCATCCTGAAAAAAATCCCTCTAGGGCTTATTTTCCGGTTGGGTCTTATATTCGGGGAAATATGGTAAGGCTCCTTAATGACTTGCTGAAACATTTGCAGAGGCTGTAAATCCTTAGTTGTATTTTATGACTTAGCCTGTAAATCCGGAATTGTATTTTGTATCGGAAAGTAACTATAAGTAGCCCTTGACTTACAACACTTCATTTAGTGACCGTTCCAAAGTTACAACGGGATTGAAAAATGTGACTTATGACTGTTTTTCACAAGTATAACCGTCGCAGTGTCTTCCATGCTCAGAATTTGGACACTTGGCAACTGTCTTGTATTTACGACGGTCGCAGCGTTCCCCCCCGCCCGGGGTCACGTGATCCCCTTTTGCAAGCTTCTGATGAGCCGGGTTCACTTAAAAACCGGGCTACTCACTTAAGAACCCTAGCGATCCATTGAACAACCGTAGCCAGAAAGGCCGCAAAACGGGGCAAGACCAACTTAGCAAATGTCTCGGTTAGCAACCAAAATTTTGGGGTTCGACTGTGGTCGTATGTCAAGGATTACTTGCAGAAAGGTTGGCGAAAAAATTGCAGTGGATTTTGATTGGGCCCGGATAATCTGAGCACGTTTTAGCTCAGACGGGTGTGTTTGTTAAGATACAAAAGGCCAAAATGCTTTAAAATAAAATAAAATAAAATAAGGACAATAAGTAAATAACTAACTAAATCCAAGAAAACAACATCAAAAAGTGTCTTAAAAAAGAAAAAAAGAGAGAAGATTAACGTACAACCTTCTCGCCAACTGAGTGCTGATCAGTATAATCCAGCAATGTCAAGTTTCCCACGCCTTGCGAAAGAGGGGAAAAGAACTTAAGATTTAAGTGGTTGAACTCCTAAATCTACTTACAGCCTTAAAATCTTGATACTGCGCTTAACTTTCTTTGAGTAAACTCAAAAAAAGAAAATAGATATATATCTTTTTCACCAAAAGGGAAAAAGAGGGTGTGTGTTTGTTTCTTACCTGATCAAATAGCAGCAGAAAAGTAAGCTGAGGATAAAGACAAAGATCGCCGTGCCGAAGACCACGATGTATATGTTGAGAGGCAGATTCTGGAATCCAATGTTTGGCATCCTGAAACTGTAATGCTGGAAATCTGAGCTCATGGATGGTCTGTGGAGAAAAGAGGGGGGAAAGAACACCACACGGTGAGAATCCACGACTCCCTTCTCTGTTGGGAGTTTAACACCCCACCGTTCGATGCAGCTCAGTCGTCTTTAAGAGAAAAACAAAACAATAATAACAATTTTTTTTATTTTTTTTTTATTGAAAAGTTTTAACATACAGTTTATCTTTAACAATCCCCCCTCCCCCTCCCCTCTCCCTCCCTCCCTACCCCTCCCCCCTCCCCCCCCCCGACTTCCCAGAGCTAAATACAAGGTATAGAAAAAAAAAACAATCATAAACAAACATATGCTAACAACCATAAACTCTAAAATCCATCACTTCTCTTTATTTATTTTCCTTTTTTCTTTTTTTTCTTTTTTTTCCCTTTCTATATATATTTAATATTATTAAGATTTGTATTATCCTGTATAAGCTAGAGAGTGATGAATAATAACAATTTTTTAAAAAGGATACGGCTAGTCCTCGACTTACAACTGTCTGCTTAGTGACCACTTGCCGTTACGACGGCACTGAAAAAAGGGATTCAAAGATCGTTTTTCCCGCTTACGACCGTTGCAGCATGCCCGCGGTCACGTGATCAATATTCAGACACTCGGCAACTGACTTCATAGTTATGACGGTCGCAGTGCCAGGGATTTGGGACCGTTTTTTTCCCCACACACAGGACTATTCGAAGTTACAAGGGCACTGGGAAAAAGTGACCTAGGACCAGACCGTCGTTAAGCGCGAAAACGTGCTCAAAATTCAGACGTTCGGCAACTGGCGTGTACTTCTGACGGTTGCAATGTCCGCAGGTCATGTGATCACCTTTTGCGACTTTCGGACGAGCAAAGTCAACAGGAAAGAGGGATTTCATCTCACAATTGTGTCACTCACTTAACAACTGCAGGGATTCACTAAACACCCGCGACAACTGTGCCGCTTAGCAAGGGAAATTTTGAGCTCAATTTGGTCGTTAAGTCGAGGAACCACCACCACACCCCCCCCCCGTACAAGGCTGAAAACGAAAGCCGACACAGAAGAGCATGTGCATCACAACAGAAAGAGGTACACACAACTACACCAAGGCCACAACGAAAGACTAGGAGAAAGGGTTGATTCTGTTTCCGAAAAACCGAACACCATTTTTAAGAGAGGACAGGCACACCAAGATATGGAATGGAAATAGAAATTGTGTTGGATTGTGACAGGCGAAAAAGAGACACGCACTTGTTAAGGGACAGAGCACCAGGTACGTGGGAGAAAGTGATTGTTGCTCTTGTTCTAATTTTTTTAAAATTAGAATTTATGGTAACATAAAATACCAGCAGTGACAAAAATCAGAAGGGGAAGGAAAAAAAAAGGAATTCAGGGTAAAAAAGAAAGAGAGAAGAATGACTTCCATTTTTTTTCTTTTTTCCTTTTTTGGTGAGGTAAAGTACAAAATTACAGTTGCAGCCTCAGCGTTTTACATTTTTAATAGAGAAAAGCTATTTCTGTAACAGGGGTTATTATTTTGGTTTTATTAGGGTCTGTAATAGCATATTCTAGGGAAGGGAAGGAAAGGAAAAGGAAGGGAAGGGACAAGAGGGAAGGAAAGGGAAGTGGAAAGGAAAGGCGAGGAGAGGAGAAGAGAGGAAAGAAGGAAAGATGAAAGGAAAGATGAAAGGAAAGGAATCAAATTCAGGACAGGACTCCAGAACCCACACACAGCATACCAAACATGTCCCAGACTCATGGGCTTCCCCATAGCTTCCCCAGGCCTCCTCTCCTTCACCCCTCCACCCCCCCATAAGTACCCCAAAGTAGAGCAAGGTTGGGCAATTATAACCCCTTGACCGCCTGCAGACTTCAACTCCCAGAATTCCTAAGCCCGCATAGAATTCTGGGACTTGAAGTCCCCAGGCTGTCAAACTACCCCGGTTGCCCATCCCTCTAGGTAGGGAACGCCAAAAGGGGGAAAGCCAATCTCTTTGACCTCACTTGGAAGGCGGCGGCAGCAGCCCAAAGGTGGGCATCGGGAGGCAGCTGGCATCCCTCGAACCCAGCACAGCCCAACCCCGAGCGGCAGCATTGGGCCACCTGTCACGTCCTGCCAGCACCCCTCCGGTGGAAGCGACACCGCCGCCTTGCTGGCAGGTTGCCAGCAGGCTCCGAAAACCAGTTAAGACACTCACATGTTGTGCGGCATGGTGCCCGAGACCCACCCAGGCAATTTTTCGCCAAGACCAGAAACAGTGCCAAAGTGGCTTTTCCTGCAAAACTCCAGCGAAAAGGGCTTTTTCCGGCCAAGCTCCAGGGAAAGTGGCTTTTCCAGCAAAAAAGCAGCAGCAGGAGCAGCAGCGGCACGACACGGTTCTTGTCAGCGTGGCAAGGAGCAGCTTTGCATCCGGTCGAAACGCCACCCTCCCCGCGTGTGCTTTCGGCTGTTTTAATTTGGGGCTGGCTGTCCCGCACAACTGACCGTCGTCCTCTTCTGAATTCGATCCCTAACTTGGCTGAGTTTCCCACAGAGAAGCTGAGAGCATTCCTGTTTTGGCTAGGCGTGGTCTGCCCGTTCGTGGCCCTGGCTATGTGCCGTTTGCAGCAGGAGGGGGAGGAGGAGGAAGAGGAGAAGGAGGAGGAGGAGGAGGAGGAGGAGGAGGAGGAGGAGGAAAGGAAGAAAGGAAGGAGGAGAGGAGATTTCCACTGGACACGTGAAGTGGCCAGAGGAAATTTCCAAACCAACATAAAAATAAGACTTTGTTTTTCCGCCCCGCAGGGCGCCTGCCTTTCCAACGCAGTTGCTCGGCAGGTTTGAGATTGGATTCCTTACTCAGCCTCCCACACAGGATAAATTGTGTGTGGGGGGGTGTCGGTGCAGAATGCTCCCCTTGGAGCGGTCTCCACCTTCACCACCCCAATATCCTGGCTTCTTTGAGGGAAGCTGAACGTGTGGACTAGTAAGACTCGGGAAGTATGAACGGCTTCATGGATGCCGATGGCTGGGAACACACAACGCACACCGCTGCAAAGTGATTTCTGAACGAGCAACCAGGGGGATGCCGATCGCACAGGTTTTTCTACCCTATTGATATTTAGCCTCTTAAGAGCCGGTGGGGGGGGGTGTCTCCAACCTTGGAAACTTTAAGATGGGTGGGCTTCAAACTCCCAGAATCCCCCAGCCAGGTATGAAGACCTGATTTTATGGTGTAGAGAGGGAGACAGACAGAGCAAGTCAGTTTGGGAGAAACATAATCAACAACAACAATACTAAGAGTTGGAAGGGACCTTGGAGGTCATCTAGTCCAACCCCCTGCTCAGGCAGGAAGCCCTACACCATTTCAGACAAAAGGCTGTCCAGTCTCTTCTTAAAAACTTCCAGTGTTGGAGCATTCACAGCTTCCGGAGGCAGGCAGTTCCGCTGGTTAATTGCTCTCACTGTCAGGAAATTTCTCCTTAGTTCTAGTTTGCTTCTCACCAGCTTCTGCTCAGCCTCTCCTCGTTTCCTATCGCTCTTAAGAGCAGATCTGCGGACTTTTCCACCTGGGTCAAATAGAAAACGATGTGGCGAAAAATTCCTTCCGCCCGAAGAAAAGTAAAATTAGGATACCAGAAGGAATGAAAGAGGCGACATCGTCCCGAGGCGTCGCTTTTGCAAGACCAAGGAACTCACCCACGGCATTAAAAAAATAAATTAAAAATTAAAAATAAATGTGGCTCACCTCATAGGAGAGGAAGGATTTTTTTCCCCTTTTTTTTTTGTCCTTATACAAAACGTGAACGGAACAGAATTAACCAGTGTTGGAAGGGACCTTGGAGGTCATCTAGTCCAACCCCCTGCTCAAGCAGGAGAGACCCTATACCGTTTCTGAAAAAAAAAAATTCTGTCGGCAGTCTCTTCTTGAAAAGCTCCAGGGATGGAGCACCCACAACTTCAAGCTATTCCACTGTTTAATTGTCCTCACTGTCAGGAATTTTCTCCTTAGCTCCAGGTTGCTCCTCTCCTTGATTCGTTTCCATCCGTTACTTCTTCTTGTCCTGCCTTCGGGCGCTCTGGAGAGTAGCTTGACTCCCTCTTCTTTGGGGCTGCCCCTCAAATATTGAAAGACTGCTATCGTGCCACACACAAACACACACACCGCAGTCCTTCTTTTCACTGGACTTGACATACCTAATTCCTGCAGCCGTCCTTCATAGGTTTTTTGTCTCCAGGCCTTTAATCATTTGAGTTGCTCTTCTCTGCACTTTTTCCAAAGCCTCAACATCTTTGTTTTTGTAAGTCTGTGGTGACCAAAACTGGATGCCGTTATTCCAAGGGTGGCCTTACTAAGCCTTTTTATAAAGCGGTACTTAATACCTCATGTGATCTTGATTCTACCCCTCTGTCAATGCAATCTAGGATTGCACCTTTGTGTGTGTGTGTGTGTGTGTGTGTGTGTGTGTGTGTGTGCGCGCGTAACGGGGGGGGGAAAGGTGACAACAGTCACCCTGAAGCAATGTGGTCACCTTTCCTTACTCAACAGGTATTTATTTTTATTTTTTTGCGCAAGCTGAGGAGAAAAAAAACGGAAGAGGCTGCAGGAAAGCAAAGGAGCAAAAGGCTGACGGCCTGGCCTAGTGGCAAATTCCAGGAAATGTGGAAGTTAACACACTCACACGCCCACACCCACACCCACATCACCCTTAGTGTTTACACAGACTTCCTGTCTAGAAAAGCACTGGGGCCGGCTGACTCTTGGTGAAAACACAATCTTAAGATACGGCTAGGGAGTGTTGAATTTGTGTGGCCTTGCAGAAACAGCCGTGTTTGTCTGGTACTTTCCTTCCTAAAATGTGTCTCTTTCTTTCTTTCTTTCTTTCTTTCTTTCTTTCTTTCTTTCTTTCTTTCTTTCCTTTCTTTCTTTCTTTCCTCTCCCTTCCTTCCCTTCTTTCCTTTTTTCTTTCCTCTTTCTTTTCTTTCTTTCCTCTCCCTTCCTTCCCTTCTCTTTCTTTCTTTCCTCTCCCTCCCTCCCCTTCTTTTTCTCTTTATTTCTTTCTTCTCCCTTCCTTCCCTTCTCTCCTTTCTTTCTTTCCTCTCCCTCCCTTCCCTTTTTCTTTCTTTCTTTCCTCTCCCTTCCTTCCCTTCTCTTCCCTTCCTTTCTTTCCTCTTTCCTCTCCCTTCAATCCCTTCTCTCCCTTCTTTCTTTCCTCTCTCTTTCTTTCCTCTCCCTTCATTCCCTTCTTTCCTTCTCTCTTTCTTTTTTTCTTTCTTTCCTCTCCCTTCCTTCGCTTCTCTCTCCCCTTTCTTCCTTTCCTTTCCTTTCCTTCCTTTCTCTTTCCTCTCCCTCCTTCCCTTTCTTTCTTCGAGGTTTGATGTTACTCTCTTATTCCACTGCACCAAAGGGAGTCGAAGAAAGTCAATGCCTTTTCTTTCTTCCCCCCCACTCTCTCCTACACTTTTCCCTTCTCTTTTCCCTCCCCTATTTTTCCTCTTATTTTCTTTTGTATTTTATATTATAAACTAATAAAAGAAAAAAAAAGAAACCGCACAGGGTCTCCTCTCCCCTTCACAAAACGCACCCAGGTGCATCTTTTTAACTGGCCCTGAGAATTTATCTTCCTGTTCTATTCTGTTTTATTTCTCGCAGGGTCTGTTCTAATCCTGCTTCTGATTTAGCTGCATTTTTTAAATTATAACTATGACTATCAGCTGCTCTGCGGGCGGTTCCATTCCATCCTTGCCAGGAGAGATTTGAGTACAGCTCTCTCTGTAATATTTCCCACCTTATCTGCAACAGGGAGCAGCGACAGAGAAAAGTAATTTAAAGGGAACAAACCAACCACATAAAGTGAAGTGGACGGTTGTGGATGTACGGGCACCTATACAAATATACACACATACGCACCACACATTCACAGGCCGCTGTTGCTTTAGTCAGGTGCAAAGCCATTTGTTGTGCAGAGGTCTCCTTGTGCTACCAAAGAGTTGCACAGACAAGGAAGGGGACTGAGAGTAGTAAAAGTCAAAAAAGAGTACACTGAGTTGTAAAAGCAAAAAGTAGTTTACTTGAAGGTGGTGTAAAAACAAAAATGCACAGTCAAAAACAAACAGTCCAGGTCATAAACAATAGCAACAGTCCAAGGAGTAATCCAAAATACAAAGTCTTCTTACCGGTCCAGAGGTCAATATACAGTTCAGGTTTACAACAGTAGTAAACCAACAGCAAGAGCAAAAACAGTAATAGTAGAGATCAGTGAATTCAGAGAGAGAGAGAAGCTACGTTCCTAGCTTCCTCTTATGGCCATGAGAACACTTAACACACCCATTGGCCAATTAACTTCTTAAGTCATAACATTATGGTTAATATATTTTCAACCCAACATTGTAGGCTAACACCATATGCCTAACAGGGCCCTCACAAACACCTGTGTGGCTAACATTACGTGCAGTTTCACTTTTGCCTTTTTTTAAGCCCATGAAAACACCTCTCTCTTTTTTTTTTTGTAGAAGAACTTCACACGCTGCTCTCACTGAAGTGGTTTGTCTCATGCCGGAGATGAAAACGAACAAGGATACGCAGGTAGTCCTCGACTTATAACGGTTTGTTTAGCGGCCGTTCAAAGTTACCACGGCACTGAAAAAAGTGATTAAGATCGTGTTCCCCACTTACGACCATTGCAGCATCCTCCGCGGTCACAATTCAGGCACTGGGCAACGGACTCATAGTTATGACGGGTCTCGCAGTGTTGCCGGGGTCACGTGATCCCCTTTTTGTGACCTTCCGACAAGCAAAGTCAATAAGGGGGGGAGCCGGATTCACTTCACGAATGTGTGACTCGCTTCACAGCTGCAGCGATTTACTTAACGGGCTGTGGCAAGAAAGGTCGTAAAATGGGGCAAAACTCATTTAAAATACTGCCTTGCTTAGCCGTGGAAATTTGGGGCTCAGTGGAGGCCATAATTCAAGGACTACCCAGGACATAGGTTGCCCAAACCTCCGGTAGAAATAAACGGCTTTTTTCCTCCCTAGTTCCTAAACTTAATAATAATAATAATAATATAATAATAATAATAATAATAATAATAATAATAATAATAATAAATAATAATAATAATAAAGTTGGAAGGGACCTTGGAGGTCATCTAGTCCAACTTAAAGGACTATAAATCAGATTTAATGTTTTCCCCCCCTCTCCTTTCAAGACGACACAAAAGAAGCTTGACTAGGAACAGGAATGCGTATGCAAAAATGGTATATACTTATGTTTTGAACTCGTGCAAGTTTTAAAAGTTTTAATAGCAGGAACTGGGGGGGGGAATACTCTTCGTTGCTCATTAGCAGTTTTGCACACGGCTTCAAACACAGTAGCACCTGGAAGGAGAGATATTACGTCGGAATCTGGAGCCAACCCAAGTTCCAAGCTGAACTAGTTTTACATTTGGGAACAAGTGTCGGGTCCGAAAGCCAAGAGGCTTAAGGCAAGGAGGAGGAGGAGGAAGAGGAGGGATGAAATAAGCATGATAAGTACAAACTTGGTTAATAATTAACGCACAAGAAAGCTCTGCCAGGTAACATGTGGGTATTTTCTGGAGGGACAGAATAGAATAACAAGAGTTGGAAGGGACCTTCGAGGTCATCTAGTCCAACCCCCCCCTGCTCAGGCAGGAAACCCTATGCCATTTCAGACAAATGGTAGTCCACAGTCTCTTCTTAAAAACTTCACAGCTTCTGGAGGCAGGTCGTTCCACTGGTTAATTGTTCTAGCTGTCAGGAAATTCCTCCTTAGGTCCAGGTTGCTCTCTCTCTTTCCTTGGTTAGTTTCCATCCGTGGCTTTTGCAGATCCTGCACTGAGCCAGGGGTTGGACTAGATGGCCTCTGAGCTCCCTTCCAATCTCTGATTCTCAGATAGCTGAGAATGATCAGCTGAAAACAGCTCTGGACAGCTGTGAGAAAACTCCAAAGCCAATAAAACTTCGGAGTGTGTTTCATTTTCGACTGATAAGAAGCCACGCTGTTTTGTTCCCTGCCGAAGATACCCGCCCTCTGCGTTTCTAAGATTATTCTTCCAGGTTGTCTAGGCCATTCCCAGAGTTTGCAACTGGGTATCTCTGCTGTTTGGGGAGTTTATAATATATATGTATATATTTTTTTAAAAAATCCAGATTAGCGAGGAGCCAAATATATCTCTGTTGCTAAATGTTTTGGATTGAATCCAGAGCAAAAAGAAAGCCGTGGGTTCTGCAAATGGATGGCCCGAGCCACGTGGACCCTATTGTGGGAAAGAAAGAAGTGTGTGTGTGTGTGTGTGTGTGTGTTGGGGGGGGGAGGGGGGGGCTAGGACTTTGGAGACCAGCCAAGGACTTTTAACAAGAGGTGGGCTAACACCAAGGAGATGCCTGTGTGCGTGCGTCATGCATCACTGTACTTGTCACCACGGCTGTTGCTAATGATGACAAAGTTAGAAAAGTTATGAATAAAGAGTCTGCTCATAAAATGTAGGGTTAGTGGAAGATTTGGTTCAGGCGTGTCCACTCTGCACATGCTCTACTTTACTGTTGGCTTGTTAACCATTCCTAATTAAGGAGAGGAAAGGAAGAAGAGAGGGAGGGAAGGAAAAGAAAGAGGGGAGGAAAGGAAGAAAAGAGATAAGGGAAGGGAAGGGAAGGGAAGGGAAGGGAAGGGAAGGGAAGGGAAGGGAAGGGAAGGAAAAGGAAAGGAAAGGAAAAGGAAAAGGAAAGGAAAGGAAAAGGAAAGGAAAGGAAAGGAAAGGAAAGGAAGGAAAGGAAAGGAAAGGAAAGGAAAGGAAAGGAAGAGGAAAGGAAAGGAAAGGAAAGGAAAGGAAGGAAAGGAAAGGAAAATTCTAAGGAGAACATGCATCTCTCCAGACAGTCCTCTGGGGAGCAATGCAGAAACAATTTCATTGCTTTTTCCAAAATATTTTTCCCATTTCCTACAATCCTGAAAATTCCTGCTGCGTTTTCTACCCAAGAACCTTGCATGATTGCCTCTGCTTCGTTGCCAAGGCCAGAGAATTTTGCAAAGGGGCTGGTTTCTATTTAGGCTCCAAGAATGCCGAACAAGGCTTACATCAATTAAGCGTCTGACACAACAGACAATCTTCCTTTTTGTAGCTTTATACTGGAAATTTGAAAGTTGACATCGGGATCCTTTGGCCTGAAAGCCTTTTTCCGTGGTCTAACGATGGAAGGGGAAGAACTGGTCTGTGAAGCAGCTCACAGGGCCATTAAAAAATCCATATTTGGCATCCAGTGCAATCAAAGGGCCTCTTCTGGGAGGTTTCCTCCTATTTTTGGCTTGCATTTGGCCTTTACATTCACCAGTTTTCGTTTATTTCCCCCTTTAGCAAAAAATGTTCATTGTCAGAATTTCTATTAAGGAAGAGGGCAAGCAGGATGAGGCAGGGATAGGCAACCTTGGCTCTTTTATGACTCGTGGACTTCAACTCCCAGAATTCCTGAGCCAGCATGACTCAGCTTGGAAACCTCTCCCTTTCCCCTCAGCATGGCTGGCTTAGGAATTCTGGGAGTTGAAGTCCACGAATCATCAAAGAGCCAAGGTTGCCTACCCTGGCCTAGGCCGCTTTATGACTTGTGGACTTCAACTCCCAGAATTCCTGAGCCAGCCATGCTGAGG